>CM035233.1:9884887-10485709 GCA_020226215.1 Sindora glabra
TTAGGTCCTTTCTCCACTCTTAACCTAATTCATTTATTAGCTTGTTCCATTGAGAGTTACATACTCTAGGAGAAGGAGAGAAAGATCTGTGCCTATAGTATTCATCTAAATTCTATCTTGTTTAGAAGAATTAAATTCATGACAAAGGTATGCTTTCGCATTAATTTTATTTTCATGGTGTCCTAAATTCTATACAAGTTTTAATTTTTGAAAAAATTTACTTATAAATGGTTTTCATTTTTTTAAAAAAAATTCAGTTACTCAAACAATAGTTTTCATTTTTGAAAAAATTTAGTTATAAATGATTAGTTTGAATTTTAGGTTTCTTAAATATTTTTCACCATACTTAATCAAATCCAAACTCTGGCAAACTTGAAAGTTCTAAATGTTGAATTTTGAAGGTAAAATTACCTTGGATGAAAGTTTGAAAATTTAGAAAAGATAATTTATGTATTTGTAATATTAATTAATTAATATTAAGTAAAGGAAATTGTTATTTTATTAAGTTTAGTGGACAAAAGAATAACTAAAAGAATTTAATACACATTTTGTTAAGTCTAACCCTTTCTATGTTTTTAATTTTCTTTGTATAGATGAATAGAGAAAATTACAAAGAAAGAAAAATAAGTGAAGAAAATTAGACAACAAAGACTACCAATCTAAGAAGAAATTATTCTCACTCAGTGAGAAGAAAATGAATGCATGTTAAGCTTGTTCTAGATACAAATTATTATCATTTATTGATTATTTTTTATCATATATTATTTTTTATTTAAATTAGGTTTTATATTAGAGTAGAATTGAGATTTTTCATCAAACAAGTTTTTTTTATTATAATATTTGTATATTTTCCAAGGATTTGAAGTATAAAGAAAATATTAAACGAGTTTCATGAGTTTTATGCGAAAACCCTCACAAAATTTTGTGAAAAACATAGGAAAAGTAATTAAGAAGTTGAGAACCTTCATAAATATTGTCCTATACTCTTTATCATTATGGTAGATGTAACATTTTTCAAAAAAATTGCTTAACTAGAATTATTTAAACTAATTAAAAGTATGATTAATAGCAAAGGAGTAAAAAAAAAACCCATTTGAAAAGTTATATATACCTACATATACATATAAAGAAGTACAGTTAGAAGTTTGTAAAAAAAAAAGTAAAGGTCTATTTAGCCTATTTGAAAGTTCAATGAAATTTTTTTAAAATTAAATGATTAGTAAATAAATAAATATATAATATTAAAATATTACAAACCATGAAACTTAAAACATGAGTTTGGGAATAGTGGATGGCCATCTATGGCCTTAGTACTTTTGGGTAACAAAAGTCCAAAAAAGTTATTACAAGTAGTTGGATTATTAATTTATATTATATTTAAGGTTTTTCAATTTTTATAAAATTCTACAAGCATAAAAAAATTTGAGAAAAATATAACTTAGAAAGTAGAGTTCAAGAGAAAAATTTTAGTGTCAAAATCATAATTTTTTAATTTCATTTCATATGCAATGTTTAAAAATGTCATACAGAGTTACTAGTAAAACAAGTTAATTTCATAAAACTATAAATAATTTTAGGATCACTGAATTTTACTTATTTTATTCATATAAAAATTTTGCATAAAAAATATCATTTTTATTCTCACTCCAATATATCATTATACTTCTATTTCATTAAAAGATGAGAAAAGAAAGCACTATTTATATTTTTTGTATTAGTTGATTTTCTCCACATGCCATATTACAAAATCTTACAAGATTTTTGAAATTATAATTTTTATCTTCCTCCTTGGCTATACATGGTAAACCAAATCAGATAATCAAATGCATTATCTCATTCTTGCACTTCTCTTTATCAACTAAATATTATAAACCATACTTTCACTAAAATACTCCATTTTCTTTGCATTTTTGTAAGCTTTGGTCTCTATTAAGCACAAGAATAATTTTTGTATCTAGACTAGTAATTTCAAGCAAGAGTGGATCATACTCTTTCATTTTCTTTTAGTAAAATCTTCTCTCTTTATATTAATTTTAATTTAATTCCTTATTTCTTAACAATTTTTATTTTTATTCAAAAAATATGTATATTTGAAATATATATTACTATATCTTTCAAAAATGATATTGTGGTAATATACATATATATATAATCTAAAAAATATTTAAAAATAAAATAAAATAAGGTATTGGAAGGTGGCATGAACCACACCTCTAGAACGTAAGTTTTCCTTTAGAAAAACTAACAAAAAAAAGGGTAATGGGAGGCTTATAATGTTGTAAGCCATCCCATTAACCTTTTTTTTATATAAAAAATATATATATTCATAAAAAGAAATTTAAATTTAATAAATATGGTAAATAAAAAATTAAAAATAAATAGTAAAAAAAAGAAACTTGAGTATTTTAGATACATTAGGCTAAAAAAGAATATTATTTTTAGTTTTATTGTACAAGAAGAACAATTTTTTAAATTTTTTAAGAAATATTATTGCTTCAAAAAGTTAACTTTAAACCCACTTGATTTATTATAAGTAAATAAAATGTGTAAGAAAAACTCATAGGAGTAATTAGACCTGTGAGTATCACTTATGTTTTCTTTTATTATGTTGACTTCTTAAAAGTCATGTGATCCCACAAGAGAAAAGATAATACTCAATACTTGTATTTAGATTTATATATGAATTTTGCTAGCCTAGTGAAGATAGTTTGGAATACAATTTTGAATAATATTTGGATTTGCCTTGAATTTATTATGGACAATATGAAATTGAAAAATTAAACCCTTATGATTTTGAATTTTATTTGGGGTTGTTTAAATAATGACTATGATAAAGATAGTATTTTAAACATACCATGAAATAAAGGCTTATAATGGCCTATATGATAATTTAAAATAATGTTGGAAGCCTAAAAAGTTATTTTCACTTATAGAAATGCTAAAATAGTGTCAAAAGTTTAAGAGATTATCTTCATTATAAAAAGAATAAACTAAATATTGTTGGAAGCCTAAAGGGCTCTCTTTATTATAATTATCCAAAGAAACATATATTATCTTGAAATGTGAGTAGAAAAGTCATGGGGTGATGCCCTTTTTATGTTGATAAGTGGGATAATGTTAACTAGGGTGAACAAGGATGGTGATTAATGGGATAAAAATGGAAGGAGTAATAAGGTGGAAACCTACACGCCTTTTACTATTTATTATGAAATAAATAAAAATGTATATACATTCATGAATTGATGAAATGTTAAGAACCATAGGTAAGAATTCTATTATTCTTAATATGTATTTCTATATATATGTTTTCTAGCTAAAACCCATTAGAATAAGGGTTAAATGACCATTCATTGAGTATTTATACTTATTGTTTATTGATTGATATTTTTTAGATACCCCTCCCACCTAATGAATGTTCCTATTATTTTTACTAATTGCTACTAGAGACCATACCCCATTCCATTTGGTATCATTAAGAGTTTTGTTTTATCATGAGGATTGACCATAGTAGGCATACATAACTACATCATATGAGTATGGTTCATATGGATTTACATGATATATGCCTATGGAAAACCCATATATGTTCTCTGAAGCATTTATACACATTATCCCACAACTTATTCTTGGCCAACCACCACAAGATCTACCATAGCCTACCTAGTAAGACTAACATCCCACTGATGATAATTCTTACAATCATGATCAGCTATGAGTTAGATTACATATTGTCATTATCCTTATTTTTTTACTATTTAATTGTTAATTATTAAGGACTTATAATTAAGGCTAATACTTGATGAACTTAGATTGTAATAAGCTATAAGGCCATACTATCTTTGCATTATATTAAAGATATTTGCAGATTCCATTTCTATCATATTTAGAGCATTAGCCCTACATTTATTTCACATAAGATTATATTTTTAACACTTTTTATATTTTTATGAAAAATAAAAATATATATTTTATATACCATGCAAAGTGAGGAAAGAATTTTATATAAAAATACCAAGTTTTTAAAGAACTTCCCCAATTTATCATTATGAAATCCTTATTAGAAAAGTGCAAATTTTCTTAATAGTATCTTTCAAAAGAAAGCTTTAGAGGAGTCATTTTCTATAAATCTTAACTCGTTTCTTTAAAAATAATAAACGAATTTTAAATAATCATCTTTAAATGTCTTAATTTTAATCTTACTATCTATTTTATAGTAAGATTAATTCTCCAGAAAGTCCATCATCTCTTTTCCTCTTTAATTTTGTCATAAATTTATTTTATCAAAACTATATGTTGTGATGATTTTAAAAGTCAATAATATAGACTAAATAATCTAAACTTATTATTTTCCTTAAGGAATAAGCAAAAATTTTACAGTATTAGTTTTCATTCACTTAAAAAAATACATATAAAGTTTTATCATTCGTTCTTACTATCACACTTTTTAAAAAAAAGATTTTTCACCTCTAACTTTAAAATATTTTGAGTCAAATCAATCCTATTCAAGAGGATAAAATCTCTGCAATTTTTTTTATAAACGAGTACCCTTATGAAGTTATCATCTACCACAATGTCTTATAAAAAATATTTTTAAAAAAGTATAGTTGCCTATATGATTTTTAGCTATTTCTAAATTTCAATAGTATACCTTTATATTTCAATATAATCATTTATTGAAGTTTTCAAAAGTATAATTGTAAAAAAAAAATTATAAGTCAAAAGTCATCTAAGAATTATGCAGGACATCTTCATGTTAATCATGATAGATAAGAAAATAGGTCATAATAAAGTTGGTATTAGAGCATGGTCTAGAAAAATATGAAAAAGGTTTAATTGAGGCAAGAAGGCTATGACCAAATCTTTTAACCTTAGCCTTTTTAATAAGGATCAAGTAGGCTACATACCTATATAGTCAACTAAACTAAGCATCATACTAAGTGATAGAAAGACTTTCCTAATTCAAGTACTTAAACTCTCAAATCTTGGCTTAGCACAAACTTGGAGGCATGGAAATGATTAATGAAAGTTTCTTAAAAGATAGCCTAAGTCAAGGGCTTTGCTTAAGGATATTTATTCTTTATACTACAAACCAGTAATAAGCAACATTATCTAATTGGTACCTTACTAGCTTTATTGTAAGATTGATACTAGAATATCAAGGAAGCTTCAATTTCAAGAACTTGTGCACTATACAAAACCTATTTTTAGCACCTTTTTTAGGATGGGTACACTCACGTTCATGCTTAGTCTTATGATTTTGGTTTTTATTATGGTTATTTTAATCTCCACATTGGTCTTGCCCTTAACTCTGATTGAGAGCTTTAGACACTTGTTTCATAACTTGCTATATAAAGTTTATAGCTTAAGGAAGAAACTCTTACTCATTTTTTTTCTCCTTGCATCTACTTCTTTGAGCCTGTGAACCTATAGAGGACTTTTCATTGGTATTTACCATTACTTAATTCATAAAGTCTTCCAAACACTTAGACATCAATTAAATTAACATTAAGCATTTCACTAAAAGGAAACTCCACCACTAACATCAGTAGGCGTTATAAGGTCCATCGAAATGGTATTGGTAATATATGGTCTACCAACATTAGATGCACATATACAATTGGTATAATTTTGGTTAACACTTATTCAAGTAGTATATAAATATGACCTAGTTAACCAAATCTTAAGGCCTTATCCTACTAGAAAAATCCTAGATTGTACTTTAATACCATCTTTATCATGACCCTTCCTTAGGCCTGGACTAGTATAGAACCTTATCCATCAATTTTCACTAACCTAACAAATTTCCCCTTATTTACATACATGTGCTTGCATAAGATATTAAAGGAAATTATCAAGGAAAACTGTATTGAACGGTGTAATAATTGTAATTATCAAAAAGTTTTATAATGAAAAGAAATTAGGTTTGTTTATATTCCATTCTAATTAAAGGATAATTTTACCTAACTAGCCTTAGTTGAAAAGAGTTTATTTTTTTCCTATCTTTTTCCTATATAATTCAAGGCCTAAAAACATCTATTTACAACTAAATATCTATTGTTCCCAATAACCATACTAAGAGAACTCTTGAGGGATCTATCCTCATGGTAATGATGAAGGAGGTAGCTTAACTTGAAAATATGTAAAAATAGAATATAAAAGAGTAAGTTTGGAGCTTAATGAGTGAGCATTTTAATTAATACAAAGTATAAGAAAATCTATTTAAAGTTTTACCAATCAAATTTACCTTCTTCAAGCCTAAATACTTTTATCATATAATTGATAACATAATCTAATAAGCATCATTACAACATTCACATAAACATGTATATTTATTTGCACAATTTTTCAATTCCATATGCATCATATCCAAATCACACGAGAAGAGTAAATGATCAAGTAAATAAAATAAGTAAATCTTTTTATATTTTTTATCCATCCTTATCCCTCACAAGTCATTATTGAATCCAGTGTTTGATTCATAAGCAGTATTAATAAGCTTTATCTTAATTTTCACAATTATTGTCATAATTCAAGCTTAAATGGGCATAAAACAATACAAATCATATCACAACTCCACATGTTAACACCACCTGCCTTTTTTTTGCATGGTTTCATGTATTTTGTCAATATCATTTATCCTATTCATAATCATTTCTAACAAAATTTTAAGGTACAAATGCTATTCATGTGTTTGAGAGGGACAAAATGACCATTGTCATATTTACAATGCATTTTATACATAAACATACACTAAAATAGTTAATTATATTTAATTCTAAGAGCAAAATACAAATTTTTACCACGAGAAATTCATTTTAGAATTGATTTAGGACATTCAATAACTTTCTATAAGTCTTAAATTGATTTAAGGAAAAAATTTCAATTCTAAAACTTTGAAATCCATATTAGAATTAGTTCAATGTAAGGGTAGTTACTTTCTACCACTTGCTGAATTAATTTGGCTCACAAGTTTGCATTTGGAAGTGGGGAATTGATTTTTGGCTACATTTTCTACATTTTGAACTCAAGGAATTAATTCTAAAATCAATTTACATATAAAGATTCCATATTTTTTTTAGAAATTTACTATTTATTTGTGAGGGAAACCCCTCCACTTCCATTGTATGTGTATTATAATGCAACTTAAGCACCACTATGTGCAAGAATAACATTATAACTACTACATTCAACCTTTAATCCATGTCAAACATCAATAATAAGCAATCTATCACAAATCATTCAAAATTGAATAAAAACTATATTCAACTCATTCAAATCCTTCAAAACAAGTAAGAATTAAAAGAATGCTTACTCATAAGTTATAAAAAAAGTTGTTGGTGAGGAAATTGAGAGTTGATTTGCTTGTAAGCACCATAAATTACATAATTAGGGTACAAGATTCTCAAATCCTCCCTTTTATTCAAATTCTTTCATTTCCTATCATTAATCAAGAAGTAAAATTGATGTAATACATGGATTCAAAAGTGAAGTTGTTTACCTTATTGAGATTGGAAAGAAGCTAAGATAAGATGGAAGATTTGTGGATGTTGGCTAGAGAGAATAGAGAGAATGAAGATGAACATATTCAAGAAAAATGGAAAATTGGGTTAGCTTTTAGGAGATTTGAGCCTTAAGGGCAAAAAGGCAAAACTTCATCAAAACTCTTGCAATCTAATATATTTATCTTTTAATCATACTTAACTCTATTTCGCTCCATTGTCATTTTTATTGCATTCTCTCTCTTTGCTCTTTCTCCACCCTTTCCTCCTCTTACAACACTAATTGCTTGATGGTAAAGAGGAAAAACATGTTTGCCTCTAGGAAAAATAGTGGCGACGACCTCGTTAATTCTATCTTCCTTTTGAATTTGATGGTATCGTCAAGAACTTAAAAAATCTTGGGATTGTTATTAATTTTTAGAAGAATAATAATTTTCAAAATTATTGAATCTAATTGAAAGCAAAAAATTTAATTTAATTGAGTTGTATTCTGTCTCTTGCTTTTCTTCATACCCACCTTTAAAGCATCGAAGTATCAGGCTTTATTAGTCAAGAGAATCTGAGATTGTTGCTCGAGTTTCGCCAACTGGAACCTTTATAGGCGGATTCTTCTAGAAGTTGAAATAGAAAACACTTTTGAAATATAATTTAACAGAACAAAATACTTTGGGTGCAGCCCTTGGTTTGTTTTGCCTTGTTTTTAAGAGCAAAAAATAATCCGAGAAAATTTAAAATGGAAATTTAGAACCAAATAGCCTTATATGTTTTTTGTTGTATTTTTTAGGAAACCAATCAATTATTCTAACTTTTATATTATTTTTCTTTATATTTTTCATACTAATGCGAATATTCAAATTAAATCTTTTAGTCATAACGAGCGCCATGTTGGAAATGGAATGACCAATATCAAAGGTCAGGGCAGAAGGTAACAAATACCGACTCTACATCATAAATCCGTTAATCTATGGATGGAAAATTGACCAAAATAAATTTAATTAAATATTTAAAGAAATTAAAATAAATTATTTACAATAAAAGATTAATATTACATATTTTATATTTTAAAGGAATTAAAACTTTAAGAGAATTAAAATTATATTCAAACAAATTATGCGTGATACTTTTATTTACATCCAAAATATTCTTAAAGAAGAATATTTATTTCAAATGGAAGAGAGTAATAAGTAATAAATTTTTCATAATAAAATTTATCTAAAAATCGAAATTAGAATTTTTTATTGTATTTAAAGCGTTTTGAAATCTATTTTATTTTCACTAAATTAATTGGTTATTCGAGATTATTTATCTTGTGAAAGTATAATGTAAAGTTGAACTGAAATAATTGAGTCGTTTATTTAGTTATTACTTGTTATCTACAAATTATGGGAAGTGAGTTGCCGATATTTCTTGTATAAGAAAAACTTCCCATATCTTTTGTATAAATTTTTTCTTATTTAATTTAGCTAATAATTATTTTAATATTTTATTTTTATTATTTAAAAATTATAATAAATATGTTTTATTAAAATATAAGTTATTAATTATAACATTAAATATATCTATTTAAATATAATTATTAATTATGTAAAATAAAATTATTTTATTAATTATATAATAAATAGAATGAGTATTATATAGAATATATATTAAATATTATATGAGAAATATAAATTGAAAATATAATCATAAATATTATTATGAATGAAATTTAATTCTAAATATAATTATATTATATTTATTATATATCTATTATATTATTTTATATTTATTATTTTAATATTTAATTAAGAAAATATGTGTTTTTGTCTAATTTATGTAAATTCGATAGAATTAATTATTTAATTAATATTTTTCTTCACTCAAATTAGACTAAAATAGTTTAATATATATATATATATTAATTTTGTACAATAAATTAAAAATAAGAAACTACTTATTTTAAAAAATCATGAAGAAAAAGAGAAATTAAAAATATAATATAAAAATAATTAAAATTTATTGATATGCAATAAAATAATAATAGTATTTTTTGAAAAAATTAAAATTAAATCAAACAAAAATATAAAAACAAATTTTTAAGAAATATCAGTTTTTCAATACCAACAAAATAGTTTTAAAAATTTCCAAAAAATTCATTCAAAAAGTTATTATTTAGAAAATTTAAAAACTTAGTTTTTTTTTTTTTTTAAAGCACAAAAGTACCCGTTCGCACAAGCAATTAGCATCTTCTCTCTTTCGCCACTTTGGTGTTCGCTAGAAAACTGATTTCTGCGACTTTTGATTTGATGAATTCAAAGTAGATCTGCGAAATGCATTACTGGGTTCGAGCTACTTCTTCAGATTTTGCTGGAACATATCCTCAACCTCGCAGGTGGAATTACAATTCTTGTTTTTTCTAATCGCCTATGGTCTCTGTTTCGTACTTAATTTTGTGAACCTCTCAGTGGTCATTCTGCGGTCAATATTGGAAAGTCCAAGGTAGTCATATTCGGGGGCCTTGTCGATAAGAAGTTTATCAGTGATATTGTCGTCTATGAATCTGGTAATCTCTTCTTCTTCGTGCTTTCTAATATTCGCTTCTCTGAGTTTCTAATATCAAGGGTTAATTTCGGTTTAGTTCGTATTTTTTGAATTGTTTGGTTTTTCTAATCCATGGATTCTGCAATTGTTATGAACATCGTATTCACAGAGTGAACTATTTTGGTAAGTAATTAGAATGGTGGTTATTATTTGAAAACTATAATATATAGTTGGTTGGATGCTAAGTATGGGATGAGGATACATGCATTTTAGAGTTTTGTTCTGTCTAATGAAGGACTATAAGGATACAAGACTAGAGACCTTTCTTCAATGGCTATAAGGAAATGATAATAAAGTATGAGAAGTGAATCTTTCAACTTTAGTTTCATGTAGCTGACAGTTAGAATTTAGGATAAGCAATAAGGAACCCATGCCATGCACAAGACTTTTGCTAAGTTTATGCGTTCAAGAATAGAGGATTAGTTAAACTAACATATAAATCTTTTTATGTTAAAAAAAAAAAATGCTAGTTTAAGGAAGCAAAATTGAAAAGAAAATCATATCTTCATTTTCATTCTTATTCTTTCCAATCTGTCACTTAAACATACAATTTAACTCCCAGGGCGATTGATTTTTGTCAATCTAAATTGTAATATGGCATTGAAAGAACCCAGTTATAGCTGAATTCAGCTAGTTCAATTCCATGTCTAAATGAACTCAGTAGAAAGTTACAATTGACATCATCTATTAGTTCTAACCTAAAAATACAATTTAACTTCCAGTGCAATTGATTTTTGTCAATCTACTTTGTAATATGGCATTGAAAGAAACCAGCTATAGCTGAATCCAGCTAGTTCAACTTCCTATCTAAATATAGTAGAAAGTTACTGTTGCAATTAAAATACTTTGTGCATACCCTTAAACGAAGTAAAATCCCTGTTAATATATGGTACAACATCGAACTAAGAAACAAACTTGTACTCTGCCATTGAATTCAGCAATATGACTTCCCACAGCTTATAAACAGGAACAAAACCACCTCTGCCGACCTTGTTTGCAGCTAAGGAGTTTTCTGGGACATCAATTAAGCAAGAAAAGCTGAGTAAAGGCAATTAATGGTTTTTGTTCCTGCCATTTTCAGTTACATTTAATATGATAGTCTCACCTTTACTACCCAATTGGAAGGGCAAGAGCCTCATTATGTTTCTCTTTCTGTATTATCTCCCATTTAATCCTGCTGTAACATTTAGTATAATTCAGCAGCGTGCTGAAAAATTCTAAAAATGATTGATTAATATGTACTTGGGGTAAGGTACCAAACTAGCTGCACTTTCTCAATTGTAATAGACAGAGAAGCAGGACCTAGTGAGGGGGGAAAAAAACTGCTAAGACCACTGAAAGTATGACAACTAACAGCTGTTTCTTCTTTATGTACAGATCTAAGACAGATATAAACTCACCAATGAATCTGTAATGATGAGATGAAGTGAACTCAATGCCCCATTATCATTTATGCTATACTCAAAGCTAATTATAGTATCATATCAATCGGGAAGCTTTGAGAAATGCATCAGTTTTCCAATAATGTTCTTAAGAATTTGAGATGTTAGATGGAAACTACCAAGACCATTTTTGAAATAGGAACTTCTTATCAATTGGCAATATAAAATTTTACATTGAATACTAATCACAAATGCTATTTTGCTATTGTTTAAAAAAAAAAAAAACTGATATAAGGACAGTGCCATGCAAATGTATTGTTTTGTTCACTCTTCCTATCACCAACTAAATGCCCCTTTGATTCCATAGTAAAGCTAACATCCATTTCTGTCATTTTGTAAAGAAGCATATCTGGCACAATAACAGTTGGTCTTGCACATTGGATCATGGTCAGTTGGATCCATGTGTTCTGGCCATATAAAATCATACCTGAGTCGTTTCATAATGAGACAAACAATAGCAAATAGGAAAAAGGGAATACTTTCTAATCAAGAGACCAACTTATTAAATTGGAAGAATTGCATCCTATTAACTCCATGAAACAAAAATAGAGCAACTACGATATAGATATGGAACAAATGAAACTAAATTTAATGTTATGGTTAGAGGTATTGGATTGACTCAAATTCTTTGTTCATAACTACAAAAATAAAGGATGAATTCTTACAGTTGTTGAAAAATAACAAATTAAAAGGAAACGAAGCAGAAAATCAACGTGACCAAAAAATAAATAAAGAAAGAAAGGGAAAATCTTCAACATTAGCACCCATGCAATACACAATATAAAAAGTGTTGCAACTTTTAGGACTTAAACCACAACCTCATTAGCAACACCAATGCATAAAAGCCATATAGTTCAGCAGTACAGCCAAAACCCTTTTTTTGTTTTGTTTTGGTAAATAAGAAGAAAATTAACAAGCTACTAATCCAGGAAAGGATGTACCAGCAATATCATCCAGCAATAAGTTTCCAAGACCAGTTGTGGGGTTTGTAAATCTGCAGTATCCCAACTCTAAAGAGTGACCTAAGTTGGCCATGAAATCAGCACATTGATTTCCTTCACAAAATGTATACTGAATATTTGCCTGCCAGATAAGCTTCAGAAATTTTTGGATCTCCTAAACAATTGGACAAGAAGGTTGACATCAATATCCATCAAGACCCATTTTTTGTTTGTGCTTTGTGTATATATTACTGAGTATGCTGTTAAATCTAAGATGCTTATGTCCATCTATACAATGCACCAGTGATTGGAAAAAAATTAAAATTAATAACAAAAATCTTATGCTGCGCCAAATATAGAATTAAAGCTGAAACATTTAATTAAAGGACAAGAGAGGTGGCCTGGAATATGTTGAGATGAATACCTTCCTTTGACTTTTGAAATATTTGCAAGCAGAGATGAGAAGATATGTGAATGATTTAGAGATTCAAAAACTAAGAGAAACTAACAGAGGTATAAGAATGATGGAGCTTCTCACAAAAGCTCTTAATGCGAGCATGCCTATCTGTTGTACCATCTCATGTCCTTTGAAGTGTTGTACTGTTCAAGCAATATTCAGCCAATGAATTTAACTTGCTCAGGTAAAAAAAAATATTGTTAAGTGCAGTCAAACAAATACGCTTGCCATTCACACAGCCTGTCAATAAAGGCATGTTGATTTCAGTTAGAAGTCTGTTGTACAAGTTCATAATCAGACACAATTTTTTTGGGAAGAATGAGAAACAAAGTTTTGGGTTTTGGCAGGAAAAGAACTGACCACAGCCCGACACCTGTCCAGATAGTCTTTGCAGGTGGAACAGTTCTGTAGTATTGGATGGTATTGATTAATTGATATTGATGATGCTGTATATTTCATTATTGAAATGAATGATGACCTTACTGCATTTTAATTCATTGCAATGCCATCCTAATGCCTCCATTCTGCTACATGCATATAAATTTTTTGTGGCCAACTGAATGCCATTTGCATGATAAAAGCAAAACCAAGAACCTTTTGACTTCATGGAACCTTATCAAATTTTTATGCTTGAGTAATCAAGTTTTTGACTTTATATGTGGCCAACTGAATGCCATTTGCATGACAAAAGCAAAACCAAGAACCTTTTGACTTCATGAAATCTTATCAAATTTTCATGGAACCTTTTGTTGATTGTTTACTGATTTATCTGAATTTTTATGCTTGAGTAATCAAGTTATGATGCCAATTTGTGTTACAGTGGTAAGGGACTGCTTTTACTTGTCTACATATGATTTTTTCTTCTTTTACCCTATTTAAGTGCTTTGGTTCACATGCACAAACAAGCATACTTTGGTGGCTTAGGGCTTTAAACTTCACTGTGGTAAAGGGATCTAGGGTTTCTTGGGAATCTTTCTGGCCTTGGGCTCTCCTTATCTTAGATTGGATAAGTGATACATTATATAATTGTCTGATTGAAAGAGTAACACTTTTGCTTGGCTTACACAGAATTTTGCATGATGGTGAGAAGAAGAGATGGGTCATTGGGATGGAGGGGAAACAATGACACAGTGTCATACATTGAGTATTTGGGGGTTTTGATAGTTTGGTGGACTGTGACTTTTTTTGTTTCATTTTTCAGAGGCTAAGCTATGGTTTCAGCCAGAGTGCACAGGAAGTGGGTCTGATGGACAAGTGGGTCCCAGTCCACGGGCATTCCATGTTGCTGTTGCAATTGGTTGCCACATGTTTGTCTTTGGTGGCCGTTCTGGGGTTAAAAGGTTTGTTCTATACTCATATTGGTTTGCTTGTATTTTCATTAGCATGCTTCTCATAAAAGCTGTTTTTACAGGTTAGGGGACTTCTGGGTCCTGGATACAGGTATGGAGCTTTATTTAGCGTTTGAACTAATGTGTTGAGATAACATGATGTTATGAGACATGACTTATTTAGGACTAATGTCTTTCATCCTTTTCATTTGCATGTTTTCTCTTGGAACATACAATGATGTTCTAGACATATGGCAATGGTCTGAACTAACCAGTCTTGGTGACTTACCTTCGCCACGAGATTTTGCTGCAGCTTCAGCAGTTGGAAACCGAAAAATTGTTATGTGAGTCGTATCACATTCAATTTGACTTTGTCAATTGAATATATAGTATTAAAACAGAGTGTAAATAGGTAATAAGGTATGATTTAATGTGTTGTAGGTATGGTGGATGGGATGGAAAAAAGTGGTTGTCAGATGTCTATGTCTTGGACACAAGTATTTTTTGAGGCTTTTGAAACCTAATAATTTTTTCTATTGAAATATGTTGTCTATTATGCTGTCAAGTCTCAAATAGCTTGTAACATGATCTTCTTCCTGTGATAGTATCACTTGAGTGGATGGAACTCTCAGTTATGGGAGCATTGCCACCCCCAAGATGTGGGCATACAGCAACAATGGTTGAAAAAAGGTTACTTGTTTATGGAGGCAGAGGTGAAGTAAAATAAGTTCTCCTTATTTAAGAATTGGTTTGGTTAAAGCTTTCTTTGTCCCTGTTTTGGGGTGTGGAAGTGGCATATGAATTTACTTTTCTTGCTTAGTCATATCTGTCAAAGAATTTTATTAGGCAATTTATTGTTTTTCCTATTCCACATTCTTCACATTATTTTTTTTCCCCCTCTACCTTTCGCCATTTTATTCTTCATGGATCAGGAACCTCAATTAAAACATGTATTTGTAATGTTATGTCTCAATTCCCCAATTAATGGTCATTTGCTGAGTTAACTGCATTGTCATTGGCAATATTTTTTCAATTAAATGCAAGGTTATAGAAATTTTAATCAACATGATGGCCATGAAATTTGCATTGAAAACACAATTTCTGGTTGAAACTAACAGAATTCAAGTTTGATGTGTTGATTGTGGTTTTGGTCCCGGCTGATGTCCCATAATTCCCCCATTTCTTGGCAGTTCTTAAACTTTTTAGTCCTTTCCTCAACGTTCTTCTTATTTGAAAGTATTCTTTTATTGGATTACAGTTGGTTCATTAATTGATTAACAAAGCTATAGCAGTTTAAATTATTGAAGGAATCAGCTTTACTCAATTGAGGCATGCTCATTTCTTGTATGATATCCTCTGATTAAGACGTTATTGACTGACATGAGTGCTTTTTCCCTAATTAAATAGGAGGGGGTGGACCAATTATGGGTGATTTATGGGCTTTGAAGGGCCTTATTGAAGAAGGTATAGGATTTTTTATGTCTTTCGATGTACATCATATATGTTGGTGTTGCAAGTTGTAATGTGGCATGCTTTATACTGTGGCTTTGTTTTGGATTTTAAATATCCCATTTTATGAGATTCATTTCCTTTTTGTTTTTGTGTACTTTGTCTGTCCTTTTAATAGATGGATACCTTTTCCATGCCATGCATTCTTCCTTGTCCTTCCTTTCTTTGATTATATATATACTTTTTTATTGAAAAAGAAATGTAGAACATAAACCCATATCCAGGGATAAAGTTTTATGAGGTCTACGCATATGAGAAATGAATTTTCCAGGGACTTCTGTCAGTCGCATTGTTCACAGCCAAAGCATCCCATCCATTCTGGTGAAGACCATACTTACTCTTAATAATCTCATGCCATAAGGAATTTGTTTCCATAGGTAATCACCACAGTCATTTAGCAAGTAGAACAATGTCCTTGGAAACCAAATTTCCTATTTCCAAACCTCCATCTTGCTTCGATTTACAACAAACATCCCAACTCACCAAATGGTCCCTTCTGGAGTCACTAGCACCATGCCATAAAAAATCTTGCGTGATTCTCTCTAGTTTCCTTACCACCCCCACTGGAATCTTAAACAAGGATAGATAATATAGTGGAATACTTGACAAACAAGACTGGCTTAAGGTTACTCTCCACATAAAGAGAAGAAAGCACCTTTCCAATTATCTAGTTGCTTGTAAATCTTCCCAATTACTGGATCCCAAGAGGAAAAGGAATTTAATCAAGGGTTACCTTGCAAGGGTACATCCAAATACATCATCAGCCAATCCAATATTCCACAACCTGCAATATGTGCCAAATCTCTTAATATATGATCAGCAATATTAATGCCAGCCATATCACTCTTACTAAGATTAATATGCAAATCAGAGATGCTTTGGAAAAAATTGTAGCATAGTAAGAGCATTAACAAAGTGGGCTTTATCTTCAGACCAAAAGAAAGAAAAAAGAAAGAAAGAAAGAAAGAATGATATCATCAGCAAATTACAAATGAGAAACTTCAATAGAATCCCCTTTGCAACATTTGACTAAGAACATCCACAACTAAAGTAAAAAGGGGAGGAGAAAGAGGATCTCCTTGCCTAATACTGCATTGCCCTTTGAACCATTCCTTCAGTTCTCCGTTCACAGTAACAGTAAACACTACCGACAAGGGACAACCCATACTATGTTTTGGGCAGCAATAAGGAAAAGTCTATGAGACATTGCAAAACTTGCTGTTTTATGGTGCTTATGGTTGGAAAAGAATGTTAGAATTATTAACAACTATATTATCCTATAGTGTATGGGATAAGATTTTGTTTGTTACCTCAATTTGGCTTAAAGCTCATGGTTAGTTTCAAGGGATAAATTTGACGGATTTGCGAAGGGGTTGGAAGTCAATCTTAGATCAGGGATAGGCTGGTTTCTTTATTAGTATCTTTTAGCTTTTCTCCATTTGTTTCAAGGACTTCTTGTCCTCTCTATTTTGTATCTTTCTCCTTCTTTTGATAAAATTTCTTTTTCTATCAAAAAATGAAAAAAAAGACATTAGTAATAAATACAGAAGAGAGTACATGTGAAGAGGATGAGAAATCCTCCAAATAAAGAAAGAAACAAAATTAATGCAAAATTGCTGTCTAATTTCTATGTAAGTCACACATACTCAACCCTCAAAAGAAATCATAGGCTTTTGAGTCAAAGAGAGGCTAGACTACCCAAAAAAAAAGAAAAAGAAAAAACAGTCCGATGATAGAAAATTTGAATGAACTTGATTCCTGAAAATTCTAGCATTTTTTTCCCAACCAAATGCAGCAAATATAGCACAACCTGAAACAAAGAAAAAAATTATTGTTGTTATTGCAGTCTTCTACTTCTTTATAAGCTACCGGTTTTCAGTCTTACGGGTTATTTTTTGTTTTCTTTTGGAAATAAAAGGGAGCTGGAAACGTTTTTCTTAGCCTTTCGGACCTGGGCAGAGGGGGGAACTGCATTGAGATTTATTAGTATTTGGTTCTGATAGGGTAACTGAGGGGGCCTCTGATTTAAGATGTTGCTCAGTTTCTACTTTGACACCATTCTTTTCTTGCTTGATATGTAAGGGAAGTAGTTTCAAACAAGGGTTGTGTTCAAATTCCTTATCAAGCATAGCGAATTTTTTTTTTTTTTTTTGCGCATCACTTGGAGGTTGATGTTGATTACATTGACCCTAACTTGGCTGTAGTAGAGGTGAGGAAAGAGTATTGTTGGTTTGAAACAACAGACAGAGGAACATGCCCATTAGGTGAGATAGAAAGAAAAAATAAGTACTTATTTGAGGAATAAAGTAGGTTAAAAAAGGGTGGAAAATGGAAAACAAGAAAGTAAGCTGATTTTGAAATTCTGCAAGTTCTTTTTTTGTTTCACGCATCTTTTAAATATCTAAGCATAATGTTTGGATCTTTTGAAATTCTAAACTTGCTATAATTTATATTTATAACACATACATTAATGGGGGTACACAGCTGATGAGAGGACTTGTAATCTTGATGCAATATTCAAGTCCTGAATTATTGTGAATAATTACATAGATAAGTTCTTGCATACAAATTATATCATAAGAGTATGTCCATGTATATGTATATAAATAAGGATTAGTATGATATTTTTCTCATACACAGGTTTTGGGTTTTTTTTTTTAAATTGACATGTAACTGTTCCTGTACTATACCAGATACGCTGCCCATTGTTGCAAACTTGGTAGTAGTAATACTAAGTAATTGAACTAATGCAGAGGAATGATAAATATGCCACTTTAAAAGGTTAAGTAAGACAAGAAAAAAGGGGTAAGAAATTGAAGAGCCTAGAAAATCTGTGAGATTTCCGTCCATGCCCAATATATGTTTAATAGAAGCCCAACAAAACCAAACAATGAAGTAACTCAGTGGTTCTATGCTGACAAAGTTGAGAATAAACAATTCTTAACCTGGAAGATGAATCTGCATGGAGTCAATGAGGTTTAAAATTGGTCAATTGGTTTGCGTCAACTACTGTTGAATGACATCTGATTATGCCTATGCAATGACAAGATAATGGGGCCTGAGTTCAGTATGCAATGATGAGACAATTTCTTGTTTTGAATTCTAATAAAAAATGATTATCCAAGCAATGACAGGATAATTTGTTTGTATGAGTTCAAATAAAGAATGACTATCCATGCAATGACAAGACAATTTGTTATTTTGAATTCAAATCTCATATTTTATTTTGTTCACTTCATTCACTTGGATTTTAAATTCATTTCATGTGTTGTGGAAGGAAGAGAATGAAGCACCTGGGTGGACTCAGTTAAAGCTTCCAGGTCAAGCTCCTTCTTCCCGTTGCGGTCATACAGTTACTTCTGGAGGACACTATGTAATCAACCCATGCAATTCTTGCCTCTCTTTCTAGTTCTGCTCTGTTGATGGAAAGCTTTTTCTGTTAACTATAATATTACTTAACTTGCTGTTCCATAGTAGAATAATTCACAATGATATCTATTATTGTCAGACTTTTTTAATGGAAGGTAAATTTTCAATAAATTGGCAATTCTATTGATGTTTAGCATGGCTAGATTATAGATGTAGGACTGATTAAATATTGGTTGCTGAGGCAGAATTAATTGAGTTAATTGAAATGACCACCTGTCTTTTGAAAAATACCACGTCAGTTATTTACATAGAGAACCTAGGGACCAAATTCAAAAGTAATAACAGCTAGAATAGGACACAACTGACAAATAGGCATTAACAGTAGCCTTAAATCAATTACTGTACATATATTTTGTGTGCCATTTACCTTATGTTAATGTCATCACAGTATTACTGATGTGGTGTTTGCCCATTTCCTTTCCATTCTTGTCATTACTTGAGATTTTATACTGCTAGCTGTTTTTGTAGCAAGCTTATCACTTATTTATTTCCTCTATTTTGGAGCAAATATGCAGCTCTTGATGTTTGGAGGACATGGGACTGGTGGTTGGCTGAGTCGTTATGATATCTATTATAATGATTGCATTGTCTTAGACAGAGGTGAGAACCTCCGTGCTGTATTTCTAGAGTAATATCAAGTGTATTCATTTTATCCAATCAAAGTATATATATGTCAGGTGTATTCAACATACTAATCATTTAACAACCATCTTTTTGATTGTTGTTCATAGGTTACTCTCTCTCTCTCTCCATTTTTTTTTAAAGCTGATTTCCTAGTTATCTCGAGCATGGCTGTGCATGCATTGCTCACATGAAATGTAGTCTAACTGGATGATCTGAGCTAGTTGCAGAGTGTCTTTTGTTATATATCTCTATCACTTCAGTCTTCATCTGTACTCTTAGATTATATATTATGCCTTTTGAGCATTTGTCTTATATATGGAAACTTGTATAAATTGTTGGATTGGTTTAACTTTTCCTCCATGTTGCATGTAGTTTCTGCACAGTGGAAGCGCTTGCCAACAGGCAATGAACCTCCTCCTGCTCGAGCGTACCATTCAATGACAGTTATTGGTTCACGGTATCTCTTATTTGGTGGCTTTGATGGAAAGTTAACATATGGTGATCTATGGTGGTTAGTTCCCCAAGGTATCCATTGTTCAATTGCTGATATTTATTTGTGTTTCTTTAATTATAGTTAAATTCCTATCATGCTTTAGGAATTTTTATAGACAACTGTGACAAGTTAATATATGATAAACTTTCTTCTGCTCAACCTCTTTTTACCAAGCTGCAGAGCTCCATGAAATATGTAGTTTTTAATATAAAGCAACAAATTTTCAAGATAGCTATTTAAGAAATGTTATAAGATGCTTGTGATAAAGTGTTCTGAATTGGATTGGGTCTTTAAGCTGTAATGATTTGTTCTTATGCAAAGATGACTTTATTCTTTTATACCCCGAAGGATATTAATTTCGTAATCTAAACTACTCTTACCTTTTCTCGATTATGCAGAGGGTTTTATAGTAATTTCGTATTTTAGATCACTCTTATTTTTTGCCTATTATGCAGATGACCCAATAGCCAAGAGATTAAATGCATCTCCCTCTGAAAATATTCCTGAAAGTAAGGATGCTGGTTTGGTGAATGATGATTTTCAACATCCATTCAAGGTATTGGTATTTTTAACAGCTTCATCTCTTATATTGCCATTGGAATACATGGCATCCCTTCCCTTGTGTCTCTGTTGCCCTTTTTCTCTTGGCCATTAAGTCTTAGTTGGTCTAGGTTGACATAGAGTCTGCAAAATAGGATTCCTTACCAAAATATCATTATTTATATATATCAAGTTTTAGAGTGAGTGTATACTGTCTAAGGCTCTAAGCTCTAGGAAGTTGGCATTAATATAGAAATAGGAAGCATGTGCTTCATCTCTTTTAATTGTCCATTTCATATTGATATAGAGATGATGCCATAAACTTTATTCTTGTCAAGTTGAGAGTTGTTAATGGCCAGCATTTGCTGATTTATATCTACTAAAGTTGCTAGTATTTTAACACCTAGGATTTGTCTTGCAAGGATTTCATATTATTTTTCAAGTTGCTAAATTTTTAACTCTCTCCTTTTCTTTTATATTTCTGTTGGTTATTAACCATCCATTTTATATCCCATTTTTATTCTGATATTCCAAAATTTATCTCCCTTCTTCTTGGCACACATACTCACACTTGTATAAACCTTTTTTATGCTTTATTTTATGTTAATGTGAGTTCACATAACATTTCAATTTCCTTGCAAATTAATTTTGTTTTTAAGTTGTTTATTTTCTAACAAGGTTTTAAAGTCTGGGTACTGCATCTTCCCTCATCCTCCCCCATCTTACATGCATATTTTAAGCCTTGATCCCTATGGAAAGCCTACACACATCCCTCGTTGTAAGATAATCATCTTTATGGCTTACAGTAACTAACTAATAAAATTTTTTTCAGGAAAGCCAAACAGAGAAATCTGCTGTCTTAGAATTGCAAAGAAGATTGCAGATATCAGTTACACTATCCAGTTCTAGGCTTCCAATTGTTGATGAATTGGAGGATAAAGAACTGGTCGAATTAGCATTGAAGTTATCTGGAGAAAAGGTTTCTACTTATATACAGGTGTTGTAAAAGTTTTCTATTCATCTGACATATCATTTAGTAATTTTAATTGAAACTGCATTTTGTTGATTAAAACAATAAGGCAATTGAAGCACTTCGTGAACATTGGAAGAAGTCTGAACCAAATTTGGTTAAACTCAAGGAGCTTGGACCCTTGCTTCGGGATTACCAACGTCTGATCTACCAACATCATCTGTAAGAATTGCAGTACATAAAATTCTTTCGCTACTACACTTTCTTCTAATGATGACATTGGTAATGAAAACTTGTATATATGTATCTGGAAACAAAACTTGATGAACATTTCAACAAACTTATTTCTTGCAGCTTTAGCAGTGCATGCGTGCTTGTACACTGTAATTTTCTTTAAAATACTGAAGACCTAGATTTATCACACACGACCTAATATTATGTTCCTAATTTTTACTTTTGCAAATTGACATTCTTGCATGAATTTTGCTGGGTGGTATCTTCTGAAATATATAGGTCCATTTTTCAATGGCAATCTTTTTTCATTCAGCTGATCTTTGAGCTGAGAGGAGTGTGATGGCATATTGTAACTCTCTCTCTTTCTCAATGGCATTGGCTTGGGTATTAGTGGCATAAATGAATTAGTCTTTATAGTCATCTGTGCCAGTAATTACATATCAGTCAACTAAATATTAATCAAGAGCAACTTGCTTTGACCTGTCTTGTTTATTCATTTATTTTTTTAATTATATGGAGAAAGTCTACATTTTCATCAACGGTTACTCAATAATTATATTCCCTGGCTTTCTGGCCTACTTTCTTTGTCTTCCCCCCCCCCCCCACCCTTTTTTCCCCTTTCCAATTATGACATGACTGAACCACACATGGCTTTATCTCCTTCCACCGTTCTCCCATTTCTGTGATCTCTACAAAGGCCAGAGAATCACTGAACTCCCTTTGCCGCCATAAATTTCTACCCGTCCTCTCAGCCCAACACCCCAACTCCTTGTATCACCACCACCATGACAACAGCCAAATCATGGGCCCACTCAACCCCCTTAAACTCACCATCCAAATTCTTTGACTTCTACAACCATCCATTGATGGTTAGATAGCCATTGCCATTCTTGGCCATATGAAATGCCACTAACTTTTTGAACCATGTATTTCACTCGGGCACATAAAGCCTCAAGAGAAAAGAGAAGTTATCACAGTATTACTTGAAATCCTCACTAAAATTTAAAATCAGTGTAGTCCCAAATAATGTCCAAGTACCCAAGAGAAACTATCAAGAGTAAACCACCAAATTCATCCTCAAAAGATTAGGTTGACATCTAATTGCTATGAATTTTCCCATTACATCTATCTAGTAACAAATTTAAAATCACATTAATTTAGGTGTTTGGTGTAGTGTTTTGATTGATGTAAGTGAACTTCCAAAATTAATTCCAAGGTAGTTTTCAAGGACAATTTGGTGGTTTACTTAACTATCAAAAAGCTTCAAGATAGAACTTGAAAGAAACAAGAATATGACATAATCATAACTGAGAAAATACAGACATTGGTGTTGAATAACATGCATCACATTATTCTAGAAATTAAATTTTGTTATTTTGTTTCGTTTTTACCCTTTTAGTGTACTGTTGGGCGTCCTGTATGACAGAAGAGCTGGGTTAATAAGATTTCTCTCACTTACATGTGCTTCAAACTCAGAATTGGTATCAAATATGCAAATGAGCATTCAAGCTCCAATGGCTACAAGAAGGAGCTGTGCACCTACTGTAGAGTGTTGGGAATTTGACTTTTGACTAAGCTGTTACATTTTTGTTGATGGATCTGTTAGGATTCATTTATTAAAAGGCCTAAGGGGTGATGCATTTTTGAAATGCAAGGGAGATCTGTATATTTTGAGGAGAGCAGGGGTGGTCTGTGTAATATTAGCTAAATTCTAAGGGAGTTTGAAAACATTTTTCTATTGTTTTAATGTTCCTGAAGCATCTGACCATCGAACATATGCAATTAAATATAAAATGCAAAATTTCTGTTCATCTAATGCGACCTAGCAATTGGGTAGCTGCTGTTTTCTGTATTAAGCTTTTGTGTTCATGGTTGATCACGTTTTTCTTTGAAATTTATAGATGAGACTTTTACCTTGTGTTGCTTGTGGTTTTAACTAAATTAGGGAAAGGAGTGGAACTGATTTGCAGCCTGTTGGTGGGCATGTGGTGTATCAATTTTACCATGTAAAAAATGTTTCTCAGGTATGTTTTTGAGTTAAGTGAACTGTCCTTTACTTGTAATTTTGCATTCTGGCATATATCCTTTTTTTTTTTTAAAGGAAAAGACGTTTTACATTTTGATTGATAAATAATATTGCAAAATGTGAAAAATCATCAAGTCAGCATTTGTTTCAATTGAAAATAAAAACTTCGTGGAAAATGTTCTTCTCAAAAACTACTTATCTGGAAAATGAATAGAATCTTTGTTAGGATATATGGAAAATACTTTATCTTGTTCAGTGCATACAAAGAAAGCATTTTTTTTATTATTTAAAAAGTTTTTATACATACAAAAAGGAGAATCTTATTGTATTTTTTTTGTTGTTTCTGGAGATGAAAGTTAACAAGCCTAACTTCCTTAAATTCATGACATTCAAGGAATGAAAATAACGATTGAGAACGTGCATTTATTTTCCCAAAAGGACAAAACCGTGAAAAGCAGATGATAGAAATTGGGTTAATTCAATAAAAATTAGTAAGTAAAAGACAAACTACTTCCACAGCTGGAGACCAAGAGGTCTATGCCTCCAAACCTGTCCGTGAGTGCATCTGTGGGAAAGTGATTTCTTGTAAATTGGGGGGAAGTCACTTTCCAGTTTGCAGTGTTTTATGGTTGACCAAATTTTGTTTTCTTTAACAGAAATTCATTTTCTAACTTAAAATGTCATAATATGGAGAAAATTTTCTGAAAATATGACTTTCAAGCAGAACATACTGCCTAAAATTATTCATAGATTTGTTACCCAATGTTTTCTAAGCAAATGAACTAGATGATTCTATTATTGTATTTTCTGGTGTGTGTCCATTTCGGCATTACATACGGGTCTTGATTGATTTTTGAAGATATATATTATGTGCTCTTAGTAAACTGTTTTGACCATCTAAATTGGAATTAATGAATTGGGTTCATCTGATTCATTTCCACTAATGCCATTGTATGACCATCAGGCTGAATAGCTGCGATAGTCTGTATCAGCCCTGAATTTAATTTTTTGTTAGACTGTTCAGCTGTGTAGTGTTATTACATCTTTTTGCCTTATGTGTAGGGTTCATCGTGTTGATCAAGCACTATTAGCCTGGAAATACTATTTAAAACATCAAATGATCACTTTAAATATTTCATGTAACTGAATTATTCAATGCAAGCAATTGGTGCCTAAATCAATGGCTATATTTAGTCCTCATGACAGCTTGAAATTAAATAAAAATGGTATAATATAATTTTAGAAGATTAATGCAGAAAGAATGTCGAAATTATCTGTGCTTGGTAGTATCTTTTTTTGTTAGTTGAATGACTACTTGAAATTTCTCATTATCTTCCTTTAATTCCTGTTGCAGTTGCGCATGGATGATATTTCAAAACTTTTGGCAGAGTACAAACAGCTACATAGCTGAATAACATTTGCCTGATGAAATTGTTTTTGAAGGAGAGAAGGAACAAAAGGATGCTACTGTTGAGTATTTTTTTAATCATTTAGTTAAATGAAAAGCATGTTTCCCAGATATTTATACGAGATTTGTGTAATTTGTGGGTTATCCGAGTCTGTTAAATCTCCTGAATTGGAGCTTTGTTGTTGATGGCATCAAATCTGAACCACCGTATGTTCAAGTTGAAAGGGTTTGCGATGAATTCGATAGAAAACGAAGACTAATGTCTAGTTTTCGGTGGAGATCTCTGGAAAAAAAAAAAAAATTTCCCCCTCTCTTCCCCTTCCGATTCCATATGAAAGACATTCAATCGATTTTAACATTTTATGCACACAAATTTCAAGTTACCTTTGCTGCTTCCACCTTCTTGAACAAGTTAAAGAATGCAAAAGTCATTTGATTCTTGAGTGGTGATGGATATAATGGATAATAGAGTGACAGTGGGGGGCCTATATTTTTTGAAATCGGAACATGTCACATAATCATGAAAATGTAAAATCCAAGTCAAGTTCACAAAAACTCGAATCCTATCCGATTCTTCTAGTGCAGAGTTTCTATGGTCTTGCTCAGCTCCTCCAGCTTTTTCATCCTTATTCTTTCACTCTCAGTCAGCAGCTAGTGATAAAATTATAGACGTAAGAGAAGTGGTTACAATCACTGAGTTAGCAAATCAGAAGGCGATACTAAAATAAATGGTAATGATTTTATACCTCCATTAATGTGGCCATCAGATGAGCTTTCTCCTTGTTCCTTTCGTTGAAAGCTTCCAGGGCTTCCTTGTACTCTTTCTCCTATCAATGTCAAATTAGAGTGAACTTGTCCTTTGGAAAATTTGTAATTTCATTAAGAAACAAATTCTATAAGCAGAGGAAAGAAAAACTTTACGAATAAAAAAAAAATGATATATGCGCTTTATTTTGAATGTGATCTTTAAGTACACTTTTTTCAAGTGCACTACCTCACATTGTCTTGTATGATCATTGGATCTGGGCCTACAAAATGATCTGATGGTTAATAATAGTTCCATAGAATTGTAGAACAAACTTGTATTTCCAGCAACTCCTAATTTTATGAACTTTTCGAGTGCACAAATCATAGATTATTGAAATGTGAATCGTATGCTACCAAGTGTGAGTGTAATTAAATTAAATTTAATGAAGGAGATGTGAGTAGTGCAATTCGATCGTGATGAATTACTCTGGTTGATGAGCATTGTACCTTTTTCTGGCAGCCCTGTCCTAGTGGCTTCAAATCCTTGTTAGCCATGTCAATCTTCTTACGTACAAGTGCAACTTCCTTCCTCATAGGATCCTCCATCACTTCAAGCTCCTATCAGTAAATTAAATTGCAAACAAGAACAACTATGACTTACACAACATCCAACTTCAAGAATTGAAAAAGGACAGAGAAAAAAAAAACTAATGTGCTTCAGAGATAATGGTCTTATATAGATTTTCCTCCTTTTTTTCTTTCACGTTTTCTTACTTCCCAGATTTGTGCCAAGCGCCTTGTTTCTTCTTCAGCACGGCCAAGTTGAAGTTCAACCTTCTCTCTCACTTGCATTTTCTTCCTCTCAATCTCCTCTTCCTTAGCTTGAAATGCAGAAATAGCGATTCTCGATATCTCTTCATCCTCATGCTCTTCTGTTGACAGCCTTCCACTGCTTCCAACACTTCCAAGATTCTTCATTTTCTGCATCACTTTTGCTCCTACAACAATAACTTCCACTATTTCTATGAATTCTGTTAGCAATTCATATACACTTGTTTTGCTTATACTTCAATATTGTTTCTGCCCCTCACAACAAACACCTTTCTTTGACTTATAAAACCAGCAAAGAGAAAATCTCTCAGTAGTTTCTCAACAATATTTTGCTTCGATTTGCTACTTTCCCAAATGACAGTATTGAGCCCATTTCAAGAATATTCTCTTGAATTGGCTCCATTTGTTTCATGGAAAAATATTATTTATATGTATATTAACAAAAGAGTGACATATTAGTTATATTGATAATTAAAAAAAATAATACATTAAAGTTTATAAATAAAAGAAAGTAAATTTTTATTTAAAATAGAAAAATACATATTTTGGTTAAATTTTTCGTACTTAATATTAAATAAGTAAATTATTTTTTTTTATTTTAATATTTTATAATTATATTTTTTAAAAATTACTTTTCGATGAAACAAATGCAAAATATATTTTGAGAGTCTCTAGGTTGAATTTTAGGTCTGCTGTTTAATCCCAGAGCTCAATCCTAAACAGACGATGAAAACTCCTTAGGCAAACTTGTCAGAGCACGCTTAAAGCTTAAATGGAGAATATTTGTAATGAAAATTCACTTACTACTACGTGGAGAGTGATTAGGTTTAAAATGGCTTGCATTGGATCCTTTTCAGGGCTTTTTTTACTTTTCTCGATAGAAACTTCCAACCGTGAATCCAAAGTCAACTATTGCGCCCTGGAAACTGAATGAGGAAGCAATCCAAATGGGTTGGTTCCCAATATTATACACATTCCTTAAAGCATAAGGATAAGATCGTGGAATCCTTTACGTGGATAACCTTTACAATTCACTTTTTATATGGTGAACATGGTGAGAAATATTATTTTCTTTTTTCTAAATTTATTCTCTTCACAAATTATGAGATACACAATTTTTTTAATTTTACTGGGGAAGAATATGTGATATATTCACGAAATATTCTTTCAATGAAATTATTGTAAATATTAACATTCGTTGCATTTTCGACCACTTTTGGGTATAAAAATTAGAAAAATTCTTGATTGAGTACAATCTCGTTGTATCACATTTGAGTTAGAAAGACGACAACCATCACCCACTATACATAAAGCACTGAATACAATAAAAAGGCACATAAAAAATGTATCTGGGAGCTCAACTAGAGCCCAACGACTAAGGTAGTTCTTGCTTTACAGATTTCATTTCCATTCATACACAAATTATGAGACGTCCACTTTTTATTAGACATCAGCTTCTTTTTCTAATTGAAGTGTATGGGTCGTGTAACTTGTGTTTGGTTTATAATAAAGATAAATTTATATTCATTTTAATTCCTTAAATTTCATTTAGATTTAATTTTGATACCTTTCTATTATATATATTGAATATAGTGTATACAAGGTTAGAATATTGACACTTGGAATTTTATGCACCTATTTGTAGGACTGTCAGAGCTACTTTAATTAATTGTAATACTAAAAAAAATAAAATCAATCATCATAAATTAAGTAAATATGAATTTAATTAATAATTATATGAATTTAATTAGTTATAAAATTATAATTCTATAGATCTTCATAAATTTGGATTACAGTTACGGTTGCATTAAAACGATTGAAGTCACAAGCAAGGAATTATGAATTATTAAAAATAATAATAAAGCATACAATTTATATTTGTAAAAACTATTTTTTACTAAAAGGTGGAACGCGGCAAAGGATGCTGGTATGCTCCATTGAAATGCAAAGAAGTTTAAGAAAGGAAGTGCTACATTCACAAGCAAAGAGAGCAAACCAATTGTGTATGAAGATAAATTCCTGAATAAAAAAATTGATGACCGAGTTGAGAATGGCAAATCATACAGGGATACTCTTGTTGGGGCAAAAGGCTTTAAAGCACAAATTGATGATGGTGGTAACTCTGAAGAGGAGTCCACAAATGATGAAGATAATTTTAGTGGCTTTTCTATTGAGAAAGCAATGAATGGAAATGAATCATGTCCTCACATTGTAATTTCTAACGAGGAGGAGGAAAGGATGAACAAATCATGATGGAAGACTTTAATCATTAAGCTACTAGATTGGAAAGTTGGATTTCAAGTATTGGATGCTAAACTCCACTAGCTGTGGACAAAAAATAAGATTCTAAAGATAATAGATCTATTTGATGAATATTATTTAGTTAAGTATAGTGCATATGTGGACTATGTATATGCACTAACACGAAGGCCATGGTTATTGTATAATCATTACTTAATAGTGAGGACTTGGGAATTAAGTTTTGATCCATTAGAAGCAATAACTGAGAAAGTGGTAGTATGGCTATTGTATGATCATTACTTAATAATGCCTATTCCAAGAAGCTATTATAATAATCATAATGCAAATTATGTACATGGAAGTAATCATATATTGTAGGAGGGGTGAAGTTAGGACTCTATTTCAAAGGAGAAAACACATGATACATTGGCATTACAACAAAGGCCCACATAAGTACATCAGGAAATAAGCAGAGTGAGACAAACTAAGGACAATTCTGAGGCATCAATACAAATAACTAATGTCTATCTAACTCAATTAACATGAAAGTGGAAATAGGTTTAGCAAGATCACGGAGTGAGTTAAACCATATGGATCTAGACATCTTTTGAAGTGCTAAACCATTAGATGATGGCCTAACTGGAAAAGGTATGGTAGAAAATAGAGAATACAATATTTTAAAGGAAGTGGAAAGTCAAAAGCAAGAGCATGCAATGGTGATGGACCTTGCATGAGCTTAAGACTGCTTATTTTATCTATTTTTTCATCCTTAAATGATTCGAAAAATAATGGTTTAAATAGTTGAGGTGCAAGCAATAAACTTTTATGAGTTAAGTTTGCATTATTATAAACTCGAGTAATTCAAATATACTAGTTTTTTTGAAGCCAAAAATTGAAGTAAGTAAAGCAAAAAAAAATTTCAAAAATTTAGGGTATGATTGTTTAATGGTGCTAAATGGAGATGGGGTTTTTTAATGGAATTTAGGTAGCTTAGAAAAATTGTTAAGTGAGATAATTTCTAATATATTCACCTAAAGTTAGCAAAGACTATGGTGAAGAATGGTTACTTAATATAGTTTATGCAAGCCTGAATTTGGATATAAGACGTGTTATACGGGAGAAGTTTAGCCTATCATGAAGCTATTTTCGGATATTGGTTAATAGCAAGGGATTTTAATGAAATTAGAGACTCGAGTGAAAAGAAGGGAAAACTTCTTTTAATTGGCATTGGCCAAATATATTTAATGACAGAATTAATGGTTATAATCTATTAAAAATGGAAATGTATTAAGGAAGGCTCACTTGGAAGGGGATAGAACACCAAGGTTTTGACTAGCTATTTGAAAAATTGGATAAAGCTCTTTATATAGTGGATTGGTAGATTAAATTTAATAAGGATTTTGTTAAAATTCTCCTCCATACTTTTTATGATCATTGTCCTTTACGTACTAACTTATATGGCCCTAATAGGGTTAAAGAAAGTAAGCCTTTCTTACCTTATGTATGATGACTTTCAACAATTCTTAAGGCAAAATTAGGAGAAAAATGTGAATATGGTTGAGGTGCTACAATAACATACCCTAACTTTTGAGGACTAGAATAAAACTATATTTAGGTATAAAAAAAGAAAGAAAGAAATTACGGCATGAATAGCAGGAATTTAATGATCTTATAATGAAGGAATAATTAATTTTTGCTAAATTTAGAGAAAAGATTGCAGAAAGAGTCATTCAAAACTCTAACTTAAGAAGAAATCCTTTAGTACCAAAAGCTTAAAAAGATAAAAGGCAGCTATGGGATATTAGAAAAAGAAGGAACATAATTAAAATGATTAGAAATTATAAAAGGGAGTAGGTAGAAAATAAAAGGCAAGTAAAATAGCAAGAAAAAAATCAATATAACAAAGTAGTTAATCCAAGGATTTGAAAGCTCTTAATGTGGATAAATCATAAATCATAAAATATTTGATCATTTTAATTGATTTTTTAACTTTAAATTATTTGGAATCTCTATAATAATTCATGAATCTTACACTAGATGACTATCTAAAATTTGATCAATTAAAATTAGTAGAATTAAATAACCACTATAATTTGTATAGAGCCAAATCAATATTAATTTGAAAATAGAATTCAGTCGAATTGAGAGATTAAAGCAGAAACCTCTTATTCAATCTCCTAACCCTCTATCCTTACATGAAAAATCATGATTAACTAATCATAATTTAATATAAAAATAGATAAAGATTAGAAATCATAAGATTGAATACTAATTATACTAAATGAACATTTAACACATATAATTTCAAGCAATTAGTAAAAAGAATGAAGAAAAGAGAAAAAATAATTAGAAAAAATTAACATTACAAATATCATATAATAATCCAATAAAAGATAAGTCTCAAAATCCTTAAATCAACTAGAAGTTTAGCTTTCCATTGCTAAAGAACAAGAAACCTTAAAGAATGTGAAAAACTCTTTGTTGAATTGTATAGTATGTGTTGGCCTTGGCAACCCACACCCAAAAGGGGGTGAATTGGGTGTTTTTAAAATTTTTCTTATTTTTCAAATTCTTTTTGAGAAGCCTTTTATTTTGAGAAGTCATGAGAATAATTTTATTTTATACACTTCTAAGAAACTTTATGAATATGTTTGCACTTAGGATATAACAATTCAATTCACTTGTACAAAGCAATTCATTCAATTATACATAAATAAGAATCAAGAAATCAATGCATAAATTGAGTTCTTTTTCAGCTATTGAATCAACAAGATCAATATTGAAGCATAATTCATTTAACTAGTTCATTAACTATGCATAGACAAAATAATCATGAAGTTTATGCATAGATAAGTAATCATAAATGGATTTCTTTTCAATTATTCAATCACTCAAGCATCAAGATCAATATGGGAGTATTTCTCTTTCAACCTTTCAATTACTCAAGTGATAACACAAGCTTTACAACATAATGCATTCAACAACCAGCAATAGCAAAAATAGAGCAGAGCAAAAGCCAGAAAATAGAACAAGGTGCACAAAAAATAAAGAGTAAGGGTAGAGAGATCAAACATAAGGATTTATAGTGGTTCCTCCCTTGGATATCCTCACCAAGGTGTACATCCACTCTCCAAGCTCTCCAAGCTTGTGTTAATCCACTATCCTTTCAAGTTTCAATTAGCACTTGAAGAAGCCTTACAATCCTTGCTCTTCCTTAAGCTAAAACTCTCTTACAAAGGATACATCACCCTTTCTAAGTTTTTTTAAGGGATACCTTACTCTTTACAATTAGGAAATAATATATGATGAAGAACAATTCATACAAACTCTCTTAAAGAGTGGATAATACAAATAAAGCACTAAGAATAGAGAAAATTCAGAAATTAAAGCTCAAATCATGATTTGGATGAAAAAGGATGTAAAATGATGTTTACAGTTAATGTTTAAGCTCTCTTTTGGTTATATTTGATGTATCTTAGCTTATATATGAAGCTCATGGAGTATTATAGCCGTTTGGGATTGTTAGGAATGAAAACTAGCTATTACTAGCCGTTATTTTCACATTAAAACTGCTGCAATCGAGTGATGAATCGATTCAAGATGTCTAGAGTACTCTCTGGATGTCTGGAATCGATTGACCAATTGATTCACGCAGATAGAAACACAAACTTAACTTTAAAAGGTCATAACTTCTTTATTTTAAGTCCATTTTAAGATAGTGATCTATTATTGGAAAGCTAATTGAGTCTACTTTCAAATGGGACTAGTTTCATACTCATATATGGTGTCATTTTTAAGATATGTTTAAAGCAATGAGCAAAGGTCAGAAATAGTGAATCAGTGATAATCTGATTTTAAAACTCAATTTGTAAAATTCATAACTCTTTCATATCCTGGTAATTTTAAACAAATGACTAGTCCATGGAAAGCCCTTTGAGTCTATTTTCTCATAAAAATAGTTTCATGCTCATATCATTTGTATTTTTCAAGATATGATCAAAATAATAAGCATACATCAGAAATGGCTATCATGCAGAAAGCTAATTTTTAAACTCAACTTGAAGAAATCATAACTCTTTCACATATTGATAATTTTAAGTAAATGATATGTTTATGGAAATCATAACTCTTTCACATATTGATAATTTTAAGTAAATGATATGTCTATGGAAAGATATTTGAGTCTATTTTCATAAGAAAAAAGTTTGATAATAAAATCATGAGTATTTTATGAGATATGATTGAGAGAATGACCAAAGATCAAAACTGAAAATATCAAAAACTAATATCTCATTTGTTTTTGAAAAGTCCCCATAGGCTATCTTGTAAAAATATGATTATGGGCTATCTTTTAAAGAATTTTAATCAAGCTAAGATTATCAAAAACATGTTTGAGCTCTATATCATGAAATACTCTATTTTACAAGAAAGACTAAGCCTTAGGATGAAAAACTATACCAATAAAGTTCCTTGACTTTTCTTGATGCTTCCAACTTTCTAATCTTCTCAATCTTCAATACTTAGACCACATCTTCTTTCTTGTATTTCTTTCTTGTTCTTGAGTTAAGCATGATGTGATCTTCCATTCTTTTGCTTCAATGCTCACTTTTCTTCATCTTGAACTTTCCTATATACAAGTTCATAAACTTTGCAAGCAATATAGTTAGTCCAATCTCATATATCTTATATTGATATGCATGATTCATATAAAATCAATTAGCACAAGAACATGCATAATCATTATATCATTATATATATGCATTAATTATAACATAGTATGTTTATTAAGGCTTATACAATGTATCACTTTAGCACAAAACATACAATGCTATTGCAACACCTATTTATCATCATCAAAACTCATCATATATAATCTTAAGGCTAACAGTATGTTTATGTGTATTATGTTTTTGCCCCTTACATCTAACTTGATAATGTTAAAATCTAATGGACCTAAATTCTATATCTTAGGGTTACAAAAAATAAAGCCTTAATAATTTTTGAAGTCGAGAACTTATTTTACAAAATAGTGTACTAAAAGAGTTACGATAATAAAATTTCACAAGTCTGACTTCCAAATAATGTAAGACCACTAAAACTACGTAATTTCAATAAACTATAAACATTAAAGCTATATGGTTGGGTCTTAGAAAGCTTTAGGATATGATTTTATATTAATTAAACCTCTAAAACTCTAAATATAATAAAAAAATTAAAATTATCTTAGTTGAGACAAAAATAGGACTCCAACTTTTTAATTAAATAAGACTTTTCAGAAGTTTAAATTGGGTTTTGACTAAAACATAAAAATTACAAAACTTTCTTTAAACCATTTAACAATATAAGGATCACCCTATCTAATATCTGGAATTTAAGATATAGCTAAAATTTGAAATAATGTAAAAATCTAATATTAACTAAATAATTTTAAAATATTGTAAAACTAATCCCAAATCACATAACAAGGTTAATTCATTAAAATTAAGTATATGTAACACACTAAGAGACATGAAATAGGAGAAAATAATATAAATAAAATTTTGTACATCAGTAATCATCTTAAGGTTGAAAGATAAGCATATCTCATTAAAGAAAGAAATTTTAATGTTGAAAAAGTTTCAGGATGAAATTTCTAAATGGAATCATAACTTCACTCTTTTTATTTTTAACTCGCGTTCTGCTTTTTACATTATTTTAAGTTTATATGTCGATTATTGAAAAAAACCTGACACTTATAATCAAACTGTGTTCTTTTACTATAGAATTTTACACATCAGTTATTAAAATAAAAACTAATGTCATAACATAAGAAATTTGTTTAGCCAAATTTTTACATAATCTTTCAAACAACAATTTTATAATTTTAGGATAAATCTTTTAAGAACACTAATATCATTTTATAAACTAATAAACTTTATTTTTAATTCAACTTACTTTAAATGAAGCTGATAACATTAAAATTATTTTTTGCATCATCATATTTTTTATATTGCTTAAGTAAATATATATAAATAGCAACAAATTGAATGTAAACAAAACAAATAAGAAATTGGTCAATGATTTATGGTAAAAATGGTGCCACTTTATTTATCCCTATATTAGTACATCAATATATATTATAAAAAACTATAATTTACAATGAACAATGAACAATGAACAATCAACTATAATTTACAAAAAAACTATTATTACAAAAAATTATAATTTTTCATCAATTTTTTCATCATTACGTTTTCTCAACATCTCTAAACATGCATCTTAGGATGGAAACTAAATACTATAATTTAAAATAAATAATAGAGGTGGCCTTGGAAGATATAAATAATTGTAAACTAATAAAAAATTAAAGTGAAAAAAGCAACATATCTAGTCTTGCTATGAACTCAAGTCTTCCAATGCAAAAATATTCATGCTACTTTTCTCATTAAAATTTCTCATCAACTCTCCCATCATAAGGTGTAGATGTTTTAAATGAAGAGTGATAACAAAATTTATAAGTAGCATGTAAAGCTTTAAATGTTAGTCATTAACCCAAAATTGATGTATTACATATGTTTTAATTCATATTACTTAACTGTTAATATATCTTAAAATGTCATAAATTTTTACGATTTTCTGATACATGTTATTGATAAATACACTTAGTATTTAATAAATATTAAAAGTTACTGGTATACCTTTAGATGTTAGTTATATAAAAAATCTAATGTGGTAACTCACACCAAATTTCTAATCTACCTTTTCATCTTTTGATATAACTTTTACACATCGTATATGTCATTATTTGTAAATAGTTATTGAACATTAGCTAGTTGTTAGTATAACTTTAAACATCGGTAAGCAAAACAAACTGACATGGCATCTACTCTTAATTTTTTTTTCATCCATTACTGCATTTAATTTGATAGTTTCCTGATACCTCATAAATGTCATCTTTAGTGAATGTTTGCTATCTTTTTTAGTAAATGCATACCATTTATGACAAGTTATGTGACCAATACTACACCTTTATATGTTAGTTAGGACAAAAAAACTGATATGATAACTTCATAAAAAAAATTTGATCCAACTCCTCATTTTTTCTTCCATCTTTTTAAAACCAAATCATGTTTTAATAAATAATTAACATGATTTATTCTTTTTTTAATTTTTTATTACATAACTTCTTTATTTTGCCATTTTTCTAATAACTAATATCAACTTTTTTAAGTAAAATTATCAACTTTTTGCATCTTGATATTTTTTTAATAATAGATAACAACTACAAATCATTTTTCTAGTAACATTATCAATATTAACTAGTACACAATGATTACCATTTCATATAATTTACAAATCATTGTACACTATATATTTTTTATAAAACAATGACTTACACAAAAGTTATAGTACATCATCAATATAATTTACAACGTAACCACCATATTCTGTAGATTCTCGTTTATTGAAAAAAATCTAATTTACTTTTGTTATGTTGAAGTGTTTGACCAAATTTTATAGATATTAATCATTCATTTATTGTAGTACCGAGTGGAATATGAGAATAACACACACGATTGATACTACACAATTAAAATTTTTTTGAATCTTATGATTATGAATCTCCTATCAAATCATGAATATTTCATGATCATGAGTATCCCATCCCAACAGAAGATAATCGTCATTTGATAAGAAACTCATAATTATAATATTTGAAACATTTCTACTTGAGCAACATCAATGGTGTATTATTCTTTTATGCCACCTAAATAAAAATAAAATGAAAGAAAAACTTATAGATAATGAAAATAACAATAGATATCGATTATTAAGAAAAAATTATTGTGTAAATATTTTATATTTCTAAGTAAGATAATTCAAATGTATTTTAGATAATGGTTATAAGAAATTGGTACCTTGACTTCTAGACATTTGTTTTTCAATATTAGTTTTTTATTTAAAATGATGTAATAAGTTGTTCTTAATTTCAAAAAATGTCATCGTGCTAACTTATCATGCCAATTTTTTTATTATAGCTAATGTTATAAATTGTTTGTAATTGTAAAAATGTCAGAATATCATTATATATATTAATTTTCAATATAACTGACATTAACATGATAATATTGTAAGACAAATTCGTATTGAAGTTTACATTCACTTTACCTATTAAAATATGTTAAATTTTAATTTAACTAGTCATTCTGCTCAAAAATTTATTATCTCAATTATACCAATTTAATTGATCCACTTGAGTTTAATTGAAATTTTTATTTGAAAAGATTTACTGTTTAAGTGATTATTTCTACCTCGAGTAAAGATTAATTTTATATCTATTGTGTGCATACTCGAATATAAAAAAATTTAATTAACTAAATCACTAGCTAGTGCGCTAACTAGCTAAAGTTAATCGAAGTAACAAAAAATTTAAATTATTAACAAAAGAAAAAGGAAAAAGGAGGCAACAATCCCCTATGTGTGGAGTGTCGACAAGGGGATCATATGAAACGATAAGTCAATAAATTCGACGTGTTCTTCCACTAGCAGTTGCAGTGCGCTCCAGCGAACATCGACTTCTAATCGCTTCTTTTTCGCTCTCTCTACCTTCGAATTATCTGCCCTTTTTGGATCTAAAATTCCCAAACACAATCAATTTCAAACTGGTTGGTCGGTTCAGTGCAAAATTCTCAGAACAATCTCTTTCACCATGTATTTGCAACTTCAGAGTCTTTCCCAAAAGGTTTGAGAACTTTTGATACATCACTCGCTCTCTCTGTATCAGTAACTTTGAATTATGCTGGATTTGTAAAATTTGCAATCAATTCATCTTGGGCTTACTAGGGTTAAGGTTAGGGTTTGGGATGAATATGTGAATCTTTTGCTGCTGTTGTGTTAATTATTTCAGTCGTTTGTGTCATCGGTGCGATTTCTGGGTCGGAATTAGAAATTGAAAGAAAATCGAAAGGTTCTAAGGTTTTATATTTGGCTTTAGTGAACCGAAGATGCAATCTAGAAGACGTGAAGAGCATGTTACAGTCTCTCCGGCCTCGAAGTTGCGTACTCAGCAGCGACTCGAAGTGGTACCTGATGCTTACAGGAGTACTCGCCGTGATGGGTCTGATCAATCTCCTGCACAACAGAGGATTATGAGTCCTCAGAAACTTGATGGGCTGCGAAGGGGTGGAGGTGGGAGCAAAGGGAGTATTGCTTTTGAGAGGAGGGACTATAACAGAGGGAGTGATACACTTGAGAGGAGGGACTATAATGAAGGGAGTGATACTTTTGACAGGAGGGGCTATGATTATCATTTGGGAGGTCATAGGTGCAGTCAGGTTGAGTCAAGATCACCTCCTATTGAACAAGCAAGAAAAAGGCTACAAATTGATGAAGGGGTTAGGCATAGAAGTTGTTCACCACCTCTGGGTTTGCGACCAAGATATGAGTTGCCCAAATCCAGGGACTACAATGATGACGAAGAAAATTTGGTTGGAAAACGTGTTTATGGATATGAGCATGTTAATTATAGTGTTAATAGAGAGAAGGAATTTATTGAAGCTAGATTAGTTGATGGACAGGGTATGCTGGACCATAAGATGATGATAAATGATGATGCAGTACGAGGGTCATATAGGTCACATTCGGATACAGATATAACTTCCCAATATGAAGAAACTGGTGGACACTTGCCTCCGCTCTCAAGGAGTGTGGGCATGGTTAGAATTGAGCATGAAAGACCACAGCATCGAAACACTCTACCCTCAGATAAGTTAGCCAATGTGGAATCATACAGAAGTGGAGAAAAACTTAGATATAATGCAAGGGATGGTCCCTACTCCATGATGTCATCATCTTATTCGAAGGATTTGGCCAGTGCTTCTCAGATGATGGATTATGGAAGCTCTTCTTTAGGAACTTCAAGGACTGATAATGTATGTTCTCATCGTGACGGTAACCATCTACGGGCCTCTTATGAACTGCCAAGGAGCAGTGGAAAACTTACAGACACTCTAGGTTTTAGTGGATATGGGCAAAGGCTACCTATGGATACCTCTAAAGATCCTGAAACTAGGCAGAGGACAATGACATGCCCACAACAATGTGTGTATAGTCCTAACAGAACTAAACATGAAGAATATCTAAATACCAAGTTACCAGTAACAGCACAGGTTGAACATGGATATCAGTCTGATGACATACCCAGAAGGATAGCTCCTCATGTTCAACCAGACTATGAACAAGCTCCAATGAAATATGAGAATAGAGAATTTTGCAGACCTAGCATGCATCCTGTTTTGGATACAACTGATAGAGATGAGGATTCTTATGCCACCCACAGGAGGGGTGACTTGCATGACCACCCTGCAATACAAAAAGAGAAGTATTATGACTGTGCTGATATGAGAACATTAATTTCATCAAAGCAAGGTGATGACTATTTGTCTCCTGGATATGCTTATCCTGAAATTGGTAAGAGGTTGCCACAAGATCATGAAATTTCATATTTGAGTGCATCAGAGGGTGGTCGTGTATTAATTTTGAGACCTGAGTATGAATCTCGGAGAGATGGAGGTCCTGGGCTTCAGCATGAAAGGTTTCATATTTCTCCTTTTTCTAGTCATAATTTGGAAACCCAGAGAAGAGGTGTCAGAATGCACGAAATAAAACAGGATCCTGGCATTAATGACCATGCAGATACAACTTTGAAAAGAAAATACAATGCGGATGAACACATAGATGTTCATGGTTCAAGAATAACGAAGTCAAGTAAATGGAATTCACATGAAGATGTGTATGAGAATGAAGAATGGTTAGATGAAGAAATGGATGTAATGTATTCATCTGGAAATGCTGGATTTGATCGTAAGATATACAGAAAGGATAACAGAGACTATACTGGGCTAGATAATGAAGAAGATTATCCTTCTGATGGCTGGTTGTTAAATCAGGATAGTCTACAACATCCACAACGACGCTCAGTTAAGTTCCATACCTATTATGGTCCAAATGTAAAGAGTCATCCAAAGTTTAATTCTTCAAGCTGGTATAGATCCCAGCATTTTTCTAAAAGAAGTGCAATACCTAAGCAATCTAAACCTTGGAAACAACATCATGGTTATGATAATGCACATACAAATAACGAGGAATCATCTGAAGATTGGAAAGATGTCACACAATCTGAACCCTCTGAGGGCTCTGAAGAGTTCATGCAAATGGCGCATGAAGCATTCTTAATGTACTCCAAGAAATTGAATCTGAATTCATCCGTCCAAAGGAGGTACAAGGATCAAGGAAAAGCTGGTAGTTTGTACTGCATCGTATGTGGCAGAAGGTCTGTTCCTTTACTTTGATGTTCTTTTAGTAAATGGAGAACTGCTGTCCACGTAGTGAATCAGGAATTACCAGTATTTAACATAAGGTGCAGTCAAGTATGTGTGCTATCATTCTTATGGTCTTACTATGGGCATAGATCATTGCTTCCTACAGTTCTTGAACTATAATGTGTTGCTATTATATAGTTACTGTATTATATTTAAGATTGTTGAATCCTTAATGGTTTACTGGAACAATCTCATTTCACTAGGACCCAACATATGGTTAATTCTCTGCAGATGGACATGATTATAAAGCTGGTGGAAGTGGTATCTGTGTGTTGAAATTGTGGTATCATTATTACTGGACCTGGCATTAAGTAAAATTATAAGCAAATAGTGTGTTAAGCGCTCATCTTAGCATATAGATGATTATGAATATGGAGATATAATGAGAGGAGAAAATGGTGGGGAATTTGACTAGAGAAATAAGTGGCACTATAATAGGTATAAATGGCATGCAGATCTGTCATATCTAGGCATGATGACTTACACATATTCGAGTTTCAAATGGATTTATTGACATGGAGTTTGCAAGGTTAAAAGGATCCTATCAGTTAGACACTCCTTGACTTAGTAGTGATTGGGAGTTGGGACTATACATAGAGAAGATTGAGTTCAGATTCAAAAGATTGGATAAAGTTTGGGGTTTGGAAGTTTGTAGAAAATGTTATTGAGGCTTAAGGAGTATATAGAGGTCATTTTTTATTATACTTTTTTGAGAAAACTAATAGTTGACACAACCAAGTTCATGACCTTCAACATTACACCAGGGAATTTGATGATCACAGACAAGTGAAACTGCCCAGTTGGTGCTTTGGTTGAATTTGCAGACCAATAATTAATATTTCCTTATTTTGATGATGCTTTCCCGTGTTTTCTTTTTCTTTAGTTTATCTTTAACAAAGGTTCATTTTCTGATGGATTTGTTAGCATTCTTGGATGTGCCATGACCTTGCCCTGTTACACTGTAGTGAAACTAGTGCAATATCCCTTTTTTTCTCTTTCTTCATTATGATTATGATTCCCTTCATATTTTCTTCACATGGATTGTATATTTGAAGATTATGCCCAGTTTTCATTTAGAGTTGTGTTTATTAATTTGTTTATATTATGTTTATTAATCTGTTTATATTATGACATAATCTTTTTATGCTGTTTATTCTATCTCAGCTCCTCGAAGGAGTTTATGGACACCCAACGCCTGGTAACTCATGCCTTTATGTCCCATAAGGCTGGTTTGAGAGCAAAGCACTTAGGTCTTCACAAGGCAATTTGTGTCCTGTTGGGATGGGACACTGTTGTTCCCCAAGACACAATAACATGGTTTCCCCAGGTATTGCCAAATGATGAGGCTATGGCTCAAAAGGAGGATTTGATTCTCTGGCCTCCACTTGTTATCATCCACAATATAACGATGTCTGATGACAATCCACAAAAATGGAAGGTTGTGAGCATGGAAACAATTGAGGCTTTTCTAAGAGGTGAGTTAATTTGGTGGAACGTTAGTTTTCTATCTGTTTTTTGCCTCTAGTTTTTCTTCTTCCCCCCTCCCCCCGGGTGTGTGTGTGTGTGTTTGCAGGTAGGGGAGAGATGGGGGATCTGGGTTACTGTAATGGTTGTCCAAATAAAGAGTTCATTAAAGTGGAAAAGGTTCCTTTTTTCCCACATCGTTTAGTTTGGTTTTATTCATGGTTCATCCCATTTGAAATTTTTTAGAAAACTGATAGTGTAAAGTTATTTTGTACCCTAGCGTGTCTCAATTAAGGGCTTACTAATGGATTTCTTTGGGTGTGAAAATTGCACATTTGGCTTCTCTTTAAATAAAAATTTCAGGTAAAGGTTTTGTGCGGGGAAGGATCAAATTGTGCTTAGGGAGGCCCGCGGACCAGAGTATTATTCTGGTGAAGTTCCTGGGTACTTTCGTTGGGCTGGGAGATGCTGAAAGGCTTCACAAATATCTCTCTGGTAGTAACCGTGGGAGAGTTGAGTTTGAGAGAATAAGATCAAAAAATAGCAGAAGCCATGAAATTGGGGTATCTGGAATACATGAAGACAATGTGGAGCATCTTCTGTATGGCTATATGGGGATTGCAGAGGATTTGGACAAACTAGACTTTAACTCAAAGAAATGGAGTTTGATCAAGAGCAAGAAGGAGATCGAGGACCTCGACAATGATCCTATTAAAACCAGTGAGAGGTAGTGGCTTTAGGCTACCTGAGTGCTGTTTCATGTTTGACTAATTACAGTTCTGTTGATGGTTTATGTAAGATCAGGAACTTGTATTAATCTGGAGTCCTTTTGCAAGTGATCTTATAATTTAATCTTAAATGCTAAAAGCCAATCAAGAATCCTGTCTTTGCAGGCAGCAATGAATATATGGCTGAAGGCATTGTTTGGATTGTTATGAATCTTAATTTCTGCGGATTTAGGAAATTTGGATATAGAATATGCTCTGGTTTCCGCCTTCCATTTGTGTTTAGGACACATAGGATCAATGTATGCAAATACACGAATGGTACTGAAATGACCCGAGATGGTCCATATCCTACTAAGTGGTGGAGCAAAATGTACTCAACTTGCCTAAGATTTAAGTATAATTATAAATAGACCACTATTTTTTCATGTATGTTGTATCCCTCAGCATTGGTTTTAAATGTATACGTCTATTTTTGAAGAAGGATTGTGAGGTATATTTTTTAAAATAAGAGGTGTGGACTTATGTGTACTTCTACTTTTGAAAAAGGAGGATTGAGTGTCTACTTTTTGAAATAAAAGAGTTGTGGATGTATTTAGGTTTAAGTTGAGGGAGGGGAGGGTAATATGCCCCCCAAGTGTTTGGTTGATGATGAGTTGGGCAGAACTGAAATTGGCTTGAGATCAGGCTGGACCTAAGTCTCAACTCATGGATTGGCATTGGTATTATTTGAGTCAATTTATTCAGTTTATGTTCCCCATTCGTTAAGTTTAAATAAATTATAATAATTAAATATTTTATATATAACTTAACAGCTTAAAGAATTTATGAAGGCAAATATATTTAACAACTTAGTATTAAAAAATAAATAAATTGTGAATAGTAAAAGATAGTATATTACTAGAATATTTAATTTGGCACAAATGACAATTTATTTGAAAATGTAAAGTTATTATTTTATTTTAACTATTATTTGGTTAAAAAAACAGTGAGGACACAGCTTGAGTTTTCGATTCTTTCGTAATGCTCCAAATCTTATGGGTTTGTCTACAAATATATTTAGAAGTTCATAAAAGAAAATTGAATATAATATATTCTTAACATTATAAATCAGCTCAGGAGAATATCTAAAGTAAAATCTATGAACTTGATTTATTGAAGTAAATTCCTTTGTTAAATCATTATCCTTGATCTTCACTCTTATGATAATATGGGATATGAACAAGTGTTCAAAATTACCGAATGATAATAAACATTCATTTAATATAAATATCTTCACAAAATAATTCTCTGAACACGCAAAATATAAAGTAATATATTAGTAATAAAATATAATATATTTTACAATAGAACTTTATAAAAAATTATGACTAAAAATCCAATATACATTGTAATGGATGTATGAGCTCAATTTCCATTAAATCAAACTTCGGCTTATTTTGTAAATGAGCTAAATAATCCAACTTCTTTATTATTCATTTGTCTTGTAAATAAGACTTATCGAGTTAAAATGCAAATCAAATTGTGAGCTTCTTGCAAACTAATTGGACTCATTCTTAACCATCTCTAGCATTGTGTCAATAGAATTTCTGACAATAAAATGATCAAGTTATGAAGTCAAATTGGAGAATAAATTGTAATTTCATGAATTGTAACTATTGAAGAAGGCTTCATTATATTTATTTTCTGGCACTTGAGATGCACCCCACTTCGGAAATGGAGGAATATGACAAAACAATCTGAGTACATTAGTACATCGCCCGGTCCGATAGGTCGGATTTGAAAGAAGGAAATTTTCTCAATTTAGTAACATTAATATTTCAATGTTACTTTCTATCATATTTTGATAAATTAAGATCTTTTATATTACGATTGAAGGGTTGTTAAAATCAAGAAAACGATTTTTTAATTTGTTAAGATGTGATATTAAGAATCTCAATATTCTAGGAGGACTAGGAACTTTCTTATGAGAATAAGATTTGAGGTCTTTTTTAAAATCTAAAAATTAATTTTATTTACCAAAAAACTAATTTTCTAATAAACCTATTAATGTTCAAGTCAGCTTCCAACCATGACCAGGTTTGAGAGGCAGAGTCTGTATACATGAATTGATTTTTAATAATATAAATATATATTAAAAAATAATCATATCTAATTTTTTTAAACAAAAGCCCTTCGCTTAACTAAACATTTTATATATTCAAATGTCCTATTATAATTAAAATGTGTACTTTATTAAAAAAAAGTTTAATTTTTACATACAATAATAATGAAAATAAAATTGAACTTTCGCGCTAGCCTTAGATCTCACTTTTTTAATTGAGCCAAGCCAAAATTTTTCAAAAATAAACAAGCGAGAGTTCAGACCAATTCATTTGGAACGTAACCACATGAAATATTTGATTCAAAACCCAATGACCCAACTCAAACAATACATTGAATACGACATTGAGGCAGATTCTTTTCAATATGAAAACTAATTTTATCGGGTAGGATGTTTCATACTAATCATACGGGCACATAGATGAAGCGACCACTGTTGCTAAACCAACTGGCCCAGTAGTTATACACTAACAGGCCTGCACAACTGTGAAATAAGCAGTCGTAAACTACAAATAACTTTAACAGCAGTTGGGTTCAATTAGGTACCAGACCTATATACATGTCATCGTTTCATTGGGCCAGTTACACTCCGAACAAATCTTTAAGGGGGAAGGCAGAAAGCTCGAAAATCCTGTATTTCTAATTTATCCCCTTTTCTTAATGTCTCTTCAAGGAAATACACTAAGACCAACTTGTACAAAATATTGGTGTGAGGTCATAGCTTAAATACATGATGTACATACAATAAAAATCTATACAAAGTTGCAATTGAAAAAAAAAAAAAAGGGCAACAAAGTTGCTGCCAACCCTTTTCATGATAAAAATTGGCAGTCATGTTTTTAGCATCAGAAATTCATCTACCCATCAATTAAGAAAGAAATCTGCAACGGCATCTGTTGATTCTGCCGCTCGAGCTGCTTCAGCTATTCTCATTATCATTGTGGCCTTATAAGTTGCCATGTCTGCATTCTCCATAAGAAGCTGTGCCCTTTTGCGTTTGAGATTTGCTAACTCCATGGACCGATTTGCTGAAGCCTTCGCTTCTTCAATCTTTCGCACGGTATTCTTTTCTTCCAGAGCATGGTGTCGAGCAGCCATTGCTGCTAAACCAAAATAGAAGATGAGATGGTTTTACATTAAAGCTCATTCCAAATAAGAGCACATTTTCTATTATCAGAAACGATGTTCGGCGAAAATCAGAGTCCTGTAACAATCCCTTTCAGGATGTTACAAGTGAGACTAAATTTACATATGGGTATGAAGAGGAAAACCAAGGATGGAGAGAAGATCAGAAACATGAGGTTAAACCAGAAGACTAAACATTTCTCCAAATATCAGTAACATTCGCCAACAAAATATGGAGAAAGGCTGAAGGGAAGATTTGAAAAAAAAAAAAAAAACACAAGATTTAACCAAGAAAAATGATATTTCTCCGTATACCAGAAAGATTCTTTTCGAGTTTATTGTTTAACTAGTTTATAAGATTTTTTGCAGCCTTATAAAATATGTACTTCAATCTATTGGCAAATCAAATTTCACAGCAATAATATTTTATTTCCATGTTTGTTTTCCTTGAGAGCATTGAAAGAGTGTTTTTATCGCGTTCCACCATGTCAAAACACTAGGGCAATCAGTAACATTTACAACTGCTATATTGCGATTGGCCAAGTTTATTTTGTTATTTCTTTTTGATAGGATTGTTACCAAGACGCAAGCTTGTGCTCCTTGACATAAATGTTCAATTTGCACAACTGTCATTGAAAGATGAAAACTAAAGCAATTTATATTTACGGGAAATTTTTATGCCCCCCGCCCAAAAAAAAAAAAACAATTAAACCATACCAGCAATCAAAACATATTTATTCAAGTATACATACTAGGTACATTTGGGTCACTCAAAATGGTTGAGGCAAAAACCCCATCCCAAACAAAACATTTAAGTAATCTACAACAATAACTTCAAATTGACAAAATTCTTATAATGGAAAATTTACAAACTTCAATCAATTCAACTTCAATCCAATTTTCATGAAGCAATTCCCATATTATCTTCTCGTATATAGACAATTAAAGTCGTAACATACCTTGCAACATAATAGGCTGTTTGCCCTTTCCAGGTTGACCTGGCCGTCTCTTGAATGACCTCTTCTTCCGCAGCAAAGGCTTTGGTATAAGTGGAGCTCTCTTTGGTTGATGACCCTGTCAGAAAGAGATCATCCATTTTGATCAGTTCAAATCCCAAAAAAATAAAGTATAGCGTGGAAAATTCCTTCCTCAGCTTACCCCTTTTGCCAATTGTCAACAGTTTTTTATTTTTTTCAATTTTGTTGTTCAGGAGGGGGGGGGGGGCTATTAAGGCCTGACATAACACTAATTCTTGAAAGATCAAAATCCAAACACACTTCAACAACAGTGGCACAGATTACTACATTACCATTAAGCAATTAAGAGAACTAACTAAATAGTTAAATGGGCACCAGTCACACTAGCTGAAATGGTTACCAGCTAATTCACCACACAGAATAAAGTGAACTCAATGCAAGATACAAGAGTCGCCATTTGCAGCTTAGGAGACGAGAAACAAAGTGGACTGAAGCACGCAAAAGCAAAAACAGAGACAATACAGATACATCAAATAAACCCCCCCCCCCAAAAAAAAAAAATCCATGTAGCATGTAAATGTATTTCATGAAAGATTCATAAGAATTAATTTTTTTATTAGAATTTCATAAAAGATTCATACAAGAATATTATTTTGGGAACCCTGTTTTCTACCACAGGCCCAAAGTAGTCTCTTGTCATTTTCAACTAGAAATCAGAGAATCAATTGTATTGTGCATTGAACAAATTAAAACATAAACCAAATATCTGAAACAGAATGACAACCTTACCTGGAATACCCGAAGCAGTGGAGAACGTTTCTGCTTCCGTTTCTTTGTCCAATAACTATATACAGCTTCCACAACTTCCTTATTACCCAGGTCCTGACAAATAGATGTTGCCAAGTTTTCATCTGAAATACCATCTGGATTAGAATAATAAGCTTTTTCCAAAGCATCAATCATTAATTCAAAATTATCCTCTGAAAGATGCACTTGAAACTCGCTATTGAACTTGCTTAGCCACTCCTCATCTTCAGAATCCATGTCATAAATTGCAGTCCTTCTACCCATAGCTCTAGATACCTCATTACTATTTGCAGATATATAAGTCTCCGGTCTACGGAAGGGTACACTATTACAGTCTGCATAGCCAGGGACCTCACGCACACCTGGAACTGGGATAGACTTGGTAACAGAAGCTGAGACATTCCGATCCGAACACTCTTTATAAAGGTCCTTGAAAACAAACCAGTCTTGTCGGTTAGCAAACTCTAGCTTCCACCCATTATCCAATGAAAACATAATCACAGCATTGAATCGATTGGAAGAGCAGGGTCTCATTACTTTTTCTGCTTTCAGAGTACATCTTGTCAAATCATCTTTCTTCACAGTGAGATGCCACTCTCTAGAAGCAGACATTTCCAAAGTGATAGTTGCTCCTTCTACCCTGTAACACTTGTCCGACTCTATAATTAATATATTTGCAGAACAGGATGATGAATCCAGTCCTTCCCCTGAATCCACCATGGCAGAACCTGCTTCCTTGAAGCTACCAGTTGATGACCTGCCAACCAAACTTCTAAGCTTCCTACTAGATGCTACAGCAAACAAAGGGATACTGCCTTTTCTACCATCCTTTTGATCAGAAGCTACAGATCCATTAGTTTTGTGTACACTTGCTAGTGAAGGATTTCTAGCTTTCCTTCTCCTCAGTGAACTTCTCCTCCTCTGAATACCTCGAGAGTTCAGAACATTTCTATGCTGTCCATTTCGACCAGCAAACCTTGAACTCCTGACAGAGGTAGGTACCAGAAAACTGTCATTGGTTTCAATAACATTTGGTATGCCTGTTCCAGTTTCAGAAGGTTTTCTCTCCAAAAAACTACAAGAAATCTGCTGTTCACCTTCAAAATCTGGCCAGTCAATCTCTTCCTCCTCATCACTATGCACAGAAGTTAACTTATTTACAATAAGAAATGACCCAAACATTGTACTTAAATGTATGGCAGAATGAAGGTACTTAAAACAAAGAGGAATAGCAGAAAAATCCACAGAGATCAACGGTCGGGACTGTGAGACCCCATAAAACTGGCAAATTCCAATGTCCGTAGTAGGAGGACCCTGAAAGACATAAGATAAAAATCAGTAACGAAAATTAGATGTTGGGCAAAATTAGAAAAAAAAATGCAGAGTAACATGACTGAGAAAGATTCAGTTTAAAAAAATATATCCTCCACTGTGCAAAAACAAAACTTTCTGAGGTAAAAAATATATACACAACTCGCAATTATTCATTGCCACAATGCAACCATAAACTAGACCAAGGATTTCCACATACAGCATAGCTACCTTTGAAAATATAGCAACACAAAGCAAAGCCCAATAAACCTCGTACCTTCACGAACCGTATACCGCGTGATTCATAAGCACAATGGATAGACTCAGATAGAACGAATGGTGAGAGCTCCTTCAGTGTCAGCCTAAACCTTTTGGCATAACTTAACACCAAAAACAAGAAACATGAAACCCAACAACTACTACTGTTGGAAGGCTGAACAACAACAGCAAGTAAGCAACGACTAAAACCCTTTTTCCAACGTTGTCGACGAGAAAATTGCAACCCAAACATCTTATCATCATTCCGACTCCGCTTACTAGAAAAATCAGAACTTCCGGCATCAAGTCTCTTCCTCTTCCGGGTATACACGAGACCCCAGATTCTACCAATACGATTTCCTTCAGATAGAGAGTCACCTCCACGCATAGGCTTTGCAATTTCGCCACCACCATCTTTCTCGTTATTTACCACTGACACATCTTGCTTCGTTTTGACAACCCCGCCCCCACCACCTCCGCCATAGCCTTTGCCAGTGGTAGTCTTCACAAGCTTTAACCAATCATCCCCATAATTACCTCTCCTGGACTTAGCCTCACCTGATTCTGGCCACAGTCTCCTCCCTGATCTCAACACCCGTGCCACGTCAGCCCCCTTCACCACCCCAAACACCCTCGTCGTTCGTCTCATACCCACCGACGGCATTGCCGTACGGTTCCCAGACGACACAACTCGTGACTCGATCTTTCTTCCTCAGCCCAACCACTCAACGAGTCAAACGCTCCGAGTTAACTCACCAGCAACCCAGCACGCAGAAAAAGACCAAGCCTCAAAATTTCCAGGAACCCACTACCAATTTCCTAAAAATACACTGAAAGCGACACAATTTCCCAAAAAACATGTTAACGAGCCATGACCGGGAATCAGAACCCATGTTAGCTAGAACAGAACGAAGACAAACGCCATGGAGAAGAAAATCAAATGCATCGATCGTGTACGATAATTCAGTGCAGTGACGTTACAAAAAGCAAGATGAAAGACAGGGATCGATCGGCAAACAACAACGATATCGAAATCGAACCAAAGGAACAAAAGGAAAATTTTGAGATCTGGTTTTAGAGAGAGAAGGAGAGAGCGGGAAAGAGCGCGCGCTTAATATAGAGAGAGAGTGAGGAGTTTCGGCTAGGGTTTATGATTAAAACCACTGAGAGGCGAAATTCTGTGTAACCACTCGCCGACTGACGAGAGCCGTTGGATGAGGGGACGGAAGGATTCAGATTCGTCAAACGAAGCGATGAAAAGTTTCGATGGCTTCGAAGCGTTTCGTGATTTCAGGGCTCAACGGATACAGAGAGAGAAAGAGGCAGGAGAGAGTGGGATATTTTAAGACACGTAATGTGGACCTCTGATTTTGAAAAGACCATTGCACCCTTGATGTGACATTCGGAAAACGAGAAACTTTTTGGGCATTTGAGGTTTTAGCATGAGGGTTTATGTCTTTTCGCTCAAACGGTTGTTTAGCGGAGGGTTTGAAAAGGGCAGAGCGGTCATGGCCGCACGGTAGACCAACATCACAGCAAAGGAGTTGTAAATATTTAAACATGTAAGGGTGATTTAGTAAAAAGCCTGACGTAATGCATGTAACAGTAACACTTGGGATTGCAAATTTTAAAATGATCTTTTGATTTTATGGATAGTAATTCACGTAATTATTTACATAACGATTTAGTTTTTTATTAAAATTTAATTATTTTACGTAAATATTTTATATTTCTTTCTCTTTGATGATTATTCTTACATGTAATTATTATTTTGAATTTATATTTAAAATTTCATGCCACATGATCTCGAGATTTTTTGTTATAAATTTAGGTATCAAAATTAAATTTTGGAATTGATAAAAAAATTTGAATTAGGATTATGGGATGTTTCCATGATAGAAACAAGATTTATCGGATATGGATTACAACAAAGTTGTATTTTTCTCCTTATCTTTATTATTCTATGTCAAGAAAATATTTTAACTTCAAAAATTTAAATTTCAATTGATAGTTTAAGGTTCAGTCAAATAATGATTCAAGCAACTAAGGGATCACAACTTGACTGATTCTATCTCCAGAATTATTGGAAATAGAATTGCACGAATATTATGAAAAATAAGTACCCTTCTCTTTTCTTATAATTTTTCAAGCCTTACACACCTATAATGTAACTGAGATTAAGCACACGTACCAAGTAAAACCAATATCACTCTCATAATTATATATTTATATTTTCTCTAAAATGAGAATTTGATTGTTTTTAAAAAGGTAATGATAATAAAAATTTACAATTTGAATCGAATCCCGTTATAACACTGAGGGGGTATGATTCCATACCTAAAACCTTAAAGTCAACATTTTTGTTGGAGTAAAAATAGAAAGGAAAGGAAAGAAAATCAGATGGAATGAGAAGATGAAGAAGTGAGAAAGCGAGGAATTGTTTTACTGTGTTTGGTCTGACTGAAAAGTAGAAGAATACTTTTTGTATTAAAATGAAAAATTGAAAAGAAAAAGTAGGAATGGAATTGTTTTACTGTGTTTGGTCTGACTGAAAAGTAGAAGAATACTTTTTGTATTAAAATGATAAATACAACCTTATGTACGAAGAATGAAATTCAAAAACACATTTTACAAATTTAATAAAACAAAGAGGGCAATTTTTTTACGGGGATAATTCTTTCTCCGATTTAATTCTATTTTCATGATAAATTTTAAAATTGAGCGGAACATGGCCTGAGTCATTGATTCAACCATTTATAGTATAAAAATATAAAAAAATTCATTTAGTGAGTAAAATAAAAATAAATTCACATTATAATTTATCAAAACATAAGGATATTAAAAAAAATAACTCAAGGCCACACAAAACCTCATAATTAAATAAATTAAGATTTTTTTATAAGGTTAGTGATTCAATTGAGTTAATTAAAAATCATTAGTTGAACCAATTCTTAATTAATTCACTTGTAAAAATGACTTGTTAATGCACATCATAACCCACTCTTAGCGTATATGATCGACATAAGAAGTCACCACAGGCAACAATCTATCAACCTTCCTTAAATGTGTTTAATGCAATGCTTCACATAAAAAAATGCTATGCTTTCAAAAAGCATATTGTATTTAAGAATTTAAAATAAAATGTGCCAATAATTCAATGTGCAAAACAAATTCAATTGTCCCAATACTTATCTTAGTCCTCAAATTTCACAAGTGGGCCAAAATTACATAAGCGGGCCTACCGTAATCCTATCTGATGGTGGCTAAATACCTAAAGGGAATAATCTCCAAAGAAGACAAAATAAAAAAAGTGAGTTTTTTTTAAAGCTGATGAATAAACATTTAGGAATTTGTAAAATATAATCAATTTAAGTTATGTTATATCCTTAAATTGACCCATGCATATTTGTATTCATTAAAATGACTAGGTTTCACTTTAATTAATAATTACACATTTGTACCTTCATGAAAGTAAAAGTAGTAGCTTTCTCAATAAAGTAGTTTGTAAAACAAGAATTATATAAACAAACCCACACCACATTAGGTCATAGTCATCATTTATTCACTTTTTACTCTTTCTTCATCCATCATCAATTCAGTTCATAAGGCAGAAGTTCTTTTTTGCAAAATAATTACATGTATATTCACAGTTCCATATATTCAACCATTTCACAAAAATACCATAAAATAATAAAGGAATGAAAGAAAAGCATGTAAATTCTATTATAACTCCTAGTCAATTTTATATCCTCTATAATCCTATCCTTATCTTTCCAAAATTAACCTTATACCTTCTATAAATAATGTACTGAATCTAGTGATTGATAACTATATCATCCCCTACACATTTCTCTTATCACAATGCATATGTCATTTTTTTCTCATATCATAACTCAAACCATGGTCATCATATTTTTAATGGTAACACCATACCTCAAATGCATGGCCACATATCTCATCACATCTTATTAATATGTAAGCAAATTCAATCACATCACATATCATGTGTCTTAACATATCTAAGACCTATTTCAAGGTCACCATTATGTATTTGTTTCATGATTATCACATACTATCTTGTTTTAATGCACAAAAATATTATATCCCACTCTAATCCTTTATAGTGTATGATGCCATGAAGTATACGAGGTTTAATTTGCATGATCATCTTAGTTTTGATCTTTGAATGTACTTATGAGTAACTTTAAAATTATAAATTTATTACTCATAAAACTTATTTTATATAAGAATAAACTCAATTGACTTTCTATACTAGTTATTTATTTAAAAAAATTAAAATATTTATAACATTTATAAGTTAGTCCTAAAAATTCAATTTGTGATAATCTAGAATTCATGAGCTGTGTCTACTATTTTAATGATATCTCAAAATATATATTATATATTAAAATGAAATCAATTCTATTTGAAAGTAGGATTAATTACTCTTCTAAAGATAAGTGATTCAGTAAAAATAGGTGTATAACAAAAAAAGTTATGATCCTTTAAGTTCAACATAAGAATTTTATCTTAGCATAGTGGACAATATAGTTGATTATAAAATTTTAAAGATCATTTGGAACTTCTATAGTCAGCTATATAATGAATTATGGCCTTGAAATCTATAGATTTATTGTGAAATTATTATTCATCTACCCTCAAATTCATCTAAACTCATTTGTTATTCAAGTAATCTATATCAAATCATATCATCATTAATCATTATCCAATCATTAAAAATCATTAAAAATTGTAATATTTCTTATATACTTAATAAAACTAGAACTTAATTGCAAAATTAACTAAAAATCATGTAAAAGCTTGAATTTAAGTTAAGATATTTACTCACCTATCTTGGTTAAACTTTTAGAAGGTTAAATTCATTATCTTTTAACCTTAATTAACCAAAGACCCTAAAATTCATATTAAGATTCAAAATCCTTCTTAAACCAAAACCTTCAAATAAATAAACCTTAAAAAAGGATTAAGAAAACACTTAAAGAAGGTTAGTATTCAATAAATCCCACTTTGAATGTATAGAAACTTGATGGAAATTAGCTCCTTTAATAACTTAATTAAGAGAGAAGATAAGAAGGAGAAGGGAGAATGAGAGAGAAAATTTATGGTTTAAAGGAATGGAAAAATGAGGAATAATGAGTTGAAATTTAGTTTATAATGGCAAGGGCATTTTAGAAAGAAGTAAGTTATATCTCTTACTCATTAGTTGCTTTTCCTGAGATATAATTAATTATACTAGTCCATAGTACAACTTGAATTACCATAATTCACTATTGCCTATCTTTAACACTAAATGCCTCGTAAGTTTTCCTTATTCCTAACCTTTTTTAGTTTCTCATATTTCATCAAACTTGTTATTATCTACATCTTTTCCTTACACTCATTATATTTAATTCATTCATGGGATTCAAGTTACATTATCCAAGCAAAACCCTTCAATCAAATTAATAAGCAATCAATACCTAAGTAAATAAAAATTTAAATTTTTATAAGTGTCACTATGCAACCCAGATTGGACCAAGCACTAGTTTACTAATTGAACAAGTTAGCTTAGTTAAGGTTTAATAACTATGATTTTCATTCCAAAATGGAAGGATAATTTTAAGGTGAGTCCCATATCCCTTTTCATTCCAATTTTTCTTCATTGCTAATTTCACTTATTTGTCTAAACAAGTGAATTTAATCCCCATTTCCTGTTTTCATTCAACATTTACTTTCCTTTCTTGTTTTTATTAGTGCTAAACAGAGCCTAAGTCATTATAATTACACCAAAACTCATTAAATTTCAAATAACATAATGTCATTTTCATTTAGTAACTTAGCAAGGAGATAAAAAAAAATAAGTGTGTTCTTTTTTGCAAATATTCTTATACCATTAGTTTTAAAAAAAATAAAAACTAACTATTATCTCTCCTTTTTTTTCTTTATATTTTTTCTTATCAATGGAAGATTAAAGTATATCCACCAATTCATTTGAAAGAACCTACAACAATTAAGCTCATAATAATTATAATCTTAGCATTCACCTTTACTAACTAAATAATCTCAACCTTCACCAATTATAGTTCCAGATAAAAGTTTTAAAATGTTCCTTACAATGAAACAAGTGAACATCTAACGTATTCAATAACTTGATAACATTCTATAGAAGAGAATAGTTTATAATAATGCAACCCTTGAATTAAGTATGTATTTTAAAGAAATATCATATGTTTATACATCATCCTACAATTCAATAAGTTCATCTATGAATGGATGCAAACACACATTAATATTAGCCTTCAAGGTAGATAGGTCAAGAATAACCAAATTTAGAAGCATGTTCTCTCATCCAAAGTCAGAAATTTTAGGAAATTAAGATTACCGTTCAATAAGAATATATTAAATTTAACTAATCATGTGGACTAAATCTATTATCACATAAACTAAGTCCTACATTTCTAGGATATGAAGAAAAGTTAAGACATATATGGACATTGGTATTTCTCCATCCAACTCGTTATAATAAACAATATGCTCACAAGTACTATAGAAATGCCATTAGGTTGTACTTGAGACTAAGAAGTTTTGGAAGATATTTTTGCTTTTGTTGATAATAATTTGCATATTACTTGGATATAAATATTACTGTACATAAAAATTTGTATTTCTTTCCTTCCCTAGAATGTTTTAACATATCATTGTTAAAAAGGTAAATCTTTACTAAAATTTTTCACACTACATTAAGATTTATTCAATTTAGGATTAAAGGATGTTCCTTTGTTTCATAATAGAAACAAGTTCTATGATTGGAAATTACAATTACATTAGTATCATATTTTTCTCTTTGCCTTGCCAAAAGAAATGCATCATCATAATAACCATTAAACACATCCATATATGTCAAGAAAATATTTTAAAAATTTTAATTTTAATTACTAGTTTAAATTCTAGTCAAATGGTGATTTAAGCATTTAATGGATTAGAGTTTGATTAATTCTACTAATAGTCGAATTAGTGGGAATAGATTGCATTAATATTATAGAAACAAAAGCTATCAAGTGTCACTTTCCCCTAAGTTTGAGTAAGATTAAGAGATCAATGTTAAGTGACACTACTACTATTCTATTTGGAAGTAGTTAAGGTGAACAAATCATTAAAGTTTAATTTCTACCAAGTAATCTAACCAAAAAGAGCCCAATGCTTATCAATTCTCTTCTTTGTTTAGTCTAAATTAAGCTATAAAATTGGAATTTTTTTTTATTAAATTTTAGTCTATGTCAAATATAAAATTATGAACTCACCTAACCAAACTCAAAGGAATCCAATGATTGTCAATTTCTACTAATTAACCTACCTTAAAGGAACCCAATGATTGTCAATTCTATTCTTTGTTTGGTCGAAATTAGAATCCAAAATTGAAAATTTTTCATTAAATTTTGGCCTATGTCAAATATAAAGCTATGAACTCGCTTAGATCTAAACTCAACCTAATACTTACAATTATTTTGTTTATGAATTTCACCTCAAATGATATCATTTATGTGTAACTGAAATAGTTTTATTTATTATTATATTATATTAGATATATTCTTTTTACCTTTATTTTTGCTATAAAATGATGTCATATAATTGATAGATTAAAATTATATACAATCTTTATGAAATATTGATTTGATTTTTTATATTTATCTTCTTTACATATTTAAAATTTTCCACTTAAAATAAAACTTACATTATTCCACTAGAACTATCTTAAACTAAGTTTCAATTGAACACTCTAGATTTCTTAAGTTTTTTGCTAATAGTGGGTTAAGATATTCTTACTTGAACTTAAGTTGGTTGGTTTGATTTTTCACTCAAATGCAACTATACTATATCAATATTCACATCTAAAGTTTGAGTGGTTTAGGATGGGGTATATATTTATCCTTTTAAAATAAGATTTGATATAGTTTTTTTAAAAAAATATAATAATAAAGATTTAGAAGTTGACTTATAAATGATAAACATAAATTTAGAAGAGAAACAGAACCTTTTTTAACTTGAAGTGTTAGTTAAACACTAAAAAATCTAAGTAATTACTATTGAAACCAAACTTACATAAATCTTTCAAAAGTACATGATGCCATCTTCCTTTAGTAACTTAACAATTACATTAGAAGCATGTTCATTCTTTTTACTACTTTACATATTCCATTAGTTTAACAAATTAAACAAAAGTCAATAGCTTTCATTCTCTTAATTCTTTATCTTTTTTGTTAATAAAAAGCCTTTAAAGATATGTAGCTAATTCATTCGATGACATTTGTGGCAATTAATCTCATAACAGTTATAATCTTAACTTTTATCCTTCTTAACTATACAATCTTAGCCATTAGTTATAAGAGTTTAAACTTAATGCATTGCCTACACTATCAATAAACATAAAATTGACACATCATTAAGAATGTAATAATAATTAAAAAAATTACTATCAGTAAGAAATTTTTAATAATTTCTTAATGATATAATAATACAGTAATGGATGACAATGTAAAATAAAATTATATATCGATAGTAAATTAAATTTAAATCCTAGTTATAAAAGGTTTTGAGTGTCTCATACTAACACTACACCTTCAAAAGTGAGAGCATAACCAATTCAAAACATTTCCTTCAGGGTTCTAAAGAGCATGCCATATGCAAACTAATGATGGTTCAAACTTCAACATTAAAAAGCATGGAAATTTTAAATGACCATTAAATTGAAAACATGTTCTTTACAAATCTTAAACTTAATGTAATTCTAATATATTCATGAAAGCATTTACATATGCATGCAAATATATATACTCTTTACCTTAAAGTGGCATTTAGTTTGTTGAATCATATATTTTTAGGAATTTAACTTTCTCTTCCTTATGGTAGTGATTGGTAATGGATGTATAGGCGATGGTCAATAATAGTAGGTGATGACAATGGTAATTAATGATAGAAGGTGTAGTCAATGGTAATAAATAATGATGGGTCAAAAGGGTAATAGTGTTTAAGCTTTAATGGAAAGGTAAACAAAATAATAATTTTATATAACTAAAATAATTTCATACATAGGAGTATATAATAACCACCTTTTTCATAAAAATATTTTAAAGGACTAATAAGTTAAAAATATTAGAAAATTTAATAACTATAAACTTAATAATTTAAAAATTATTAAGAATGTTAAAATATAATAGCCCATATATGATGTTAAGGTTAGGCTTCTTAGTGTCACTTAGACTTGAATAAGGTATTAGGTATTCTTCAGTGATGAGTTAAATCATTACCTAAGTCATGTTCTATTTAATAGTATTCTAAAACCCTCAATTATTGCATGCTCCTTATCTATCAATGAACTTTCTCCCCAATTCTTATGACAACTAGGATTTGATAAAAGGAGTGACTTCTATATATATGATGTGTAATTGTGACCATAATCAATTCAAAATCTAAGAACATGATCAATCAGTATCATAAACAATCCAAAAACACAAGTATTTATTTATTTGTCTAATCTTTTATTTTATTTGCATATTATTTTATGTTTATTTATAGAGTTTAATTGATCATAATTTTATAGAATTTTATTAATTAGTATCAATGCCCACAAAGTATTTAATATGGCTAATTTTTATTTGGATTAATCAAATCTATTATTTGATTTATATTGTATCAATGATTAAAGTATTTTTGAACAAGAATGTTATGAGTCCTAAAATTATTATATAGCATTGTATTAATAAATAATGAGTTATTTTGTGAAATTTATACAAACTATTTATGTGTTTTGCATGTGTTTACTAGAATTTCAATTAAAAAGCCATAGATGAATATTCAGAGCTCTTCTAGAATATATTTCTCTTCTAAATTATAATAAAGCAGTAATGTTTTTCTTTATATCATAAATTGATGCTAACCATTACCTATTCAAGTATTTGTATTAATCTAGATAGAAAATTATAGTTTGGGATGAAATATTGAGAAATGTCATTAAACCATGCAATTTTTGGAAAAATTCAAGATGGATTCAAAGCCAATTTATTCAGTTTTTGGATCAAATTTATATGGAAATGATTTAAAGTCACATAAAAACAAAACTTAAAAAAAATTGTTTAATTTGGTGTAAAATTAATTTTTTTGAGTTAGATGTGTAATTAAGTTGCGAATTGGGTTAGGTAACCCTATTGTAAACCTAATTCAAGGTTAAGGAAAAAGATGACATGTTTTTGCACAATGCCTATGTGCATAGGTGGCATATTTAATGCACACGCCTGACTACTAGTATTTAATTATAGTGGTAATTATACTAGCAAGCTCCATTCTTTGAGCTCAATTTTGGATATTTTTCTAAAATTTTGTAGAACTATAAATATTTTATTATTTTTTTCATTTTATTTAAGTATTATTTTAAAATTATTTGCATGTAATTATTATTGTTTAGGCTATAACATAAATATATATATTTGTGGAATTTTTGTACTACGTGGCTAATAAAGTAGTTTTGCATAGTTATGTGCATAAAGGTATAATTTTGCAAGAATTGAGTGAACTTATGTTATGTCATAAAAATTTTGTGTAATTGTGAGTTTACTTATTGTGGATCCAATTACATAACATTTTTGCAAATAAATAATAAATAATAAAATATTAGTTAAACTAAGGGAAGTTTTATGTTAATAACATTTAAATACCTTATCGGTATAATATTATTGATATAGCTTGTTAGTAACAACATAAGTGCAAGATTAAATCTTATATCATTAAAATCTTAAATACTTTATTAGAGTAAGGTTTTAGAGTGTACTATTTAATTCTTAAGGTTTCAAATACCATATTAATGTTATGTCTTATAGTGTAATAGTGTGTATAATTGCATAATTTAATAAGAAAAAATTAAAAGTATGATTAAAATAATACATACAGGAACATATCGCTAATTTTTCCTTAATTATTATGACTATAAAATTGACTTCCATTAAAAAGTCGAATGAGACAAATTATAGGAATTGGGTCAAGTCTTTAAAACTTTATCTAATAGTCACCAATCTTGATCTAACACTCAAGGAACAAAAACTAAGTATTAATACAAATATTTCTACTACTAAACAAAAGGCTAAGCTAGAAAAATAGACATACTCAAATGAAGTGTGCTTGATAGTCGTGAAGTACATAATGGATAAGATAATTATATAGAGTATTTCTAAATTTGAGAATATTAAGGCCTTTTTTAATTCTATTATCAAGAAATATCCTAAATTTGACAAAGAAGAAAAGGATCATTACTTCTCACTTCCTAAGAAAATTTTGTATAAGCATTAGTGAAGTACGAGAACACATATAATAGTTAATCCACTAGTATAACAAGTTAAAAAGTATGAAAGTTAAGCATTAGAATTTTTACTAGCTCAATCTGATGTTATAAAGACAGCTTATAGTATCTAAAATAGGGAATAGACTATTAATGAGTTAGTCTTAATTATTAGTCAAGTTGATGACATGAAAGAAGGAAAGGTTCAAGTTGTAAACTACATTTCTCATGGTTCAACTTTATAATAGGGAATAAAAGTGTATACAAGGACAACAAATAGAAGTCCACCTATAAAAAGAAAAAAGGTGACATGACTAAGCAACACCACAAACCCAAAAAGCCTAATTCAAAGGAAACTACATATTTTGTAAGAAATATGAGCATAAAAAGGCAAACTAGTTCAACTATAAGAAATAAGTTGATAAAAAAAATAAAGGTACCTTTCTCACTCTAGTATGTTTTGAATTAAACAATATTGATATACCATTTAATATCTAGTGGTCAGATACTTGTGCTACCATTCACAGCACATACTATCTACAAGCATTAAAAAACTTAAGAAAATTAAGTGAACGAGATCTGGTTATTCAACTTAGATATGAAGATAGGGTCCAAATGGAGGATGTAAAAATAGTATCTTTAAGTTTGTCATTTGATTATATATTACAACTTAAGGGTACAATATATGTAGTTTTCATAGAAAGAATATGATTTTTATAGTTGCTTTAGATCATGTCGAATATTTATGTTATTTTAATAATAGAAGGTTTGATTTAATTTATGATTCTTTTGTTTTCAATTTTAATTCATTATCTTATGGGTTATACATATTTGATTTAGATCCTAACTTTCCCAATTTTGTAAATCTCATTATTAGAAAAAAGGCAGAACTAATGAAAGATGTTTTATGTTATGGCATAGAATATTATGCGCATATTTCTAGAGAGATGATGTAAAAACTTATAAAAGAATGAGTGCTTCATGATCTAGGTTTCTCAAATTTTGCCATATGTGTTGATTACATTAAAAGAAAACTTTCTTTCAAAGTTAGAATGTAAAAGAGAAGCAAGAAGTAAGACGCCTTAAAACTAATCAACATTAACATTAGTGAACTCAATATACCTAGTGTTATAGGTAGTTATAAATACTTCATCTTCTTCTTCAATAATTATCTTAAGTATGATTGGGTGAAACTGCTCAATGAGCTTTCAAGTCATTTAAGACAATAGTTGAACTTAAATTAAGAAAAAATACTAAGTGTGTCAATTTTAATAGAGGTAATAAGTAATATGGCAAGCATAATAAGACTAAAAGAAATCCTAGTCCTTTTCTAGATACTTATAAAAGTGTAGGATTGAAGCCAATTACATTATGCTTGGGACATCGGAATAGCATGGAAATACGGAAAGAAGAAACTGGAAATTTAAGGGCATGATGAAATGCATGTTAACTCATATATTATTGATAAAGTACTTATGAAATGATGCCCCAAAAATTGTTACATACATTCTAAATTAAATTCTTGATCAGTCAATGCCTACAACCCCTTATAAGTTATTATATAGTAAACGACTAAGTCTAAGCATTTTCACATTCAAGATTATAAAGCCAAGACAAAACCATACATTCTATCTATGAAGAAACTTGATTTAAAGACTATTACTAGATATTTTATTAATTACTATAATGGCTTAAAAAATAATAGGTTTTATTGTCTGACTTATTCATCCATTTGTTAAATTAGACCAAGCCATTTATTTTGAGGATGAGTTAGATAGTGACAATCAAATTCCATGTATTTCTAATTTCATAGAAGAAAATGTAACTGTTTCACAAGCACCAAAATTAGGTTAGTTACTTTTTATTGTTCTAAAAGAATAATGGTACAGTGCAACCAATGGCAAAAGATGTAGAGCTAAATAAGGTAGTTGAAGAAGTTCCTTCAAGGAGATTTTATAGAGCTTATAAATAAATGATTTCTAAAAATTATTTAGTTTACAAGTAAAAGCATGAATATAAAATTGATAATGACATTAATCCTTCTATATTTTCACAAGCAATATCCAATCTTGATTTTTTCAATTAGATCAATGCTATGAATAATGAATTAGCTTTAATTCACAATAATCAAGTGTGAGACTTCATTGAATTGCTAAGAAATCATAAGTCGATTGGATGCAAATAAGTCTTTAAAATCAAAAGAGATGCTTGTGGTGAAATTGAAAGGTATAAGGCTAGACTTTTAATAAAAAGCTATACCTAAATATAAGGCATGTGTTATAATAAAACATTTTCACTAATTTTGATTAAGGATTAATTCTAAGTTATTATAATGATGTTGGCTAGTTTTAACTTGGAGCTATATTAGATAGATGTCAAAATAACTTTATAAAATGGTGACTTATTAGAAATTACATACATAAATAAGCTAGATGGCTTCTAAAAGATGAGTAAAGAACACTAGTGTGTAAACTAAAAAAATTCATATATAGTTTAATGCAAGCATATAGATAGTGGTACTTCAAAATTAATAAGATGATAATTCCTTTTAGTTTTAAAGAGAATGATGTAAACTGATGTATCTACATGATGATAAGTACAAGCGATTTCCTGATTCTAGTACTCTATGTTGATGACATTCTCTTTATCAATAATGATGTGAGCATGTTGATTGAGATAGAATAGATGTTATCAAAACACTTTAGGATGAAGGATATTAAGAATGCTTTAAATGTATTAGGCATAAATACCCATTATAAGACCTTAAGGTATATTTCGTTTATCTCAACAATTGTACATTAAGAAAATATTAAAAAGTTTCAATATATCTATGTATTCTTAAATTTCTACACCCATTCAAAAGGGTAAGATCTTTTTAGATGCCTAGTTTTTTCAAAATGATAATAAAAGAGAAAGGATGAAAAATGACTTATATGTATTAATTGCAAGTAGCTTGAAGCATACTTAAGTATGTACATATTCCTAATATAGCTTATATTATTAATGTACTAGGGAGTTACGTAAGTGATCCTAGTTAGAAACATTGAACTATTATTAAAAAAATTATAAGGTACTTGTAAAATATAAAAGATTACAAGCTAACCTATTGAAGAGTAGGAGATTTCATGGTTACATGGTACTTAGCTTTAAATTTTGCTTGCTATCCATATCATGATAAATTAATATGTGGATACATTTTTATGTTAGTAAGAGGAGTTGTTTGATGGAAAAGTATTAAGCAATCCTTTACAATAACCTCCACCATGAAAGAAGATTATGTTATGGGTTATGAAACTACTGGTGAAGTTGTGTGGTTAAGGAACTTAATTACTAGTCTTAATGCTGTTAAAAGCATTTATAGACCTTTAACTATCTATTATGACAATGCTATTACTATGAACTTTTCTTGATATTGGTGTATACTCTAAAGACTGATCATAAGATGATTATATTGGCATACATTATATTATATTTTTCTTTGTATATAGAGGCATTTCAATTATTATGTTTAGTATTATATTTGTACAATATAAACAAATATAATATTTATCCTTTGAATAGTTAATACTATTCTTAAATGTCCTTAATTGAATATTATTATAAAATAAGATAATAATAATGCATTGAGACTAGTATGTATATTGACTAATGACTAAATCTTATTAGTCATAAATATAAGATATCAAGTTAACATATGGGTGCATCTTAAAGAACAAATGTACTAGATAGACCCACCATAAGAATGCTACATGAATCATTATATAAGTTTTATAATCAATTTTCATAGTGGCAATGATGTACGTGGTCTTTTAACTTGAAATCATTATAATTCTTTACATAAGGTGATGTCATCTAATATTTTCTATAATAATGTTGGCCTAAAAAATAATTATTAAGTATACCATAAATTATACAAAAGGATGTAAGTGGTCTAGATAGGACCGTATCTTTCATAAATAGGAGAAGTACATATCCATGGGCCCTATGATTAAGTAAACCTACAAAACGCACGGTCGGGCTTAGATAAATTAATATGTTATATGGTTTAATTTATTTTGAGATAGTTTACTCATGAATTAAGAAATATATAGATTGAACCATAACAAGAGTGACATATTCCATTATTTAAGTTTAATCTAGATATCTTTCATATAGTAGTGAAATGTTGCTAACTACCATTCACTATCTATGATATTAAAATATGATTTTAGGATCACTGCTAATATATAAGAACCTATAGGATTGTACACAAAGAGTGAGTCAAATATTAGGATTATAGTGTAATTAAGAACTCTTAGTTAAATTAGAACTCCTAATTGGGACAGGCCTAATATGATTAGGTTTCACTAAGTAGTAGCGGAATATAATTGAGTCTTACTTAGCTAACACTAAAGACATGTTGATCATTGACTAAAATCATTACTAGGCATGGCTAATAATGAAAGCCTAACTATCTCTTTTCTTAAAGTAATTCTGGTTAAAGATCATGGAAAATTTAATCTATGAGATAAATCAATTAGTTAGAATAAAAATTTGACTAATATTAATCAATTAGTGAGATAGAAATTTAACTAATATCGAGAAGCCTTATTTTTTCCTAATAAAAAAAGCAACATCATGGGTTAATTGTGAAAGTCTTTTTAAAGCAATCTTAAAAACTAGAAAAACTTATAGCTATCATTGTATTGATTTAAGAGTGACTCCATCCAATTTAATATGAATTTTTTAGTGCTAGTATGGATACCATTGCAGCGTTGCTTTTTTGGATTGCATTTGTGGTTCATCATTCAAATCATGCATTTGTAATGAAATTAGTTTCAACATTCATGATATGGCAACTTGTTTACGCAATCATGATTCATCAATAGGTTTGTAAATTTAGATATTCATCAAAAATAGAATCAATATTGTACCTACACTTATGAATTCAAACACAATAGGATTAATTTGAATTGAACTCCTTTGTAGCAAGTTTGATTTACACTACAAAGGTATAAATCTTAACACCATTTTATGCTTCTTTTGAAAGGATTCATTGATCAATTTCAAAAATTTAATGATTTTTCATTGTGTATATTGATTTGAAACCTAACACTTGGAATAACAAAAGTTCTGCCTATACAAAATATTCTAATATCAAGTAACATTTTGTGAGAAAGAAAATACATGAGTTTATTTCTTATATTAAGCATATTTCCATAAACTATTGTATATCATTCATGAGATTAAAGTGTTCATATTCACTTTTGTATTAATCATGTTTCATCCATTAATCAAATTGCTATGGATTCAATAAGTATAGTTTATCAATACTATATCTACATATAATATTATTTTTTATATGAATCAAAGGAATTAATTTTTATTAAAAATTAATAATGAGTATTAGAGCCATTTGAATATGTGAATTGGTCATATTATTACGTAGATTTAGAAATTAATTTATTTTTGAATAATTTAACTTTTGTGATGAATTTTCTAGATCAAATTTTTATGAATCTCAAATTATTCCATAGCCCTTAAATTGATAATTTATTATTATGAGTATTATTTTATAATTGCTACAAATGATTTGCAAATTTTGGTGTCATCATATTTATGTTTTGCATGATGATTTGAGAAATTCTATAGATTATATGATATAAATTTTCCCTATATATTTACTACGACCTTAGTTTATTGTATATTCATATAGCTTCATTTTTTAGTGAATAATGTGTTATAATGTTCATAAAACTATTCAAATATTCATATTCATACTATTTTTTGAACAATGCTTGAACTACATAATATCTTGTCAAAAATATTGGCCTATTCTCAATATTTAATGCTTTTATCATTTTATACGCTTAATTTATCAAGTTTTTCTTTTTTATTTTGTATATATGTGATATTTTTGGTTTTCTAGTATGTTTTCATATTATTATTAATGAAAGTTTACTAGAAACTAATTTATGGCATCTTCATAATCAAAATATGTTTTTTTCAAAGTTTTACTATCTTTTAAAAATAGAAATCACATGAAGTGCCAAATTAAGAAGCTTACTAGAAACTATGTCTTATCAAAATTTCATGTGAAAGCTTACCTAAAAGCTTAAGCATATTTTTTTTTCTTAGAAATGCATAGTATAAGTTTTTCCTCCCGAAACAGTAAATGGGCAAAACTGTCCTTGAAAGATTAAATTAACATCAAATTAGTTCTAAATTTTACTATAACATCAATTTATTCCAATTTCATTAAATTTAACATCAAATTAGTCCTACTATTAAATTGACATTAAATTAGTCCTAAAAAATTATGTTAACATTATATTAGTCTTAATTTTTATCTTAACATCAAATTTGTCATCTCGTTAGTACTTCTGTTAATAAACTTAAGTTATAATTAAATTTTTTCTACTCTAATTACAGACTAATAAAAAATACAAAATAATAGTTGAGTTAAAAAATAATTTTTAAGAAAAAGTATTTTATTATTCTCTCAAAGAAAAATCAAACTTTGAATATCAAATAGTGATACTTTCTTAAAAAATAATCAATGAGCCAAAAAATTAACAAATTCACCATTAAGCAAAATAAGTACCTGATTAAAGTCGGTTAAGTTTTAAGACCTCATAGTATAATAATCAAACCCTAAAAAATTATAATTATAAGTAAAGTACTTTAAACCTTAGAAGTAACAGGTAAATAGCATTAACTCAAAACATAACAATGCCAAATGTCAATATGGATTGCAATCCAGATAACCAAATTAGGGTTTAGATTGAGGATTATCAACTAAACAAAAAAAATTTTGAGAGTAAATTATTTTCTTGTTAAAAAAATGATAACATTAAACTCAAACATTAAAATAATAAAAAATAGAAAAAAGTTAAAAATAACAAAAGAATATAAAAAGAGAAAAAGTTTAACAAAATAAAAAAAGATAATAAAAAATAAAGAAAATATTAAAAAGAGAAATAATAATAATAAAAAGGAAAAAAACTTTCAATATGTGTTTATTGCTTTTAACAATGGAACTACAAAGGTACAAAGCACCATTTCACTTTAAAGATTTTTTTTTATTTTTTATTTGTTTATAAATGATGACAAATTTGAAACTTTTTGTTGTTTAGTTAATAATTTTCAATCTGGATCTTAATTTGGTTTTTTGGATTGTATTCTATTTTGGCGTTTGGTGTAGTTGTGCTTTAGGTTGATGCTATTTGCTTCTACTATTAAGGTTTAAGCTATCTTGCTTAGAATCCTATTTTTTTTAGGTTAGTTTATTATATTATAAGGACTTAAAACCTAACCCACTTTGATCAAGGTATGTATTACCATTATAGATTCAAGGTTTGATCTTTTTTCTGAGGATAAAATATAATACTTTCTCTTAAAAATTAATTTTAAAACTTAACTTAATATCTTGCATTTTTTATTCGGTCCATAATTAAATAAGAAAAAATTTAACTACAACTCAAGTTTTCTAGTGTAAATACTAATGGTAGGATTAATCTAATGTTAAAGTAAAAATTAGGACTAATATGATATTAATATAATTTTTTAAAACTAATTTAATATCAATCTAACAGTACTAGATTAAATTGATGTCATAATAAAATTTTGGATTAATTTGATATCAATATAATCTTTTAGGGATGAATTTGACCATTCACCTTTTTAAAAATGAGCATTTGCTTTTCCTCCAGCTTGTAATATTTATACTTTTGAATTTTTGGAAAATTCTTTAATTTAAAATTGTCCTAAGAAGTTATTTCACCATTTTATCCATTAAAGGATATTTTTTGAAAGGTTTTGAATAAAAGCAACATTATTAAAAAAATTATTTTAGAATAGAAAATTTTTTGACATAATTTTAGAGAAAATTTCATTTTCATTAAAGAATAACATGTTTGAATTCAAAATAGGTAGATCTAGAGTGTTTTCTATTTTAAAACAATGAAGGACTTTAAAGCACTTTAACATATTTTTCCCTTTAGAGATTTTGCCTTACATTCAAATGATTATTAATGCATTTTTTTCATTCAAATGCATTAAAGAACAATTATGCGATGAAAATCATGTTGAAAAATGCATTTAATAAGTAAATATAGAATTAAGTCATTATAGGTCTGCAACTGAAGTGAGCAACTAAGTCAAGGAAGAAAATGACAATTAATAATGCATTAGGCGAAGCCTATGCACTATTGTCCCAGTGTTAGGCAATGGTAGTTCTTACACTATTAGGTTCCATTAGGTCCTTTAAGATAAACTAATGTTATTATATAACAAGCTAATCAATTTAATGCTTACCTTGTAGGAGTAATTAAAGATTTCTTAATGCAAAGGGATTGCTTGATTTTCTTGGTTAAATTTTACATTTTGAATATGAGGGATGTTAGCTCACCTAATCCAACTTTAATTATTCTTAGGAAACTTTTCCTTAAAATAATTAGAATTGTGATTCAAATATATAATGGTAAACTCACCATAGAGTTTGATAGAAGAACCACCAAATTCAATTTTTTTAAAGCAATGAAGTATCATTCAAATGATTATTATATCTTTTCTATTGACATAGTTACTTTCTTAGTGTAGGATATATCTTATTTGAATAGCAAGGATGTCCCCATGTTCCAAAGAACTTTGAGTCGAAGCTTGTCAGGTTACCATTTTTTTCTAAGATATTGTTACTATATGTTTGTAAGTGCTAGTTTTAAAACCCTTAGTTGACTACTTGAAGTGTACATGTTTAGAACCAAATATGGCAATAACTATGAAGTTGAAACCAAATTGTGAATGAGTTGTAACATTAAACTAAAGACGCTAAACAAAAATATTACTTATAAAGCAACTAAATAGTGGCTACTAACCACCATCAAATATACTTTTTTTTACTATCTCTTTTATCTTATATATCTATAAATTTTTTATATGCTTTACATTAGGAAAAAATGTAATATTTAAGTATAAGGGAGGATTTAATATTTTTGTACTTTTTTTCATTATTTCATTAATTTTGCTTCCTAATTTGCTTTTTATTTTTTAAGTTCTAGGGTTTACTTTATGTTTGATGCTTTACAATGATTAAAAATTTGCATATGTCATAAGTAGGAATTAATTAGGTTTAAAGATTATATAACATGATTGAATAAATTGTCTTGCAAATTGAAGTATTCAGCATAGTAATTAATTTTAGATTAGTAAAGTAAATTTGTTAGACATTCAGCCCATGGGGTTTTAAGCCTATCTGTCAAGCATATATATAAATCTTTTCCTTCTTATGTATGATATTCCTCATTGGAGTTTTTTTTATTAAAAATTTACTTTGATTTTTTTAATATTGCATTGGCATATATATGTATAAATATGATAAAGGATACCTTTAAATGAAACCCTTAGCCAAATAGCCAACCTTATAATTTATCTTTGATGTGCTCTTTTAAGTTTAATTGACTTTTCTTTTTGTTGCACAACTTATTAACAACTTTCCAATAAAAAATAAATATCTTTACCTAACCTTAAAGAGCTAGTGTGAGGATATGTTATGTATGAGAAGAATGTGAAAATGATCAATATCAATTTCAGTGTTAAAAAAATGTCATGTAAAAAAATAACGAAAGATAAAAAGAAAGAAAAAAGTAAAAGAAAATAGGAAAGAAAGGAAAATGAAAGAATTCGATAATTGTTTGAAATTTAGGGTTGACAAATTATAAGTTCTAATTATTTTGTTTTAGCTATGTTATATTTCAAATGCTTCATATGTTTCTTTTAGTCTTACACTTTCACACTAATAACATTCTTAATGGAGTTAATTGGGACTATTACTAGCCATGGAAAAGTTCTCTTAATTTATGTTTTGCATATAAATTGAATAATGGAGATTAAATGATAAACAAACTTATGGTACTATGTTTTTATGGAATGAATTTGAGTGAAAAATTATCCTAAACACTAGTGAGTTAGGAAAATTCACCTTATGAGGGTTTCCTAATTTAATATACTCTTTTTTAATAAAATTAATGTGCTAATAAATTTTGAGTTTGTCAAAAATGCTAGTTTATGATATGTTATGATGCTTAAGAGATTTTAATTATTTTCTTTCTTGTGATTTTACAATCTGGACATTATTAAAGAGTTGGTATTTAATTTTTAATATTAAGCCAAGTTTTCTATTTGCCCAAGAATGTGCAAAAGTTAAGTATAGAAGAATTTGAAAATTTTTGTATATTTACTTTCTCCTATATTAGTATCTTAATAAGTTCATGTACTTAATTGAGTTAATTATGTCCTGCTTCATGATTAAGTCAAGACTTTATAGTATAAAACTTTAATTCTGGTTAAGTTATGAAATATAAGGTTATTCTATATTTTTATCTATATTTAGAGTTTTGAACTCTAATTAAGATGATGTTTCTATCATAAGAAAACTAATATGAAGATTTATAAATGTTATGAAAACATCCACATTCAGCTTATATGTTTGATAGCTTAAAATTAATCATGTTAGTAAAACTAAAAGTCTTACCTTGTTATTACCTTGATTTAAACTAGTCATGGTCTTTATGCAATTTATAGAGCTACAAACATTCGATCCATGCAAATTCAATCCTATTGGAAAGCTAAGGTTTATATCTACAATTTTCATGAATATTCATAAGTGAAATTATTTAGTTTTTGAATGAGAAAATAAACTATGAAGGTAAGTTTCAAAATAGGTATAGGTTGGATTCAGCTAAAGTTATTTTAAATTTTGGATTGTAATTTGATCTCTAGACCATTATTTTGTGCAAGGCCTAATCCATTGGAAACTTAAAAGGTACAACTATAAATTTGTATAGTGTAGAAAACTAAAAGGCACTAAGTAATATTTAACCTCTAAAAGTAGAACATGAAATTCAATATTCTTTCTTTCTTTTATGCTTTTGTTTTGTAAAAGCCATGAGTGGCTAAATTTTGAGTTCTATTTCAAAGTTTTTCTATTTCAATTCATTTTGGTTATGAGAGATGATTCTTTATATTCTATTCTTGATTGAGTTATCTTTTGTTTACTTTATTTATGATTTATGATATGTAAATTATTATCTAATAAGTTTCATTAGTTAATAATTTGTTGTGATCTATAGCTATGTAATCATTATAGCCCATAATTATTATAATTGATTGTTATATGTAATAGTTGAGAGCTAGTGATTATGCTTCCAATTTTCATTTAATACCTAAGAGAAACTAAAAATAAATTAAATGATTCAAGCTAGTTTGAATTATTATTTAGTCATGGTCATGCCTTAAGTACTTAATGCCCTTACTAGTTTGAATAAAATTGATTCAATGCCAAATTAGTTAGTAATATGGAATTAATATGGGTGCCAGGCTTAAATTAATTAATATCATGAACCAAATGAGGATTATCTAGCTTTTAAGTGATTTTTAGCTAAATAATCAAATCAAAGATAGTTAATTAGTCGTCTAGGATCAATTAGCAAATTCAAATTCAAATTCCTTTTGAATTATAGCTTTTTTCTTCTTATAGTAGTTATCTTTTACTTTTTATACTTTTCTTTTTTATATTTTCCTTCCTCATAATTAAAACTCTTTTTCCTTTTGTGTTTCTATTTGACCTTCTAAATTGATCCATTAGCTTCTAGGGTTTAACTTGAATTCACTTAATATTGCAAGTTCTTGTAGGAATCGTAAATTTAATTTTTGTAAATTTGACACACACTAGGGTATAAGGGTTAATGACTATTAGATATGATAGATATGCTTAGGGACATACATTTTAATCATTTTCTTGCTAGTTTAAATCACTAAACCATGCATACAGAAATCACATATGAGTTTGATATAGAATATGATACAAATAAGAAGTGATTTGAAACAATATAATACAATAGAATGTGATAAGTTATAATACAATGCGATATAATAAGGTATAGTGTGTTATAAAGTGACATGAAAGGATATGACATGATGCAATACATTAAGATAGGGTAAAATATGACATAATGTTAAAGTAACGTAATTTGATATGATATGATTCAACATGAGGCATTATGATTCAAGGGGGTTAGGTAAGGAAATTAGTTAAAAAATATTAGGTTAGACTGAGAAAATTGAGGAACCTTAAAATGCTTAGAAAGAGGTGGAAAAAAACTTAATTACAGTCATATCAATAGGGTTGAAGCTCTTAAGCCATCAATTAGATAAAGTAAAACCAGTTGACCAATTCAAGTAAATAAGGTATAAAAGACTTTTTTTTTTTACCATTTTTCAATTCATTCCTCATGCTTTCTTTTGGGGAACTTCCTAGAATACTCTATTCTCTCTTAATTTTCTCTCTATGTGAGTGAAAAATCTAAGTAAAGCCTTGCCAAACCAAACATCTACCAATTTAACACCTGTTACATCTTTTTACAATCATAGAGTAAGGTTTTCCTATTATTATAAAGTCTGCACACTTCATCAATGGAACCTCTATGGACTGTAATAATGATGAGAAATAATCTTGCTTTTTAGTCACACTTAAATTCATTTAACCTTGCATTATGAGTTAATAGGCAATGTTACTATTATGTCCTATGCTTTTCAAAAATTATTTGGTTACCTATTTGTGGGGTTTAGATCTAATGTATATGTGTACATGAAACACCTAAAAGCTACTTGACATAGACTAATAATTTACTTTTATCATTAAAAGGAGGACTAAAGAAAGATGGTTAAACCAACATCACCTAGTTGTTATTGATCTTATGAGGCTTATAGAATTTTTTTATATGCATTTTACTACTTGAAGCTAGACATAGGTGTCATGACCATAACCGTAAACTTGGGTTTTATTAAAGAAATGTCTTTTATGTACATGATCTATATTTGTGATTGTGATTAATTCAAAACTTAGGAACGTAATCAATTAGGATTATGGAATAATATGGAAATGTAGATATTATCCATCTATCTAATTTTTTTATTCTATTGGCATATAATTTTATGCAACATAGTTTGATCAATCATAATTATATATAAATTTTATCAAAAAAAATTTCTAAGAATATGAATTTTCTTAGGTAATTAACTTTGAATTAAATATGAGAATCTGTCATCCTTTTAAAACATTTGTGAGAATATAAGGATGATTTCACTATCATAATGCCTCATATATTTGGAAAAGAAAATGTATTTAAAAAAAAGTTAAAAATAGGTTTCCACATCTTGTTTGTATAGGTTAAAAAAAGGAATTGAGAAATTTAGTGAAAAATCATTTTTTTCTTGTTTAGATTGAGAGTAAAGTGAAGGAAAAAAACTCACTAGTACACAAAATGACATTATTAACTTTATTACATAATTATGTAAATATGTGTAAAATAAATATAAATTTATATAAAAAAACACCTTCCAACTATAAAATGTAATTTTTTTAATTTATATATAATAAAAATATTAATTATATGCATTATTATGTTAAAACATTATCTATTACATATACATATATAAAATTTTCCTATGAGAAATTTATTCTTAACATAATATAGTAAAATAGATAGAAAAGTATGAATTAGTTTACGTAAAACATGTATTTTTAAATGTGAGTAAATTTCATCTATTTAATTATGTATTTATTATTATCCAATTTTATACGTAAGATGAATATAATAACCACATATAACTCACTAGTTGAATCATAGAAGAATATAGTTTTAAAAGATTTACAACACCTTTTACACTATCATTCCTTATTTCTTAATGTATAAAATCATATTTGATATAATGTAATTAAAAAGAAAAACAATTAGTATGTTGTAATCATTAGTTTGAAAATGTAAATTAAAAATACTTGTCATACAAAAATCTAAGCTAATAAATTTCAAATAGATAACTAATTAAACCAAAAATAAAAGGAAAAGAAAAATTTAGGAAAAAAAAAGATAGATGTATAATTAAGAGGACAATAGAGTAGTTTAAACTTAGAAATGAGGCTATTTCTAGAAAATATAAAGCTTTGATTGCTTATTTTAGTAGATATAATCTTAGTTATGACAAAGTTATAATAACTTAAATTACCCAAAAAAAAAGTTATAATGAATCTTAGAGAGTAAAGTGTAATATTATAAGATGTATTTTAGGCTCTTCTAAAATATAAGATGTATTTTAGAGAGTAAAGTGTAATATTATAACACTTAATGAAAAAAATCAAGGGTTTAAAATTTTATAAATAATAATAAATTAAGAAAAATAATTTTTAAGTTTATTACTTTCAATTCCCTTGATTCTCTTATCGAGGGTTATGATTTTGCACTTTATCTTTTAAAATACATTTAACACTATAAAGATGCATAATCCAAATCCTACATCCTACTGGTAAATGCAAGGGTAACATAAGTATTTTTTAAATAAATTTTCTTAAACAACTAGTAAAAGATTCTTTTAAATTCTTTTCTTTTTCTTTTGTTGCTTTTTTCAAATTCTTTTCCTTTCAAAGTAAAAGCATTTATTTAGATAGAATTGAAAATACATTTTGAAATCAATGAAAGTCTAATTCAAAAATGGAATTGTTATTCTTATTTGCCATAAAGTAGAGTTAGTTGCTTAGCTAATTTCATAAGTTTAACTAGGAGTTAACTATTCTTAAGCCATATTTATTAAGGAAAACCATACTAAGGTGTAAATAAGATTAGCTTACCAAATAATGTGAGAATGCAAGAATTTTTTTTAAAAAAAATAGGTTTGGCCCATTTGAAAAAAGACCTAAATAATTGCAAATTCAAACCTAGGCATTCAATAAATTAAGAATTCATTAGAAAATTTCAAAAATCCTTGCTAAGGACTTGAAAAGAATAAGGGATTGTTTTAAACTCTTTATAATCATGATCGATGTGGAATCATTAAATATAATTCTATTAGCCTCTCCATAAATTAGCATCAGTGCATGTAATATGCTAGAAGGTAAAGGTTTTAAGTGCTATAATTAATTAAAGAATAAAAGTAGAAACTTTATATTCATTGCCTATTGAATCTAAAATCTTCTAAATTACATAAAGGCTATTTACCATATAAGAAATATGTTAGCTTAACTAGGCCTTATTTAATGTATTTTACATGAGGATCTAAGCTAACCTAATTCCATCCCTTATCAAGCTATGACCATGAGCTTTAGTAAAAAAGTTTAAGAATTTCTCATAATTATAAAATAATTATAATGTTCTTATAGCCTGAGCTTCAAAAGAATGAAGGATCCTTAAGATGGAGATCCCACTTCACATGGTGGTAGCGATAGCACTTTAACCTAAGTATTTGAAAAGAAATAAATCACAAAAAGTTTAAGTTTGAGAGTTTAAGTTAACATTATACTTAAACAATTAAATCCATAAGACAATAATTTAATAGACTATTATTAACTTAATTATAAGGTAAGTAAACTCATGAATACACTTATTAAAGGACCACATTATACCATTTGTAAAGGAAATATAAGAATGCAATTCATATATTGGCTATGACATTAGTTCCTGCCAAAAATATGAGTGTAAAGTTTTCATAGTAGATTACTATCATATGTGTAGAATAAAAAACCCTCCTTATAACTCTTGATTAACCTTATTCCTTTACAAACCTAACCTTATCCTTTTAGGTTCAACTTTTTTCTTTCACAAATAGACATACAAATTGATGTATAAGCCACATTAACATGTACTAACTTCCCTAATCATATCATTAATGTGTGATTTCATAATTTATCATGTATTCCATAACTTTTTAGTTATAACCTATTCATATAATAAATATCAAACTTATTTGTCATTCACACATTCAACTTAAAGTCACATGTTTTCATAAAAAGTAGATTGGAATAAAATATATTAATTAAAATCTTCTAAACAAACAAAACATAATTAGAAGCATGGTGAATCGATTAAAGAATTGATTTAGGCCATATAGAGATTAGCGTAGCCTTAATGAATCGATTAGTAAATTAATTCCCTCAATAATTTTTTTAGGATAAATTAATTTACTAATCAGTTCAAGTCATACCAAAATGCTCTAGGCTTGATTAATTGACTAATGAATTGATTCACCTATGAAATTTTATAGATTTTTATTGAAATACATTGTTCATTTTATAAAACTTGCCACCACTCTTACTTATTTCCTTTATTCTCTCAACCATACCACCATATTTCATAAAAAAACTTGTTTCAATATTAAAATTCATAATTTCTATGCTAAAAAAAATCAATCCAAGTTTCCTATAAGACCCTGTATTAGCTAAAGTACAAATAACCTTAGGAAATCAAATAAAAGTTTAAGTAGAATACATATTACTTATGAGTTTGAAGAGGAAGGGTTGATGTAAGCTTTGTAATGGATTAAGTTATTAAGCATAAAAAGGAATAATTTTCAAATTAGGGCACAAACTTTTTTAAGCCGAATTCATCCTGATTCAATTAAATTCATGCCAATTCATTTATGAAATCAAAGGAGATTCAATAAGGAAGCATCTTGTAATGGAGATGATTAAGAAACTCTTACCTTAATGGGTTAATGATAAAGAGAAAAAGGAGGTTGAGGAAGATGAGTAGAAAGAAGCCTTAGAAGATGAGTGACAATGTTAGTGTTTGAGAAAATGAATTAAGGTATAGAAGTTATGTTATAAGAGGAGTGACAACAAGGGTTAATGGTAATTAGTATATCAGGACTCCTCCAAACTCTTTCTTAGCCATCTTATTTCATAATATAGGACTATGCATAAGTTCAATAAATTATTGCCACACATTCTTTATATTATAGTGTCATCTTAAAGAAGATTTATCTAATCATAATGGTTTAATTATTGACTTACTTATTCACAGTTCACCTAGCAATGTAGTTGAATTCCTAATAACTTAATTATTTTTAACTTCATAATTTAATTTACATTAACTCTAAAATTTTAATTATACATTTAATTAACAAATTTACTAATCTAAATACTACTAAGTGTAATAAGGATGAAGTTTTGAATCACAATTTTACTTAAATGGTGTTCTAACAGTTGAAAGTGAGTTAACTTCATGAAGAGATTAAAGATGAATAAATATTAGGGGTAGAAATAGGATGAGAAGTTAAACCTTTAACCATGGAAGTTTAAGTAAGAAAGAGCCATAGTTAGAGAGAATATAAGGAATGTTATAAAAGAGGGTAGAAAGGGATGGAGAAGTGTTATGAAATTTTGGTTTTTCTCTTTTGCACTTATATAATGGTTTTTATATACCTATACCTTAGGTAATCGACTATTGAAACCCTTTTTTTCCTTTCGAAAAATGGGGAATCGTGGTTAGTTCTCAAAGTTCTTCATTTTTAAATAAATGAATTTCTCTATTCATTTTCTTAAAAGGTCTAGTAATTAATTATGATATTGATTCATGCTTTTTCAAAGGCCCTTATAAATAAAGTAATTGATTTTTTAAGTATAAGTTTCAAGAAATTTATTATAAAATTAATTACTTTGCCTAAGAAAGGGTCCTAATTTGCTATAAAGCCTTTCCCCTTTAAAATATTTTTTTTCAAATTCTTCTACTTAATTTCAATCAATTTCATATCATTCATAATTTAAACCATAACATTAACTAAAGTATACATGTTAAAAAATTAAATTAATGAAGCTTAGACTTTACTTTCATCACATGGGAACATGAATATACTAATTTAGTTCACTTGTTAAAGCAAGATCATAAAACATATTCAAACAAGTGATAAAATACACATACACAAATAATAAGGCATTAAACAATTGCTTAGAACATGTACAAAATAACATCCATTACTTACAATTGTCAAACCCACCAAATAAAATAATAAAAGGCAATTTCCCCTAAAATAAGGTACTACCAAAACTTCAGGATATTTTACCCTTATGGAAATTTTTAGTTCCTAATTTATCTCTTCTTTCCTAGAATCCCAAAAGGCCTTAAATTAAAGTACCTTTTTTGAAATAAAGTGCTTGACATATTTATTGATGATTGCCATTAATTTAATTTCATATGTTAAAAGAACTAAATGTTATGGAACCTATGATATTTATAGCTTCTATGTTGGATAAACTTGTGAAACATAGTAGTAACCCTTACCTTTTTATGATAAGAAAAGGCATAATGTATATGTGGGCTAGGTTTCCTTCCCATATAAAATGCATCACACCATCTATAGCTAACCCTTAAAAAGCATTTTATCCATATCTTAAAACTTAAAGGGCTTTTTCCTATTACTGGTGTATTCTAATGATCTAAAGTAGTCATATAAATTATGATTATACAATAATGCATAATTTTATAAAAATATGCAAGCAATTAAAGATTGCAATCAAACTCTTACACTTAATTAGAATTACTTCAAGCTAAGCAAATTTTATTGCATAATAATAATTCAAATAAAAGATAATCTGAGCTATGCGTTAATTATAAGAAGAAATGAAGGCAAACTTATACATATAGATGAACAAACCACTAGATTAGTATATAACTGAATTCTTTGAGATGCTATATTCTTTGAGTCTAAAATTGCACCTTTAAAACTTTTATCTTCACACATATAGAGAGGTTAATACCATAATTTTGAGTTTTAAATCTAGATATCCTTCAATGATAACTAAGGGTTTTGTTTATAGTTAAAGATAAGGAATGTTAATAACATTTCATGATCCCCTTAAATATCAATTCAAAACTATTTGTATTCAATCCATTCATATTTTTAAGTTAGAAAACACAAATGTATATGGTAAAAACCCTTATTTTTCAACTTTTAGATTGTGTTCCTTATGATCCAAATGCATATTAGAGTAATAAATGAATGTACAGGTTAAAAAATAGGCTAATGGAACTAAATTGGTGCCTACAGTATGGATACAACTCAAATGGTAATATTTGCATCCCTTGGTGTAACAAATGGGTCCTAGTGTTATAAGGTCTAATTGCTCACCCATATGCCTCAATTTATTTTGTAAAAGCCTAGTTCTAGGTGTTTTGAATTCATTTTTTATGTCATTTTGGTATTTTTCAAGTATTTGAGATCTTTCTCCTTTTTCTTAATATGGTTTGACATTTGCTTTCAACTAGAGCCTTGAATATTATTAAAACCTACTTAGATATTGTCACAATCATAGTAAAATGTCTATAAACAAATATATAATGGTTATCTTTGATAATAGAGCTTACAAAATGATAACTTTAGGTAAATAAACATATCATTATCAAGATAATAAGTAGGTATGTCCTTTTGCTATTAATCAAACCTTATACTTCATTACCCATTATAGAGCACATTACTTGTTCTATAGTACTAAGCTATTTATCCAAAGTAGGTGAATTTAGTACTTTTTTGTATGAAAAAGGTTGATTATCTTCCATAGAAATATTCAAGAAATATCCTCTCATTATCTTAAAACATTAATGAGGAATAATTCCATTTAAACTTTTATGTTTATATGAATGCTAAGAGGTTTTTAATGTTATCCGTCCATTTTCATACATAATCTCATGACTTTTTGGATATAAACCTACCTCATGTAATCAAAACACCCTATCTTGGTATTCCTTTAACTTATAAACATTAAAAAACCTAGAAAATTTTATTTGTAAGGATAATGTACACTTATAAAAATAAAAATTTAAATAATTATCAAAATATATAATTAAAGTACAATATTATTTTATTCTTGATCTCTTCTTATATGTTAAATGTCAATATATGTAAAAAAAATAAGATTTCAAGTATTTTAACATTAGTTTAAGGGAAAATTTCTCTCTTTTTACTGAATAGTAAAAAATATGGGGACATTCTTATCAATATTATAGGAATAATATATATAATTAACATATATGTGTATATAATTTCTTATTCTTTTTAGCAATAATTGCAACCACTTCTTATAAGATTAGTCTACCTTTACCCATAAAATTAAAGATCTTTTTTTTTTACTTTAACAATATTAAGGGAATCATTCTTTAGAAATTCCACATTTTTAGATTGAAACTTAGTTTAAGCTTTATCTTAATGTTCACCTTATATAAAGTAATATAAGGTTCAAAGTACCAAATAAAGATACATTTATGGCATTTAAAATGTAAATTATCAAATTTTTAAGAAGAGTTATGAATAAACTTTGTTAACCTCAAAGACCTAAGCCTTCTAAATTAGGATTTGCACTAATTATAAACACCATGTTATGATTCTAAAATTAGTTGAGTTGGACTTAACAATTTTAAATATAAAAAATGAAGAAGAGAAAATCATTAAAAAAACCCTTTAAAATACCTAAAAAGACATTTAGAAAAGTTAAAATGCATGAAATCAGCTTTATCAAAATGAAATGGTCCTTGAGACCATGAAATTGAAACCCATGTTGCAAGGCCTACTTGTGGTAGAATTCTTTATGGTATCATCAAGTTTAGATTTGTATCATAAGCCTATTTGATTACCCTCCATTCATTGCCCAACTTAAAAACCCATTTCCTAAGTTAATATATATTTGGTTGTTGGAATAACTTGTCTTAGAAGTGGAAAATGGGGTTTTCATATATTTCATTACATTTTTTATTTAGAAGATACACATAAATAAATTATAAACTAAAAATTGGTTGACATTAATGAAAAATGGAAATGCTTATAGCTATTTTTGCTTTTTACTGTAAATAGAACAACTTGAGTATCACAATTTTTCTAAATGCTCCTATTTATTACTTTTATTTTTTTTTAGATTTTTGTTGTTGAAATATGGCTTTAGACTCATAAGAGGTTGCTGCATTGAGGAAAATCTTAGTAAGTATCTTTAAATCCTTATTCCTTGTTTCATATTATTGCATTTGTATATGCATTTCTTTTTTCATTTCTCAATGCAAATTTGCATCTTCTTTGATTATTTATAGATGTCTTGATTAGTATGAAATAAATTAATGATTAGTGATTTAAGATAAATGTCAGATCCAAAATAATTAGTTGAAACTAATAATCAAATCAATCATAATTTGATATGAATAATGAAATTTTAATCATATAAATTCATGCATCATTTAATAATTACCTTTTTTATTCTTATTCATGTTTGATTCTAAGTGCATGTAGTTCCTTTGCTTGTTTATTTTGCATAAACAGAAAAAAGGAACATTGTCAAACCTTGAAATTGCATTATCTAGGAGGGAAAAAAACCCTATTTTTTCATTTAAACCTTTATAGATTCATTTCAACAATTTATTTAGTACTTTTTTTCTTTAAACAATCCCATTCTAAATAATAAAGTGTATTGTCAAACATCTAAAATGTTCTTGTGGTGGAATAAATTTTTGTATAGTAATAAAAAGTTTAGTGTAGTATTACGTCTCACACTTTATTACTATATTTATACTTTAGTATTCAAAAAAGTTCATTTTCTAGCATACTAAAAAGTGTTAAATTTAATTTGTATCACTTAATACACTTTTTAAATAGAAACCCTAACTCAAAATGTGGTTTTCAACATAAATTGGGTTCAAATAGATTCATGGTTAAAAAGTATTGTTGGAAATATATAAACTTGATTTTTAATTAAGAAAAATGCAAATTACCCTTACAACTATGGGATGGTCAAATTTTACTCACACAAACTATGGAAATAGATAAATTACTCTTAAAATAATACAAAACTTGGATTCTACTCTTATCATTACTGAATTAATGAAAAACATTAGAAAAAATTATAAACTACCCTTATCAACTATAGGGTGGTTGCATTTTATTTCTAATATCTTTGAAAAACTTGTAAATCAAACTCTTAATTATATAAAATTTGTAATTAATATACATTATCTTCTTAATTAATATTTTTATTAATTTACATATTTTTTAATAAGTGTGAATCATAATAATATTATTATATATTGGATCATCACATCATTTTTTATGCATAATTTTTATGTTATATAATTAGTGAAAATCAAATTAAATATATAAACTTTAATTAAATATTTGAAAATGAGTTACAAAATTATGTATAAAAAGTGACGTAATAAATTAATACACAATAATATTGTAATTCTTATTTACTAGTGTTACTCAATGATAATCATTACTATTCATTTTCTTTTTGAATTAATCACTCATTCTATGGAATATAGCTTGAAAATATATATTAAGTGAAGAAGTGAAATAAAAATAAATGATATACTACATGAAAAAAAGATAAAAAAAACTTATTATTTTCATTTCAAATGATCATATTCAATTTAATGGTGATGATAAATAATAATTTATGTTTAGCCCCTAAGATTTTTTTTCTATAATTTACTTTATTTAAAATTTCATAATTATAGAATTTATGAGTCATTTTTATTTTATTCCTTTAAAATTTATAAATTATTGTAATTGTAAAACTCATATTTAGACAAATACATTTCTTTTTCAAAGATACATTATATTAGTTAGTAAGTTTAGTTCATTTGTCAAATACATTTTTCTATAAATTTGTAATAATTTATAAAATTTTCATATATAATATTTTATCTCTAACAAAATTTTAGTTTACTTATAATGTTAAAAATAATTAATTTATAAAATAATTTTATTTTTCACTTCTAACACATTGAAATTGGCCTATTCGGATTTTACATTCATCTTTAAGTTTAGGATTTAAAAAATTACTTTAATTTATTATTTTCTTTATAATTTTAATTCTAATTAATACTTATTGAATTAATTAATAATTTTATAAAATTATGCAATTTTTCATTAACTTTTTAAATATGAATTACAATACTACTGTGTGTTAATTTATTAGCTTATTTTTTACACATAATTTTGTAACTTACTTTCTAGTATTTTATTCAAAGTCAATCTATTTAACTTAATTTTTATTACTTGTATAACATAAAATTAAATTATACACAAAAAATGATGTAATAATTTAGCATATAATAATATTATGATTCCTACTTATTTTTTTTAAAAATTAAGTAATTTAATAAAATAGTTAATTAAGTAGATAATGAGTATTAATTGCAAGTTTTGCATAATTAAAGGATTTGATTTGTAAATTTTCAAAATTAGTGAGAGTAAAATACAACTACTTCATAGTTAGTGGGGTAATTTATAATTTTCCTTATGTTAATTTTGTAATAATGGGGTAGAAACCAAGTTTCATATAGGGTAATTTGCCTATTTGTATGGTTCGTAAGGGTAAAATCCGACTATCCCATAGTTAATTGAGATAATTTGCAACTTCCCATAATGTTTTCTATTAATTTAGTAACAATAGGTTAAACTCCAAATTTTGTATTTTTCATATAGTAATTCACTTATTTTTATAGTTCATAGGGGTAAAATTTAACCACTTTATAATTGGTGGGGCTAATTTGCATTTTTCTCTTTTAGGTTTAACTTGAAACATACAAGCTTTGAAGATCAAGTCCAAATCAGATAATCATTTATTTTAATTATTCATCCTAATATATATTTTTATAGTAATTGTTCACACATTCATCATTTATTTCTTTACAAATCATATAGATTATGTTTTATTTACTTATTTATCTATTTATTTATTTTATTATTATTCATTAAATATGACTAGAATAACCTACCGTTATTAAAATTTATCTATTATGCTAATTGAAGTGCTTAAGGTTTTAGATTTAACCATTATTTTCCCTTCAATAAGGGCCAATTTATAGACTTGTTGAATTAGTAAGAAGTCTAGGAACCTTTTGAGAATTTTAATATATAACTTTATGCTTATTTATTTTTATGAAACATTTTGTCAAACTTAGTTATTTTTCTCTTATCTTGCATGTTTTTGTTTTGAGCTTTAAACTATTAATTTGTTTAAGTTAAGCATATAGATTTGCTAAACATTTTAGTTTGTTTGATTTAATCAAATTAAAGATGGAGGCTTTTTAGATTTAAACCCATACTAAAGCGAGGTAAACATTTAAGAAAGAATAGCATCAATAATCCTTTTATGTTTACTAATTTTTTTATTGATCAACATTTAAGAGAATGCATGATCATAAATTTTTGTTTAATATTTTTAATGTTTTAGGCTTACATTTTATTTATTCAAAAGATATTTTACTATTTTTACCATACCATTAGCATATCATAGATATGAAAAAGTGTTTATTAATACTATAACAATTGTATATAATTGCTACTCCTATTTTTAACTTCATACTACTTAAAACTTTTTTTATAGGTTCTAAAAGGTAAATTATTTGCTGATCAATATAATGAAAAAGAGTAATTTAGCTTTATTAATTATATAACTAATAGATTTGAACCAAACTTCATGGTATAGATTTCATTGGTAAGTAACATTTGTTATATCAATGCTTGTTTTATATTCCATCAAGCTCGTCAACACTTTTCCTAACTTTATAGTTTGTTAAATGGTTCAAATTATCTCTAATTTCAAATGGAATGCCTTAAAGTTGGAATTCCTTGTATTAAATTAGTTTAATAGGATGGTTGAATCCATACTAAAATGTTGGCTATAACACTTTTTGCATCTCAACTTAGAACCATTTATACAATGACAAAACAATAGAACCAATCATGCTTTTCAAGGCTTTTATCTCATCAACACATGCATCTAGTGTTTGTCTTTGTATAAAATCATGATATATTTGAATTTTTTGTTGTATTAATTTAACTATAATAATCAAAGTGATGTTATCTAAGTAGAAAAGAGCCTAATCAATATCGCAATCACTTGTAAGCTATATTGGGGTTCAGGGAGTCATTTAATTTTATGATAATGATAGACACTTTCTTACTTGGGGTTTTAAAGGAAAGACATATGATAGTTTTGTATCCTATTGTTTAAACCTAAGAAGTATGGATAATGCCATTAATACCTTTTAAGTTGTTAATTTTAGACTCATTTATTTTGGACCTGTTAATTTAGTAATTATAATAAAACATAAAAGTATTAGCCTAAATAAATTTAACTATCTGTTAAGCCCAAATCGTACAAATGGTAGTCTAACCCATGAATGTGGTAATATGTGATTTTTAGCAATAAATCAACCTACTTCTAGTTACATCCTATAAACAAGGGTCTACTCTTAAATCCTAAGCCAATTTGTACATATCTTATTTGTGACAGATAGTATCTGTCCTTAAAATACATAATTAACAGCTAGGGTTCATAAGAAGAGTAATTCTAGTATATTGTTCATAAGATTAAAGTGTTCATGTTCATTTCTATATTGATTATGATTCATCCATCAATCAAATTGTTATGGATTCAATAGGTATAATTTATCATCGTTATATCTACATATAATATTGTATTTTTTTAATATGATTTAGTGGAATCAATTTTCACTAAAAATTAATAATTGGTATTGGAGCCATCTAAATCATATGAATGATCATATTATTATTTAAATTTAAAAATTAAATTATTTTTAAATAATTTGAACTTTATGATGAATTTTTTGGATCAAATTGTTATAAGTCTCAAATTATTTCATAGCCCTCATATTAATAATTTATTGTAATAAATATTATTTTATAATTACTATGAATGATTTGTAAATTTTAGTTTATATTTTGCATGTTGATTTGAGAAATCATATAGGTTGTATGATATAAATTTTCCCTACATATTTACTACGAGTGTAGTTTACTGTGTTCATATAGCATCATTTCTTATAAATATATATATGTTGTAATGTTCATAGAACTATTCAAATGTTCACATTGATACTATTTTTTGAACAATGCTTGAACTACATAATATCTTGTCAAAAACATTAATCCATTCTCAATATTTAATGCTTTTATCATTTTGTATGCTTAATTTATCAAGTTTTTCTAGTTTTATTTTGTATATATGTGATGTTTTTAGTTTTCAGTATGTTTTCATGCTATTATTAATGAAAGTTTCTAGAAACTAATTCAATGGCATCTTCATAATCGAAATATGCTATTTTAAAGTTTTACTATCTTTTTAAAATGGAAATCACATGAAGTGTCAAATTGAGAGCTTACTAGAAAATATTTATTTATCAAAATTTCACTTAAAAGCATGCATAAAAGCTCAAGCATATTTCCTCTTGGAAATGCACAGTATAATTTACAAGCTTTTTTTTAGGAAAAAGTAGATGGGCAAAATTGTCCCTAAGTGATTAAATTAACATTAAATTAAATATAAATTTTATTATGACATTAATTTAATCTAATTTCATTAAATTTAGCATCAAATTAGCATTATCATTAAATTAACATTAAATTAGTTTTGAAAAATTAAATTAATATCAAATTAGTCCTAAATTTTATTTTAGCATCAAATTAGTCATCTCATTGGTATTTCCATTAGTGAATTTGAGTTATAGTTAAATCTTCCCTATTTTAATTATGGACTAATAAAAAATATAAAATACTGAATAGAGTATGAAAATAAATTTTTAAGAAAAAGTATTTTATTTTTCTCTCAAAGAATAATCAAACTTTGAACATTAAATAGTGATTTTTCTTAGAAAAATCAACTAATGAACTAAACAATGAACAAATTCATTATAAAGTAAAATAAGTACTTGATTAAAGTGGGTTAAGTTTTAAGCCCTTATAGTATAATAACCAAACCCAAAAAGAAATGGAATTTTAAATAAAATGCCTTAAACCTTAGTAGCAGCAGCAAATAGCATTAATGCAAAATATAACCATACTAAATGCCAAAATCATTTGCAATCTAACTAACCAAATCAAGCTCTAAATTAAGAATTATTAACCAAACAATAAAAATTTCAAAAGTAAATTGTTTTCTTGTTAAAAAATGATGGTGTTAAGATCAAACACTAAAATAATAAAAAAAAGCATAAAAAAACAAAAAAATGATGAGAGATAAGATAAAAAGAAAAAACTTTTAACGTGTGTCTATTGCTTTTGATAATGGAATTATAATGGCATGAAGCACCATTTCACTTCAAAAATTCCTATATTTTTATGTTTTTCACTTATAAATGATGATAATTTTAAGACTTTTTATTATTTAGTTGATAATTTTCAGTTTGCACCTTAATTTAATTTAATTGCTTAGATTGCAATTAGAGGTATACATGGATTGAGCGACCTACTCAATTCAAAAAAATATAGGATTTGGGCTTTTTTTTTATTCGATAAGCCCATTGAGACTTTTTTATGACTCGATTAATAATTAGGTTAAACTTAAGCCAAGATAAAAAAGTCCAATAACCTCAGCTTGATTATATTAATTTATTTTTAATAATATAATTATATATTAAAAAATAATTATATATAATTATTTTTAATGTAAAAAGATTAATTTAATATAATTAAATATTTTATATATTTAAATATTATATTATCTCTTTAAATATATATATTTTATTTTAAAATTTTATTTTCTATTAAAAAATAAAAAAATTATTTTTTTGGACTTTTGAACCAGGCTTTAGGGTTTTTATTTAAAAAATCGGGCTGAGTCAAGCTAATTTTTTTTAAAACATAAACGAGTCAAGCTATGTTCGAGCTTTGAATTTTATATAATTCGGCTTGGCCCAACCCATATATATCTTTAATTGCAAGCCATTTTTGCATTTGGTATTATTGTGCTTTAGGTTAATACTATTTTCTACTGCTGCTATTACTAGTACTAATAATAGTAGGGTTTAAGGCATTTTTCTCATAATCCTAATTTTTCTAGGATAATTTGTTATATTATAAAGACTTAAAACCTAACTCATTTTGATCAACTACTTGTTTTGCTTTTTGATGAATTTGTTCATTATTTAGTTCATTGGTTAATATTTTTTCAAGTAAGTATCCCTATTAGATATTCAAGGTTTGATATTTTCTTCAAGAGCAAAGTATAATGCTTTCTCTTAAAAATTAATTTTCAAACTCTACTCATTATTTTTTATTTTTGATTGGTCCATAGTTAGATAAGGAAAAATTTAACTACAACTCAAGTTTTCTAATGAAAATACCAATGAAAAAATTAAAATAATGTTAAAATAAAGTTAAGACTAATTCAATGTTAATATAATCTTTTAGGATTAATTTGATGTCAATTTAATGGAATTGGAATAAATTGATGTCATAACAATTTTAGATTAATTTAATGTCAATCTAATCTTTTAGGAATGAATTTGCCCATTCACTTTTTTAGAAAGAAATGTTTATTTTTCCTTTGATATGCATTCATTATACTATCAAATTTTTGGAAAAATTTTGCTCAGAAATTATTTCACTATTTTAGCCACTAAAGTTTTTTTTTTGGAAAGGTTTTGAATAAAGCAATGTTATCGAAAAATTTTCATTTTAAAATGAAAGGGGTTTTCCTATAATTTTAAGCAAGGATTCATTGCCATTAAAGAATAATATGTTTGAATTCAAAATGGGAAGATTTAAAGTGTTTTCCATTTTAAAACATTGAAAGACTTTAAAGCACTTTAATGAATTTTTTTTTGGAAATTTTACCTTACATTTAAATAATTTTTAATGTATTTTTTATTTTTTTAATTCAAATGTATTAAAGGACAATTATGTTGAAAAATGCATTTAATGGGCAAATTTGGAATCAAGTCATCACAAGTCTATAATTAAGTCAAGTGACTCAATTATGGAAAAAGGCAATGAACAATAATGCATTAGGCAAAGCCCACAGGCCACCATCCTAACATCGAATGGTGGTAGTGCTTGCATTGTTAAGCTCTATTCTATAAGCCTAATTTTTAGAGCATTTTTTTATTTTTTAGAATTAAAAATATTTTAATTATTTTGACCCATTTAATTTAATTAGTCATTTAGTTTTTTTTTGGGTTTAAAATTTTGATAATATGATTGTTATGTTTAGGGCTTCTACATGTATTATTTGTAAAAATTTTGGACACTATTTGGTCCATTAACTAATTTTTCATGAATATAAGTTTATAAAAAATATTTTTTAGGAATCATTTGAGCTTATGTTATTCCATGAATTTCATGTAATTGTGGATTTACACATCATGTGACTAATTGCACAAAATTTTGTTAATTTTAAGAAAATAATAATCGAACTAAGGAAGGTGTCATATTAACAATATTTTAATACCCTATTGATATAATATTATTAATAAGATTTGTTAGTAATAACATAAGTATAAGAGTATATATTGTGTTTCTAAAATTTTTCAACACACCATTAATGTTAAATTTTAGAAATATAGTATCTAGTTATTGTATTATATTATAAAGTCATAAAGGCCTCATTGGTGTTAGGTTTTATAATGTAATACTAAATACAATTGTGTAATTTAATGAGGAAAATTTCAAGTATGATTAAAGTTAAATATGCGTTAATATTTTTAATTTATTTTTCTAAACTTTCCTACTTATCCAATTAAATGTTTTTAAGATGTTTAATAGGACAAACCATGAGGATTGAGCTGAATCACTAAAGTTTTATCTAACAATCTCCAATTTCATTTTGGTTATTAAGGAGACATAACAATATTAATGTTAAATCTATAGTAGACTAAAGGATTCAATATGAAAAGTGGACTCACTTGAATAGAATATGTTTAATGGTAATTAAGTATAAAATAGGCAAGACCATAAGAGAGAAAGTATCTTTAAGATGAACAATGTGAAAATGTTCTTGGACTATGTGGTAGAAAAATATAAAAAATTAGACAAGGTTAAAAATGGATAATATCTTTAGTTACTTGAAAAATCTCTATATAATGGTGATAGTGGGATGCAATAGTATATTCTGAGGTTGGTGAACTAATATAACAAATTGAAGTCTATGTAAGTTGATGTAAGTGACAGTTATCTCATTTAGTGTAAGCTAAGATCTCTCCCATCTTAGTTTGACATTTTAAAAATATCTTACAATACTCAAAAGATTGAATGAACCATCAACGAACTCATTTCCATTGTTATATAGGCTGAGAAGGATATAAGGAAGAGTGAAGCTTATGTGGTCAATTATACTATGCATGGCTCAAACTCAGAACATTATGTAAAGGCTAATAAAAAAGACAATAAGGATTGACATAATAATGGAAGGAAAAAGGATGAGAAAGATGAGTTTAGTTAGTGGTGCAATAAACCTAAAAAGGCCTAGTTTAAAGGTAATTATCATTTTTGCACAAAAAAAATATAAGTATAACAAAGTATACTGCTTCAAGTATAAGAATTAGGCTAACAAGAAATTAAAAGAAAGGTGCCCATCTAAGTTTAATCTATTTTGAGTTAAATTTTGTTAATATACTGTTAAACTCTTGATAGTTAGATACTAGTATGACTATTCATATCATAAATTATTTTTAAAAGCTAATAAATCTAAAGAAGTCAAGCGAGAGAGAGTTAACTAGGGAATGGAGATGGAATTCAAGTAGACCATATTGAATCAATGAAGTTGAATTTGAAGTCTAGATATGAGTTATTATTGAATAATGCAATTTATATGCTTTCCATGAAAAGAAATTTAATTTCAATTGTTACTTTGGATTTTGTTGGATATGTTTGTTATTTTAGTACTAAAAAGCTAAATTAATTTATAAATCCTCTATTGTGGATACTTGTTCTTTATGTGATTATTGAATGGAGTTAATTTGGATTTTAATTTTACAAATTTGATAAATTTTCTTGTTAGTAAGAAAAAGAGTAGAATCAATGAAAAGTCTTTAATACTTTTGCATAAATAGTTAGGGAAAATTTCTCAAAAAAGAATACAAAGACTCATAAAAAAGGTAGTACTATATAACCTAGTTTTTCTCAAACTATAAAACTAATGTAAACTATATCTAAGGTAAACTTTCAACTGTAGCTAAAAAAGGAAAGAGACTAGAAAAGAGAGTGTTCTAGAATTAATCTATATTAACATCAGTGGACCTATAACACCTAGTGCTATGGAAAGTTATAAATACACCATCACATTCATCAATGATTGTCCTATATGATTACTCCATATTTAGTTAGATAGAGCTACTTAATGAGAAGTCAAAATCACTAAAAGCCTTTAAGATGTTCAAGGTAATAGTTGAGATGAAACTGGGGAAATAGATAAAGTATGCCAATTTTAACAAAGGTGATGTGTACTATGGTAAGTATGATGAAACAAGTAGAATTCCTGACCTTTTTATGAGATGCCTATAAGAGTGCGAAATTCAAGCAAGTTCCATTATGTTTGGGACACTAAAGCAAAATGAAATTATAGAAAGAAGAAATTGGACTCTAATGGATATAAGGAGATGCATATTGGCTTATACTTTGCTATCAAAATTCTTATGGGGTAATGCATTTAGAATAGTAGCCTATATTTTAAATTAGGTTCCAAGTAAGTTAGTACCTAAAACCTTTTACGAATTGTCATAAGGTAAGAAACCTAGTTTAAGGCATTTTTAAGTTTAAGGTTGCAAAGTTGAAGTAAATTATATATTCCAAATATAAGGAAACTTGATTTGAAAATAGTTAAAGTATACTTCATTGGGCACTATAATGATTCAAGAGGTAGCAAGTTTTACTATTTGACTTACACAATAAAAGTAATTGAATCAAATTAAGTTGCTTTCTTTGAGGATGAGTTAACAATAAGAGCCAAAGACCATGCATCATAGATTTTATTAAAAATAGCGTAATTGTCACACTAGTACCAATAATAGGAAAGTTATCTTTTATTGTTTCACTAGTCAATCTAGTGTAGCTAATGGCAAAAGATATTGAATCAAGATAAATGAAAAGAATCCTTTGAGATAAAGTAAATGTTATCTAAACACTTTAATATAAAAGATCTTAGGCATGCCTTATATGTTTTAGGTATAAAGATTTTTCGTGACAAATCCCAGGGTTTGGTTAGTTTATCTCAGTAAATGTACATTAAGAAGGTATTGAAAAAGTTCAACATATTAATATACTATCAAGTTTCAAACCTATTTCAAAAGGTAAGGTTTTCTCAAAGCCCTAGTATCATTAAAATGATGTTAAAATAGAGAAAATGAAAAATGTCATATATATGTTAGTTATTAGTAGCCTAATGTTTTCTTAAGTATATACATGTCTTGAAATAACTTATGTTATTGCTATATTGGGAAGGTACTTAAGTAACCCTAGTTAGAGTCATTGGACTCCTGTTGAAAAAGTGATGAGGTACTTATTAGGTATGAAAGATTATATATTGACCTATAAAAGATCAAGAGATCTTATGGTTGCAAGCTACTCAAATTTAAATTTTATCAATTATCTAGAAAATCACAAATCAAAATCTAGGTACATCTTCATAATGGTAAGAAGAGTTATATTATAGAAAAGTGTTAAGTAGTCCTTAATAGCAACCTCTACTGTAAAAGCAAAGTATGTTGTGTGTTATGAAGCTTCTTGTGCTGCTATATGATTGAGGAATTTTATGGATGGTTTCAAGATTATAGAAAGCATATCTAGGCCCTTGATTATCTATTATGACAATATACTATTATAAACTTCTTGCATAATAGTAAAAGTTCTTCCAATATGAACCATTTTAATGTAAAGTATTAGTTTGTATGAAAAAAAAGTACGTAAGCATATCACATGTATCGAACATATTTTCATAGATCATATGCTTATGAGCCTACTAACTAATATAAGTTTAAATTAATAAAAGGAATCTATCATAGTCATATAATCAATATAGGCTTGGTTATGTATTTTGATGTTTTGAGTTAATAGGAATACCATGATGTAAGTTGTTTAGCACAAGATATATATAAATAAAATATTAATAATGAAATATTCATATTTTACCATAAATTGTGCATATTTTTTATTATGGAATGTTGATAGGGATATTTAGAACCTATCCTAATACTGATTCTCATTTAGCATCTTGGGTAGATGTTTTAACCCTATATGTGAAGATTTACTTATATTGTCACATTTTGTTATATAAATCTTATTAAGCACAATTTTATTAAATATATCCCTTTCGAATATTGTTTATCGTCAGCAATGTGTGAGTGTGTAGTGTGTATTTTGTTGTTAATATCCCTATTAGATACTATGGTATGCACTATTAGACACTTATAATCTTAACTTAGATCAGTAGGTGTAAAGACATCATAATTTACTTTTATTGAATTGTATGGTTTAAGTAAGAGACTGTTAACCTTATTTATTTTGGACTTGTTGGTTCAATAATATAGCAAAATGTAAAAGTGTTGACCTATATAAACATGGTGATCTAATTAGGCTTAAATGGTAGTTTGACATATGAATTTGGTAATAGATAGTTTTCGGCAATGGGTCAACCCATTTTTAGTTACATCCTATAAATAGAAATTGCTACTCTTAAATCACAAGCTAATCTATACATATCTTATGTGTGACAGATAATATCTCCCTCTAAAATACATCGTGGACAGCTAAGGCTTATAAAAGGATTAACTCTTATATCCTATTCAGAAGATCAAAGTGTTTTTGTTCATTTCTATATTGATTGTAGTTCATCCATCAATCAAATTACTATGGATTCAATAAGTTCAATTTATTATCTCTATATCTGGGTTTAATATTGTATTTTTTTTCACATCATTTAATGAAATCAATTTTTATTAAAAATTAATAATTCAAGTTTGAATTTATACTAAATTTGGTGATGTATCTTATCCTCTAACTAACTAAATTTTTGTCTTTATACAAAAATATATAGATACTGGATAGTAAACATTTATAAGAGAAAAAGTGATACTCTTAACCTATTATGTAAGTTTTTTAGTTATATAAAGCATATATCTACACTTTCCTTTATCTTTGAAGTTTGTAATAAAAATTATGCCTCAATACAACTGAAATGCTAGAAAGTAACATAAATATGGTTAAGTCTTTATGAGATTAATGAAGAAAATCGTCAGAAATCTATGAGGCATTGTTCTTAGAAAAAATACTAAGCCTTAAACAACATCACAAATACACAAATAAGAGAACAAAATTTAACATGTTCTTACCACACCAACACATAAACACAACATACTGATTCAATGAAGAGTAACTAATAACAAATAATTTTGCTTCTCTAGCAACATAGAAAACAACAACTTGGAAAAAGCAATTGCAAGCTAATAGTATAAGTCAAAGTAAAGTATAGAGAACTAATGTGTAAAATAAAATAACATATAATTAAATCAAGTACTTTATTACTCGATAATAATGGGGTATCAATCAAATTGAAAGGTAAAGCAATGCTGCATAATTAATAAAACTTAATTAACTTATTATTAATATAATATTTTATAATTATCATCACGTAATCGTTTAATAACCATAAAAAAAGTGCCATCAGGCCATCAATTTTTTAATTAACACTTATGTTACTGGTATAATTGTAGCTAATTAATAGTAAACATTTTTTTTATCTACAATTAAAGGTTGTAACTAATTAAACAAGTAGCATAGAGTGTCTAAATAAAGAGAAAAAATAGATTTCTTTGAATAATATTATATTTTCAATTTTGAACAATTTTTTTCTTTAAATGAAAAATGAAATATTATGCCTAAAATTGAAAAAGCAATTATTCCTATTGTAGCACTAAGATTCTCAATATTGCCTTTTTTGACAAATTAGAAAATTGCTCTCACAATTTTAGGAACTACTTAACCATAATGACTCTATTTCACATAACAAATAAGTTAACTTATAATTTATTCACCTGGTCAATAAGTTATAAACTAACCTTTAGAGGTATTTTTCACACTAACTTAAATTTATTAAAAGAATAAATTCTGATTCAATAAGTTACCTAGAGTAACTTATATAGCTTATAAGTTACTATCTTTTTAAATTATTTTTAAATTTATCCTTATTCTTTTTATTTATTTACAATCCATGTCCTTTGTAATATAAATCTAAATATTTTTTTTATAAAATATAATTAATTTAATTTTAACATAATTATATCTTAATTTTAAATTATAAATATATAAAAATATATATATAAATAAATAATATTGTAAAATATAATTAATTATATTTTAAGTAATTATAATTTTATAATAAATAATAAAATAAAAATTATATAAGTAAATAAATATATAAGTTTATAAAATATAATTAATTAAATATTAAATATTATAATTTTATTTTAAAAATTTTAATTGTATTAATATAATTTAATTTTTAAACAAAAATAAATTATTTTAATTATGTATTTATTTTTATTAATATGTTCTTTTATATTATTTTATAATTTTAATTAGTTCAATAGTTAATTTCACAAAACACTTCCACTAACTTATCAGTTATTAGTTATTAATTATAAACTATTAACTATTAGTTAATTTATTAATTATTAACTAGTTTATCAGCTACTTGTATGAAATGGAGTCAATATCAAAATTGTTGATTTATCAAAATATAATAGAAAATAATACTAAAATTTCAGTGTTATAGTAGGATTAGAAATCCTTCTCCTAAAATTAGCTTTCATATTAATGCCTAAAAATTAAATTATTGCATGTTTTTGTTAGCTAAAGAAAAATTTTAATTAAAATAATAAAATTTAAAATAAAAAATAAATATGAAAGATATTGTTCATTAAAAATACTATTAATGACAAATGAATACATCTATCTAGTTGCATTAAAGAAATTATAATAATGAAGTTGACTTATTTGCTTACCTTTTCATATGTATAATACAATATCACATACTCTTTTCATTGTGAATGAATTACCAATTTCAAATATCATTGTATGAAAAATTATTATTAACATTAATGTCTAAAAATTATAATGTAGCATATCTTTATTAAGAGAAGAAATTTCTTTTTTAATAAAATAGACAATGGTTGATGATAGCAAACTTAGCATTTTTCTACTTTTCTAATGAATCCAACTATAGTTTTTCATAAACCAAAAAATTTATTTGGCACTACAATAGGAGAATTTTCTTTTTGTAAGATTTGAACCATTCTAAAAATTAGTTGAGCTTGAAATTATTAGAAATAAAAATTAAAATGAAATGGCTTAAAAAATGGAATCAAAATTAGGAGGCTGGAGCAATTAAGATAGTTACATTGTTAAGCTACTTCGTTAAGCTAATTTTGCATGTAGTAAACTTTAAGAAATAGAGTTTCATGAGTAGATAAATGAGTGCTCTAGTAACCTTAGGAAGCCATTATAGTTAAAAAAAAGAAGCAATCTACAAAACTAAAATAAAGGCTCACTACAAAAAGCTTGAGTACCGCCTTAAGGAAGAAAAAATGAAGTTTTATACAAAATGAAGCCATTGTTGATATGTAGCCAAGCCATTCAATGTGTCTTCATCATGTTGAGTTTAGTGTAAGCTACAAACATAAGAAAAAAAGTAAAATAAACCTTTAAACATATTTGGTTATGAACTATTAATAAAAAAAAACTAAAAATAACTTCATTTTGATTGGTAGGAAAAGAATAAATGGAAAATGACATTAGGCATATGAACTACATAGTGCATTAGAGAGATGTTAGATTTCCTATTCATGAGTAACTAGTTTGTTATGAATAATAGATAAAGTAATCTTTAAAACTAGAAGTCTTCTATTGTGATTAGTAACAATACCTGAATTAGCCAACAAACCCAATAATCACCCTTGGCTTAATATATCCTTAGTAAAAATACTTGAATTGGTTAACTAACCCAATAATCACATGGCTTAATAATAGATGAAGTAATCTTTAAAATTAAAAGTCTTTTGTTATGGTTAGTAAAAATACCTAAATTAACTGACCTCACTATATATCCTTAGCCATAATCCATTAACAAATAGACCTTGTCTAGCTAGTTGTGTTAAGGTTAACTTAAAAGTTTATCTACTTAGCCAAGATCAAGCCTAAATACTCACCATTAGCAACATAAATCATTCTTTAGTGAAGTCAAATCATATTAATCTTTCACACATCGAAACATGGTTATGATCTCACTATAACATTCCTAAATCTTATTAATCAACACTAAGTCATAATTATCATGTTTAAAGTGATCATATAGCAAAAATCGGATTTTAGACCCTTAGAATTAATTTAATAATTAATTCAAGGCTTCCCGTGAGTTTTTGTAGTCCATGAATCAATTCAAGGTGTGAAATTTTGATTTTATGAAACATGATTCAATGTAGGGGAAGTTACCATTAAACCCTATTGAATCATTTATAAATTAATTCAATTACCTAAGTTTAGGTTTTGTAAAGGATAAATTAATTCCTATTTAATTCAGGGTAAAGGATTTTACATACTAATCTAGTTAAATTGATTATCGAATTAATTCAAGGTAAAGAATTTTACATACTAATCTAGTCAAATTGATTTACTTATTAATTTCTACAGATTTGCCGCAAAATGCACTATTTATGTAGGAGGAAATCCTTCCAGATCCCATCTTTCATGTAATAATGTGTAATTCAACCACCATTAAACATAAAAACAATATCATATGTACTAGATTTGACAAGAAATTATTATCAAATATTGTTCTGTATCATTTAACCTTAAATTTTACCATTATAAGAAAAATGTAACTTTAACTAAGATAAATCATTCAAATATAGGTTGAGTTAAATTATTTACTCATAACTTATAAAGGAAGCAATAGGTGGTAGAAATGATGAAATTTTGATCCTTATATATCAATAAACAATAATTTCAAGTTAGGGCACCCAAATCCCTTTTGAACTAAAAACCATTGTGCTCAATCAATTTGAGATTTTTTATTATTCTATAATCAAAGGAGAAATGATAAAAATAAATAAATTGTAAATATGAAGGTATAGAAATCATTAGTTTGTTTGGATTAGAGAATGTATTATCTTGAAATAATGTTTAAAAGACTTTATTATTTTCCTAAGACTATTAAAGTATTGAAATCTTTTAAGTGAGGGTTTTAAATGAATTTGGAGGGAAAATTTTTATAAAAAGTGGATTTTTAAAATAAGATGGATAGCTAAGATTAGAATAAACTAGAGATGAAAAGGTTGAGATCTAAAAGGGATGTAAGCCTAAGTATATCGAGAAATTAAAGCTTTTATTTTCCCCTACTTCTCTTTCTCTCTTACATACTTGACTCTCTCTCTCTCTCTTTTCTCCTTTTCTTTTTCTTCCATCTTTCTAATGATTATTATTGCTGCTTCTAGCAATTTCATTGCCAGCACTAGCAATTGTTATCGAGAACAACCATCTTCCATTTCGTCTAACTAGCCATGCACAAAAGAGGTTACAATCCTAGTGTCATGTAGCACTAAAAAGCCACTATCTTTCCTTGCTGTTGTTAAAGTTCAAACTCCATCTCTATTGTTGTTAAGCCTTAACTGGCCACCAAGAAGGTTAATAAGTCATTTTATGCTATAAAACTTCAATATTTTAAGGGTTTAAGCTTGATTAAAAAAACTTATTTTATGTGCATTTTGAAATATTTGATGATAACTTTGAAAAATAAGGCATTAATGCTATAGGGTACTAGAATAATGTGATTAAAATCTTTCTAGAGTATTATAACTCAATATTTTGGATGATTCAAGCTTAATTTAAGAAAACCTCAAACATACAATTTTTTATTATCTTGAGAAAAAGTTAGAAATATTACAGAATAAGTGTAAAGAAATATAAGGTAAAAAGAATGGAATCTAGAATGGGGATTATTATGTAGAAAATATATGTTATCAATATACTTATGAACTTTTGTTGTAAAGTGGTTGAATAAGCAAAGAGGAAAGATAAGTATGGATATATGGGGATTTCTAAAAGTAGGTAGGCATTTCCAAGTTAATGTATATCTATTTCTCAAGCACTATTTTACTTGATTCTCATATCACATACTTTATATATATAAAGGTTGCATAATTGTGAAATTGTGGGATTAAATGTATGTAGTTATATATCTTAAATATGGATAATAGTAGGAGCTTGTGATTATGGTTATCTCTTGTTATAATAGTATAGTAGTTTTTATGGTGCCTCAACTAGATCATTTATTTATCATAATTCTTGTTAAGAGCTTGTTGGAAATGATAAGGCAAAGCATCATATTGATTAATGATTAGCTAAGATATCTACACACACACACACACACACACACACACACACACACACACACACACACATGTATTTGTGAAAAGTTATACTTGTGATTAGGTTATAACCACACATGAAAGACATGGGAGTATAGTATGACATTTTAGTTTTCCTATACTAAAATATGATCATGTGTGTGAAATGTGATTATAGTAGAGCATGATTATGGAAGGAATTACAATTGTATATTATTATGGCATTATTGCCATTAAGATGGATTGTATTTGGAATACTATATGAAATGAATGTGTGAATGATGGAATTATTATTATGTTGTGAATATGAATATATAAGTGTGATAGAATTATAATTTAGGGTTTAGGGTTTAGCATGTGAATGCATATTAAGATACGATATGGGAAAACATGATTGGGAGTTATTGACTACTAATTAATAGTATCTTGATAGAGAGGCATAAGAGTTTAATGTTGGTGTGGAAGGAGCAAGTATGAAAAAGCAATAAGGATATAAAGGTAAGCTAGAAGTAGCAAGGTGGATGTATATGAATACTTGTTATATATATATGTATGTATAATATTGTGATTATGTGATTGAATGAGTCTCGAATTTGATTGGATGTTGAAATATGAAATGTGAATGATTTTGTGTGAAATAGTGTGATTAGGAGCCTTGCTCCATTTATATGGTTATTATGAATAGGTTGTGAACCCTTTAGGCTTTATTATGTCCTCATGTGTAAAACTATTAATATAGGTATGGGCATAAAAAGTATGGATACTAGATTGTTAGATAAGATGAAGTTATCAGACAAGAATGCTAGTAAACCACTCAATGTTATTTCATGAAATTAATTGAATTGATTATATTAAGTTATTGATAATGCTTTTTAGTATATATATATATACATTCATTGAGTTTTCGTCGCTCGTTCCTTTTTCTTTTTAACATTTCAAGAACTAACTTGAGAATATTGAGGTGCATAGCTCAAGTAGGAGTTGAAGGAAATCTAGAGGAGAACTTGATAGTTGGGATTTAGTTAGGACTAAGTTTAGGAATTAAAGATAAGGAATATGATGTTTATGTAATGACATGTTAAATTGTTTATCTATATGCATATGAAATGCTATAAGTTGTATAAGTTATAAATTTAAGAATATAGAGTGTGTAACCCTAAGGAAGTACCTAAAAATAAAAGAAATTTTATCCATTTTTACTTTAAAACTTAAATATGAATTTGAATTGCTACAAAAATAGGAAGAATTCTATTAGATAGAATTATTGTATCTAGTGTCGAGGCCAGTGAAGATTAGGTAGTAAGATTCACACCGGTCACAATCAAGTTTTAGTCATGACACATGAGGAAGTGGATTGATTTTGTATTGCAATTATGAGGGATAAGGGAAGTTTCCTTTGGAAAAAAATAAGGGAATGGATAAAAAGAAGGAATAAAAGAGCAAAATTGGAAAAATGGTTTTCATGTTTCTTCCATACATATATACTTACTCTTAATAATATTTAACTTTAAAATATTTCCACTTATTTGTTTATTAATTATTCTATATAATAATTTATACTTGTAACCTTATTAACTAATTATTTTCACATAATTTATTTTAATTTTGACAAGTGTAACAATCTCTTTCATATGTCAAGTCCTTATACAACATATGTATTTATAGCCCAAAATACTTATCTGGCAAACAATCTCAATCTACTTTAACACAAAAAGCTTAACTTGAGTTAAAGGATATCTCACAGTAGAAAAATCACTAATTGATAATAATTAAAATTTAGGTCAAACCTAACAATCTCATCTTAATACAAATTTGATCATATTAATAAATTTTCATGCTTCACCTATTGCAAAACAAGACTAATCATAAGATGCTAACCTTAAAAGTCTTATATCATTACAATTTGTTCAAAATTATAACAACTATCTTCTTATCAAATAAGTCCACATTAATAAAGTATCATAAAACTTTAATGGAGTCTATCCATAATTTCCACATCTATAACATCTCATATTATCTATAGAAATACCAAATTTTACAAACATTTTCATAAACTAGTACAATATTTTTAAATCCTCATCCATTATTATCAACAATAACTTTCACTCTTTTACCTAGGCAAAAACATCTACATTCATTGTATCAATCAATCATTCTATTTTACTCACACACAATCAAATTAATTATCTTTACATCAAGCATCATCATTCATCCTTAACTTTCATGTGCATTTGAATTACACCTGACAATCTTAACCTATATCAATTTATCCATCCATATTTATTCTTATTTTGATCCATCCATATCTGTCCATTTTAACTTTAGGGTAAATATAGGTTTAGTCATTATTGACTCGTTAAAATAAGGGCTCTTAGGTCAACTCATGGATAATCATTTATCCATTTATATTTATAGGAGATAGATTTATACACTGTATAAATTAATATTATAAAATAAAGAAAATATTATAATAAAATATTTTTAACTTTATTGTAATGTCTATTTTAAATTAAATAAGTTTTATTTAATGTATATTAAAATTAAAATATTTAATCAAATATATTTAATATTAAAATAATTTTTAAAAATTAATGTTAAGAAAATGAGATAAAAAACTATAATTTTAAAAAGTAAATAAAAATAAAGAATAAAAATTTTAATAGCACAAGTTTGTTTTGAAATAATACCAATAAATATAAAATAGTAGTAAAAAATAATGTCAATAAAAATAATAAAATATAAAATAATAATTTAATGAATAAATGGATAAGTTAGGTTAACCATATATTTAAAGGTCATGGGTCATTCATGACCTATTTAAAATTTAATATTGGATTATAAATGGATAAATGAATTAACAATGATTCATTCACTTTTGACCTAATTTATATCTATCCCGACACATCCATTTATCACCTCTAATTTGAATTGATTGCCTTGATATCATCATCAACTCACACTTGAAACCAAACTAATAACATCCTCAAGACCATCACTATTTATCCTCTTTAATTCTAATATGGTGTCAAATCATGCTTTTTATTTTAAATTACAAATGTAGGGCTAAACCCACTTTCATCTTAACTATTTGAAAAGATATCCTCATTGTAAACACACTGGCATCAAGTAATAAAACATAATCAAAGTAACATAAAAATAAATAAACAATTTAATTTAAAAAACTATTAAACTTTAGGGAAAAAACTATAAATGGGAAAAGATTCACTATAATATTAAGATTATATAATAATATATGTGAAGGCTTTAAACCATAGTCTCCTAATTTTCTAATTATTATCTCTACCCTTTTATTTGGATATGATGAGAAAAAGTATTGAAAGAAAATAAGAAGAAAAAAATGAGAAAGTACTTTTTCATTGGTTGTTTGATGTATGGAAAATAAATAGAAAGAAAATGATAAAATATAAATTTTTTTATCTAATTTAATTGAAAAGTAAAAAAAGAATTAAAAAAATAATAATTTGTTAAATGACTAAATTGCTCCTATTGCAAGTTAACAAAATTGTCAAAATAAACTCAAAAAATGGCAAATTTAAAATTACAAAATTTTCTATCCTTTTTCTATGTTCATTTGGTGGGGAAAATACTTGTTGATGGTTAAGGTACTTTTTTAAACTTTTTCCCACATCTAATATTTCATAACATTTATACATTAGAAAATTTATTTTCAATATTTTTTTCTTTTTGCATGTTTTCTTTTCACATTTTTCTCCATGAATTCAAATAAAAAGTACATATCTCTCCTAAATCTTTGAATGGTCTCACATAACCCTTATAAGCATTCCCATCAAATCTATCTCATATTTCAAACTTTCATCCAATATAAATATTTGCAATTCAAAATACTTCCTTGATAAGTAATTCTAATCCCTCTTCAATAAAAAAACATAACTTAAATAAAAATATAAGTTGCGATAAAAATAATTATTAATTAATAGCAATAAAAATTTAGATCAAAATTTAATGTAATTTAATGATTTAATTAAAGAAGATTATATTATTAAAAAACTTAAGATATATTTAGTATAGATAGATGATAATTGATAAGTTATCTAATAACTGATAAACTAACTAATTACATTAGTAATGTTTAATCAATATAGTTGAAAAATGTAAAATAATATATTTTTTTAATATAAATAGATATATGAATTAAATTAATTTATATTTATTTTTAAATTATATTATATTTTTATATTGTATATTTATTAATGTACTTATGAGTTATTTATTTAATATTTGAAATAAAAATATTAAAATATTATTAATCATATTTTATGATATTATATATTTATTTATATTATTATTTTTAATTATATATAATTCAAAATATTATTAAAATTGCCTAAAATTGAATTAATTATATTTTATGACATCTTATATTTATTTATTAATTTAGTTATTTATTCTTATTCTTTATTCAAATAAGAAAATAATTATATGAATTTAATTAATTATAATTTATGACATACACATTTATTTATTTATTTATTTACTTACTTAATTACTTACTTATTTTCATTTGATTATTTATACTAAATTTAAGGCATATGTTGACATTTAATTAAAATGAAGGATAGATTAAAAGAAAAATTAATAAATTTTAAACTATTAACTGTAAGTTACTCATTGTAACTTACTAAATTAAAATTTATTTTTAATAAGTTAGTACATTAAATATGTTTAAAAATTAATTTATAACTTATTGACGATATTAATAATCTATAGAGAAAAATACAAAATATTTTTTTAATCTTAGAATGGTTGAATTTTGACCCTTTTATTTTAAAAATTTAGAAACCACCTTGTTAAATTTCACAAAACTTGAAATGATCACTCATTGACAATTTATCAAATAATATCAATTTTTAACCAACTTTTATTATTTAATTAAAGGGATTGGTAACATTCACAACCATATGTGAATATTAGCTACCTTTAGATAAAAAATTATATTATTAATTTAATGATAATAAAATGATAAATAATATCATAATTAATTTATTATTATTATTATCAAATACTTTCATTAATAAGTACATTTATTATAAAAATGTAAGAAAAGTCGTGAAGTTAACTTTGATATTTTAAATTAATATCTCTATTAAAATTACTTAGGTACCTCTTATTATTTTATTATCATTAAATTAGTAATATAATTTTTTATTTAAATAAAAAAACAAAATTGATAACCTCCATATATAAATGTAAAATTTAGCAATTCTCTTAATAAAATTTTATATATCTAATTTAATTTTCATTAATTATATGATATACAAATTATTTGTAAAAAATAATAAGATAAATTAGCATATTATAATATTACTATTTTTATTTAAACATACTATAAAAAATTATATAATTTAATTTAATAATAAATTAAGTTAATGATGAATGTTAATTTTAAATTTTGTATAATTTAAGAAGGTAATTTTTAAATTTTCAAATTTAAAGAAATAAAATATAACCACCCAGATAAAGAAGGTATTTTACACTTTATTCTCAACTATGATTTAATTTATTTGTGAGCTTATATCGATGGTTACAGGTAGTCTCTCTTTCGCATTTTCAATCGACCCTCCCATTCTCTTCTTTCAAATAGGATTTGAATCTCTTTTTTTTTATCAATAGATAAAGATATAGTTTTTATTTTAGAATTCATTACTTTTTATTGAGATTCATAATTTTAAATAAATTTTTTTTTGTATCTATCTTTTCTTAAAATTCACTCGATGTATTAATGCATCCGATTTATTTGCTTTAATATATATATATATATATATATATATATATATATATATATATATATATATATATATATATATATATATATCTATTTTCTTTTCAGAATTAGAAACAAATTGTCTCCATTTTGTCATCGATGTTATGTTCAAAGCAAAAAAATAAAGAAAATCTTCCTCATTTGGTCAACAGGCATGCAAAGATAAAGTTAAAATTTTATCTCTAAAATAATTAGGTGTTGATAGAATTATTTTTAAATTATATAAAATTATAATATTATCTTTAAATTATAATTTGTATATATAATTTTATCTTTTTATGTAAATAATTTTATTTTTAAATAATATAGTAAGGGATGAAATTATATGTACCAATTATTATTCAAAAATAAAATTATAATTTTATATAATTTAAAAATTATTTTACTAGCATTTTTTATAATTTTTGGAATAATGTGATTAACATTTATAAAAATAAAATATTCCAATCATGTAAAATTGTTAATTCTAAGTGTGAGTATTGCTTGGGATAAAATATTTTAATGCTTCTCTTTTATATTTTTTTGTGATTTAATTTAACTCAATCACATATATTCACTAATTTTATTAAACAATTGAAAAAAATTTATATATATTAGGAAAACCATAGTAATTATAGTAATTATTTAGAAAAATTATATTAATTATGTTAATTATCTCATTGCAATCTCATTACTGATATTTAGAAAATCTTGTACATATTGTACATATCATAATCAATGCTTATCAAGAATGATTCTAGAAATAGGAAGTTTAAAAGTGATTAGGAGCTATCTTAGGAGTTTATTCTGTTCATAACTTATATATATTATACACATTTATTATTAGAATAGAATACACAAGATTGCAACAATAGTCATATTTATTATGGTATCAAAGTGGCAGGGCAACCTAACCACTGCATGATCATGGTTGAGTAAGATATGAGGAAGGTGTTGATGATTGATCCAGCTTCACCTTACTACCTTACCTCCAATATAGTAGTAATGCAGATAGGGGGAGTCACTAATGAACGTGGATCCTTTTTCGAGCTGAGCAATGATCAATAGATAGCTTTCCTAAACATTCCTAACAGCCATAAGAACACTACATCCACCGAGAAACTCACTAGTAAGCAAGTGATAGATTTTTGGTTGCTAGATATAAGAGCTTCAAATCATATGAAAAGTGATATAAATTTATTGACAAACATAATTAATGTCTCACCTTATTCCATTGGGATACTCAATGGAAGAAATGCAATTATAGACAAGAAAGGAGCAATAAATTTTAGGAAAAGCCTAATCTTGAATAATGCATTATATGTGACCAATTTAACTTATAACCTTATTTTTGTCTCTCAATTGATATACAACTTAAATTGTACAGTCACTTTTTTCTGATAAATTATGTATAATATAGGATGACACTTCGAGAACATTGATTGGTGTGAGTGAACAACAGAATGGGATCTATCATTTTCGTGCGATGACCTTTGTATAAGTGTGCAAGGCAAGTGGAACTAACTCCTTTACCATATGGCATAAGTGTATGGGATATCCTTCAAGTCAAATAGTTAATTTACTTCCCGATATTCAAACTAGTAATAAATATGAGAAAGTTTGTGATATTTTTTTGAGAGCTAAGCAAATAAGAGATGTTTTTATTTTAAGTCAAAATAAAACTAGTGAACCCTATAGGGTGCTTATTGTGTTTACTCTTATGGTGCTTCCTATTTTTTAACCATTGTGGATGAGTATTCTCATGTTATGTGGATTTATTTATTGGCAAAAAAGAATGAAGTTAGGAACATTCTTAAAAAATTTTATGCTATGGTGAACACTCAATTTAACAAGAATGTGAAAATTATGAGAAGTGATAAAGGAGTTGAATTCAAAGCTTTGAAACCTTATTTCATAGAATATAAAATAATTCATTAAACTTTCATGGTTGACATCCTTCAATAAAATGGCTGTGTAAAGAGAAAATATAGGCATATTTTAAATATAGCTTGACCTTTCCAATTTCAAACTAATCTACCTATTGGATTTTAGGGAAAATGTGTTCTTACTACAGGATATTTGATAAATCGCACCCCTACCACTCTTCATAAAGGTAAAAGTTCTTATGAAGTGTTATTTGGCAAGACCCCTATTTATTCTCATATTCATATATTTTAGGTGTTTGTATTACCCCCATAATAGACCTTGCCAAAAGGATAAGTTTGGTGAGAGAAGTTAGAAATGCATTTTTATGGGATATCCTTATGCAAAAAAAGGATAACGTCTTTATGACTTGAAGAGTAGGGAATACTTTAAGTCTTACAAATTGTGTTTTGTGAAAATGAGTTCCCTTTCATCAATCATTCCTATATAGCAAATAAATCTCATGCCCCTACATAAATCTTGTGGAATGATGGATCTCCTTTCATTAATGAATCTAACATAGGTACACATGATGTAAGGAAGAGTAATAAAGTTAAGGGACACATTGGGGATGTATAAGAGGAAGGTTTAAATCCAAGTTTCTCATATTAGAATGTTGTGACAACATTACTTATAAACAAACCTCTTGGTCAAGGTCAGAGAGAATGTCATCCGCCAAACAAGCTCAGAGATTATCTATGTCACACTGTGAATTATGCTAATCACCCCACTACTAAGGCACTCACTCCATCATAATCCTTAAGTATGTTATACCTTATTGCACATTATGAGACTTCTAGTAATTTTTCTATAGGACATAGATAGTTTCTTGCAGTAATGACTTTTGGGCATGAGCCATCTTGATTCTTCAATGTTATCTAAGACCCCTTATGGTGCAAAGGCATGAAAAAAGAAATAGATGCTCTGGAAAAGAATGGCACCTAGATGTTAATACTACTTCCACCTAAAAAGAAAGCTATTAGTTGTAAATGGATGTACAAGATCAAGTATAAATCATATGGGACTGTGGAATGTCACAAGGCGAGACTAGTTGTTCAAGAAGATAGTCAAAAGGAAGGGATTGATTATAATGAGACTTTTGCACTAGTCGCAAAAATGGTTATAGTTCGAGTACTTTTAGCTATTGCTGCTACTCGATCATGGATACTACATTAGATGGACCTTCATAATGCTTTCTTGCATGGTGATCTAGACGAGGAAGTTTATAGGCAACTACCTCTTGATTTTTCTGGTTCAGATTCTGGGAAAGTGTGCAAGATCTAGAAGTCCCTTTATGGCTTAAGGTAGACACTACAAAACTGGTTTACAAAACCTGCTGCTACATTGAAGAAATATAGGTTTAAACAGTCCCATGCCGATTACTCATTATTCATTTATCATGAAGGGAATATGATTTTAAGTGTTCTAGTGTATGTTGATGATCTCATCATTGTAGAGAATAATAGAGATATGATTGAATAATTCAAGTAGTATCTTAGCATATGCTTTTACATGAAGGATCTTGGCTCTCAGAAGTATTATTTAAGTTTTAAGGTGGCCTGAGGACCTTAAAGGATTTTCTTGTGTCAATGAAAGTATGCTTTGGATATTATCTCAAAAACTATGTTACTGGGAGCTAGATCGACTAGTTTTCCTTTTGAGCAAAATCATGGATTAACCCTTATTAATAAAGCTATTTTGGAGGATCCGAAGAAATATCATCATCTTGTTGGGAGACTTATCTATTTAACCATTTGCCGGCCTAAACTTAGTTACTTTATGCATATCCTGGCTCAATTCATGCATTATCTTCATTGGAAATATTGGGATGATGCAATAAGGATAGTTCACCATTTAAAAGCTAATACAAGACAAGGGATTTTTCTTCAGTTAGATAGTGATTTGCACCTATACGCTTGTTATGACTCTGATTGAGCTAACTAGCCTCTCACCAGATGCTCATTGACAGGATATTTTATATTATTAAGCCAATCCCTTATATCTTGGAAAACCAAAAATAGGCCACAGTTTTCCATTCTTCAATAGAAGCTTAATATAGATCTATGGCTACTACAACTTGTGAATTGAAATGGCTCAAGACTCTTCTGGGCGACTTACAAGTATCTCACCCTCAGCCTATGTGACTCTATTATGATAGCCAAACAACCATTCATATTACAACCAATCGGGTGTTTCATGAATGCACCAAGCATATTAAGGTAGATTGTCATTTCATTTGTGATGAAATCCAAGAAGGCAACATCGCTGCTATGTATGTAAAGACCTATAATCAACTTACAGATATCTTAACTAAAGCTTTTGGGAAATAACAATTTAACTTTCTTTTAAGTAAGTTAGGCATTCGAGACTTTCATATGCCAACTTAGGGGAGAATATTAAGAGAATCATAATAATTATTTAAAAGAATCATATTAATTATAGTAATTATTTAAAAGAATCATATTAATTATTTTATTACAATCTCATTGTTGATATTTGAAAAATCTTGTATATACCATGATCAATGCTTATTGGAAATGATTATAAGAATAGGAAGTTTAGGAGTGATTGGGAGCTATCTTAGGAGTTTGTTTGGGAGTTTATTCCCTTCATGACTTGTATATATTATACACATTTGTTATTAGAATAGAACACACGAGATTACAATAATAATTATATTTATTAATATATTCCAATTAAATTACATATCATTTATTTTATTTAATAAAATTAAGTATCAATGTTTTTATTTATTTATCAATTTTATTAGATCTATATATATTAAAATTTTAATTTTTTAATTTTTAAAATATTAAAAATTATAAAAATTTATATTATCATTTATTTATTGAATATAACTAAAAATATATGACATAATTAAAACATACAAGAATTCCTCCTTAATCATTTGAAGCATATTGTTTGCATAATAAATTATCACACTTTTTTCGTAATGTGTCCGGTATATAATAAATTAGGGTTCAAGTTTGGATTAGGATCCGATCGAATATACTATTTCTACACTTAACTAAAGAAATTTAAACTAAAAGGTCAATTTTATTTATTATTACTTCCACACTATCATCCACACATATATTGACATGTTATTAAAAAATTATCATAAATTTTTTACTATTAATAAAAAATTTTAATTATTATTTTTTTAGTAACATATTATTCTCTTATTTATGACTTCATTTATTTCTTATTATCTGTCACAATTAATCAATTTCACATCTATTAAAAAGTTAGTTTAATTTATTTATTTTTTATAAATTTTTCAAGATTATTATTTATACACAAAGTTTAAAATAATTAAAAATAAAGAAAGAAATATATTAAAATAAATGTAAATAAGTTGAAAGTATAGAATAATGAAATATTTAATAATAAAAAAGGATAAAATTAAAATATTTAATACTTTATTAAAATTCTAGAACAATAGATAAAAAATAATTTTTTCAAAATAAAATAGATAATAAGATATGGAGCAAGTAATAGTATAAAACATTGCATCCAATTTAAACTCTCAAATTTAACAAAAATCTGTTGCATTTGTTTGGGGTAGCGTTTTAACTAAACATATCTAGCAATTACTCTTACCTTAACAAGATTTTGTTGGATAAGTATATTCAATTTATTTCTCTTTTTGAGAATTAACTAATTATATCAGTGGTTAAGTAATTTAATTAAATATTAATTAATAATTGATTATAGTAGTTGATTTGATTAATTGATAATTTTAATTATTTGAATAAAAATACTAGGTAAAATATCTAAAATCTTTTATTTAAGCAGTACTTAGTGTCTTTTAAAAGTTTTGTACTTTCCTTATATCTAGTATTCAATTCTTCCAATAATTTAACTACTCTTTTATTTGTTCAAAAAATATTTGATAAAATTAACAATTTATTATTATTTATTGATACATAAAATAACATATAAGGGTATAAATATATTTTATAATTTGTTGGAGAATATTATTTTATTTTAATAATATTTAAAATTTTATATATTATTTACTAAATTAAAAATTTTCAAAAATATATATTATTCTAAATTATTATGTATTAAATTATTTTTGAAAAATAAATTATTATAATTTATTATAACTATATAATTTTTCTTTTAAAAAATGCATTTAGGTGCCCATCTTCGTTTTTATGTTATTTTATATTAAGTTTTCAATATACTATTCATATATATTATAATGATTTTATTACTTTCACACACACCCACACATGTTCTTCATTATCACATTTTTTACGAAGAATAATATCTTAATCTTATTAATTTTTTGTTTTAATTTGAAAAGAATTTAAATTCATTAAATAATTATATAACACATTCTTTTTTTATAATTTGTATAACATAATATTTAACATATTACAATAATTATTTTATTAATGTATATTAATTTTATTATGTAAATTTAATTAATAATATACCAAATGATTATTTATTATATAACACAATTGTTATGTTAATCGGTACATATATAATTAAAAATATTTAGTAGCCTAATAGTTAAATTCTTTCTTATATATTCTCAAATATTTTAAGCAAAAATATAAAACTTATGTAACTATATAACATAGGAGTTATTTTATATATTTTATATATTACTTGATTGAAAATGCTGGTTCCGAATCATTTCATTTTGTTGGATGGCCAATTAATGAATTAAGATTGTTTACTAAACACTTGAAATAACTATTTAACTTGATGAAACAATCAAATTAACTATTTGCCAAATATATTTATATTTAAAAATTATAAGTAAGAAAATTTTTGAAACTATACAAATTGTTGAGTAAATTTGCTGTTTAGAGTAAGGAATTATTAAAACACTACAATTTTTAAATTTATGAAAGGGGGAGAAATGGATATTAAGTCATTACTTTTTTTTCTTTTATTAATGTACATGGACAAACACAGAAAGGGAGAGTATAAAGAATGTTGGAGGATTTTGGAATAATAATAAAGTCACATTTTTTTCTCCTACTTATTCAAAACTCCTGTGACATAAGAAGTAAAAAATATTTTAATTTATTTATTATAAATATAAATAAGTTTTATACTATTTTTTATTTATATATTATCATATTATTAAAAAAATTTAAGTTTTTTATTATTAAGAAAAATTATTAATTATTCTTATTTTTATCGACATGATGTCTCCCTCTTCCTTGATGATATCAAATATTTTGTATTAATAATAAATTAAATTCAAAAGGTTAATTAAAAAATTATAAGAGTGTTTGGTAAATGGCATTTTTAATAACTTTTAGTTGATTTAACTTATTTTGATTGATTGACTTAGACTCCATTTCAATAACTAATAAATTAATTAGTAACTGATAAACTAATTAATAATTGATAACTTATAATTGATAATTGATAAGTTAGTTAAAGTATTTTACAAAATTAGTTGTTAAATTAGTTAAAATTATAAAATAATATAAAAATACATATTAATAAAAATAGATATATAATTAAAAAAATTCATATTTATTTAAAAATTAAATTATATAACATAATTAAGAATTTTAAAATAAAAAATAATATTTAATATTTAATTAACTATATTTTATAAAATTATATATTTATTTACTTACATAATTTTTATTTTATTATTTATTATAAAGTTATAATTATTTAAAATATAATTAATTATATTTTATGATATTATTTATTTACATATATATTTATGTATTTATAATTTAAAATTAGAATATAATTATGCTAAAATTAAATTAATTACATTTTATAAAAAATATTTAGATTTATATTATAATGGGCATGTGTTGTAAATTAATAAAAAATAAGGTTAGATTTGAAAATAATTTAAAGAGGTAGTAACTTATAAATTACAAACTACTTTACATAGTTTATTAAATCAAAACTTATTTTTTCTATAAGTTAGTACGGCAAACATTTTTAGAAATTAAATTATAAATTATTGACTAAGTCAATAAATTATAGGTTAACTTATTTATTATATAAAATGAAACCTTAATCATTTATTTTAGCTATTGACAAATAATTGTTTTGAATGATTGATTTCATAGCCTTTAATAAGCCAATTGAAAATGTTGAATTCCTTAGCATTTTTAATTAGTTGTTGTAATAAGCGTTTGTAATAAAACAATTTGCCTCTAATATAATATTATTACTTCCCATATCTTTCACTTCGAAAAAAAAAAAAGCCTTGTCATAGCCAGTGATCTAAACTCACAAAATTTTAATGTAAAAATAATTCCTAAAATAATATTAATTACAAACATTTTTTAAAAATAATCTTTATTTTTCTTTTTTTTAACAAAAGAAAAATTAGGGTGAGTCCCCACGTGCTTTTTTTAAATAAAAATAATTTTTGCAAATATATTATTATATATTTATACACAAATAAAATTAAAATAATTCAAATATGATTTTTAAGATTAAAATGTGTGGTCATGATATGTTATTATTTATTCGTGTGAGATAAAAATAAATTAACTCAACAAAATTAGATGAAACTACAATGATATGCTAGTATTTTATTTTACAATAATATTTATTTTATTAATTATAATGAAAATATTTAATAATTTATGAAATAAATAAGTAATATATGCTAATAAAATTAATGAATTCACATGATGTTACTAAATAAATACTCACTTCTATTATTTATCTTTTTTAGTAATCCCAGTTCAACTATCTAGTAGTTGGTAAAATCATGTTATATTCTATAATTAATTAAATACCTATAATATTTATTAACTTTTTTAAAATTAAAGTTAATTTATTATATAAAACCATCATTTTGGTTGAGTCTAAAGCTAAAACAAAAGGAAATTAGTCATGTTTCAATTACATATTTGATTTTATGAAATAAATTTAATTTTAAAAATAATTTAATTGATAACAAAATTTATCAAAACTAATTGATTATTAAATTATAAAATAAAATATTAAATTATAATGATATATTGTTTAAAAAATTATTTTGATAACTAATATGTTAAATCTAAAATATTATTAAACTAAAATAATATTTAAATAAATCATAAAATATATTCATATTTTTATATATCATTTTATTTACAAATAAGTATTTATTAAATATTTTTAAATAAATAATATTATTAACTAATTAAATTAATTAATATAATTAATTAAATAAATAAATTAATATATTATTTAATTAATTAAATTAACTAACTGCTCATGTTACCGGTTAAAATAAACTTATGTTATACCATTTTCTTCTGTTCTTTCCCAAATATTTTCATCGATCTAATTACAGCATTAACCGTTAGTAAATCGAGACGATTATGTTTGACATTACACTACTGGCCCTTTCTTCTTGGTCCTAGCAATTTGGAAGCCAGCCAAATGGCCCGTCCTTAAATTGCTGGCCTGGTTGTCCCATGTACCCTCTTCTGCCAAATCATTTCTCCTTCCTTCCAAATCCTTTCATCTTCCTCGCTTCTCTTCCCTTAAACTACAGTCCTCCACCGTCCTCCTCCACCACTGCCGCCATGCAGCCATCCACGGAGGAGCTCGCCGGTGACTTCAAGAACCTCACCTGTAATTCTGCCGCCACCGCTACTAATGATGAAATGAAAAGCTTTACAAGTTCCGGCTCCGAGTGGACATCCTCCAGCATTGCCTCTCCATCCACCAAACCCCACACAACCTCGTCTGACCCATGTTGGGACGCAATCCAACGCGTGAAATCGGGCGGCTCCGCCCTCAGCCTGAGCGACCTCCGCTTCGTCCACCGCCTCGGGAGCGGCGACATAGGCAGCGTGTTTCTAGTGGAGCTCAAAGGCTCAAATGGGTGCATGTTCGCTGCTAAAGTGATGGACAGAAATGAGTTAGTGACAAGGAGCAAAGAAAGTAGGGAAAGGACAGAAAGGGCAATATTGCAAATGCTGGACCACCCTTTTTTACCCACACTTTATGCCACATTGGATTCACCACGGTGGTCTTGCTTGCTTACGGAGTTTTGCCCCGGCGGCGACCTCCACGTCCTCCGCCAACAGCAGCCTGAGAAGAGGTTCGACGAGGCAGCCGTCCGGTGAGTAAATTAAAGTTTGCTTGTATTATCAAGTAGTTTTATTGCATTGACAACGATGAGCATCGATTTAAGCGTCGGCCGGTAAGTTTTATTATAAAACTAACTTTAGAAGCATTTGATAACTTATATAAAAAAAATTAAATTTTTTATAAAACTACATGACACTAATACAAAATTTTGGCATTTTTTTGGCTGCCAAGACTCCCTTAATCTTTACAAAGTTTTATTGTAATTTGATATAATATAAAAAATTCTTATATTGAAAAATTCATTTTCTTCCATCTCCACTCTTTCACTCAAATTAAGCTTTTATTTATTTTTATTAGAAGATATTTTTTTGTTAGAAATTCCATTTGCTTCTATAAAATATAAGAAAGTAATATGTGATTCGCATAATAAAAAATATTTTTTTAAAAAAAGAGTACATTACTTTTTACCACACTCGTGATATTGAATAATAAATATATAAAATATTTTTACTATATATTTTATAATTGTATTATTGCGGAGATCTTATCTGTCCTCACAAACAAACTCTAAAATTTGAGTATAAGGTAGAGTGGACTTATATCACGTCGACGCGTCGAGCACTATGGCCTAATAATAGCAATTGAAAGTCATAAATTTTTAGAACAATTGCGATTTTACAGTAGTCATAATAGTATACATAATATATATTACAGTTCCAACATTTTCACTAAATAATTTTGCTCTACAACAAATTATAATTTCTAATAATTTTTTTCTAACATAGTTACAGTTATAATCTAAAATTATGATAATATGATTTGAATCTAAATTTTTTTATTATTTGATATTTCTTGAAAATTATATATATATATATATATTCACACACACACACACACACACATATGAATTCACATAAGTGAAACTATAATAATGTTATTGAAAGGGATAAATTTAAATTTATTAAGGATTTATTGAAGTAAAAATAAAATTTTCAAAAGAAATTAAGGAAACTTAATGCAAAATTTTAAATTCTTCCAAACTTGAGATGGTTAATTTCACCCAAGCTGAGGCTTAGCTTCGTTCCAGAAATTTTAATCTTTAGTTTTAATGTATATATATTGGGTGATTTACTAATTTAACACTCTTATTATTAAAAAAGAATTCACTAAAATTTTTGTGCATTAATGCATGTAGAGCATGATTTTGTTGGCGGTGCGTGATGTATTAATTGAGGAGTTAGGGTCCTTTGAGTTGGCTTTGATCATAATTTGATTGCATATGTAAGTGGGTCATGTGATTTTATTTCTTGTCTCCTCTGACTGCCTTTCATTGTGAGCCCTACAAAAGCTTTTGGTGTGTCCGTCGTGCACCAGATAATAATAATTCATTTCCACAAAATTACACATTCAGCTGTCCTCATTTAATTAAAGAAATTCAATTATCATATTAAAATATTAAATTCATTAGTTTGAAAATAAAATTCATGTAAAAATTCGTCCATGAATGTAATATTAAATGAATTATATTTTATTTTACTTCTATAATCTCAAATGAATTGGAGTTTTGATGACATTGAATTTCTCATATTTCCCAACTCCTCCTGTTTCTATGAACTGAATGTTAAAAATATTCTGAATTAAAAGATATGTTGTCACAATTAGGAAGATTATGCTAAATAAGGAACAACTTGTTAGTCAAAGAGTTACGAAAAATACCAATTTTTTTTTTAAATCTTCAACTTTAAGTGGTTGAATACTACTCCTTTTAACTTTAAAAAGTTAGAATTATATAAAAATTTAAAATTAATATTCATCATTTATTATGAATTTACTTAACCTTTTCATGGATTTTTAAACTAAGAATTATAATATTATTATATTTTAATTTATTATATTTTTCACACATAATTTTAAGTTACTTTCATGTGTTCGATTAAAATTTCATATAACTAATTTTATTTCTATTAGTTATAAAAACATAAAATTATGCAAAAAAATAGCTTAACATACTAACCTTGTGTTGAAAATTCATTAAAAAATTATATTATTTTGAACAAATGATTATGATGTGGATATTAATTTTAAATTTTTAAATAATTTAAAGTTCTTATTTCAAATTTTGAAAATTGTAGGAATTAAAATTCAATTACACTAAAAATTAAAGAAGTATGTTTACGTTTTCCCTGTCTTTTATTGGTAAGAGAGAGGGAGAAAGAGTCCCTTAAACTTTATAAAATTAGAAATTTACATCTATTGTCTATTTAATTCATCATTTTATTAAATTATATATATATTTTTTATAAAATTTCTAAACAATAATAAAAATATTACTGTATGTTAGTTTTTTTAATTATTTTTTATGTTATATAATTAGCAAAAATTAAATTATATAGAAATATTTTTAATTAAATATTTATATATAAGGTGTAAAATTATTATTCAAAAAATAATAAAATTAAATTAATATTTTATAATATTTTTATTCTCATTTAAAAATCCCATAAAAATTATAAAATTTGATAAAATGACAAATAAAGTAAAATATAGGCATTATTTTTAAATTTCATGAAACTTAAGGGAGTGATTCTTAAATTTTTAAAGTTAAAGGAAGTAAAATCTAACTATTTCAAAATTGAAATTTATAATAAGGGGGGTAAAAGAATTTGATAAAAAATTTTCCTCGGGAAGTCAATAATTCTACAAACTTTATTATCTATTAAAAAAATTTAATAATGACATTTTTTTAAAAGGGGTAACATTTTCTTCCCACAATAACCTTATTCACTCTTCAGTAGTCACATTCTTTCTTCAACATTTTCTCGGTGTGTAAGTAGTTACAAGGAAAGAAGGTTAAACGGAGAAGGTTAACTAAACAGGTTTTCTAGATTTAACATTTGCTGTCTATTCATTAATACATAATTAAAGATAAGATTTCACTTTATTTTTAGATGAATTTCCTTTTAAAATAATGCTTGGTAAAAAGAGATTTTATTTTATTTTATTTACAATTTTATTTTGATTACATTTATATTATTATGAAATCCATCTAATTTAATAAAAATTTTACTAAAATTTATTTTATTTGACTTAAATAATATATTATATAAAATATTTATCCTCTTTATTTATAATGATATTATTAAAATTTATTTTTAATATATTTCTAAAAAAATAGTTTATTTACAAATGAATTAAAATAATTATTTTTGATAAAATTATCAAACAATATATTTTATTTATAAATAAATTAAATTATTTCTATTAAATAAAAATTGCATACCAATGCAACCCTAATTGATTGAATCGGGGAGGGGACGAGGAAAGAACATACAGTCTTTTTTTTTCTGCTAAGTCTTATATTTAATTTTAGAGTTTTTTAGGATAACTTATATAATTTATTATTTTATGTTATTTTAATTTATATTTTTAACTTATTATTTTTAATCATTATAAATAAATTAATTTTTAAAGAAATATAAAATTCTAGAAAAGATATTATAATTAAGTATATTTTGATTTAACTCATTATTTTTATATAATTTTAAATATTGGAAAGAAAAATTGTAATTTAATTATTTATTCTTCTTCATATTTCTTTTTTACTCTCTTTCATTATCTTCTCCTTTTTCCCTCCTATTTTCAAATATATCATAAGAGTTTAGTTTAGATATCTATATATCATGAGTTCTAACCAAAATATTCAAGGTAGGAAGAACTCTCCTTCTTATAATAATAATAATAATAATAATAATAAGTTTCATTATTGCATTCAACTAATTGAGTCACGCGCTTTTTTAAGGGGCGTAATCGACAAGCCAATTTATTTTGATTGCTAATGATTAAAAAATGGACCCCATATGATTCACTAACTAGAAATTTCGATTATCATCAAATAATGATGCTCATTTCTCTTCTAAGGCTTCTGTTGACTAAAAGTTCTGTTCACGCTCTAATATGCAAAAATAGCTGCAATATTATTTTACATTTAGAGGTAGCGCTCGATATATACTAAAACATCCTACGAATTTTTACGAAAATTTAATGGAAAAAATTATAATATTTTTATATAAAATTTATAAGCATGTATTAATTTTACACGTGACAAATGTATTAAATGTTACAAGTTTTCCTTGAAAATTGCATCAAAAAATTTTCAAATTTTTCTCTAAATTTTAAAAAGGTGTAATTTTAATAATAAAATTTTAAAAAAATATTTTTTGACAAAATTACGAAGTTACATTTTTTATTTTACATTAAAAATTTATTTTAATCTCTATAAAATTAAATTTTATTAATTTTATTCCTAATTAAAAATTTATATCAATTTAATTTTTATAAAATTAAAAATTAACAAATTTTAATCATTTTATATATGAGATAAAATATTGAATTATTGTATGAAAAATTAAAATTTAAAATTTTTTAATCTTACATGAATTGAATTGATATAAAATTTTAATTAAAGATAAAATTAATAAAAAATTAATATTATAGTATCAAAATTAATTTTTAGTCTTTATTCTAATAAAAATTTATGGTTTATTGGTGTCTTTAGGTTCTATGCATCAGAAGTAGTGGTTGCACTAGAGTACCTACACATGCTGGGGATAATCTACCGTGATTTGAAGCCTGAAAATGTGCTCGTCAGATCCGACGGTCATATCATGCTCACAGACTTCGATCTCTCCTTAAAAGGCGCTGATTCCTCATCAACGGCCCAGATTGCTTTTGATCAGGGCCCACAACCAACTACTGCGACCTCAAATAGATGCCCCGCTGACCAATCATCATCCACCATGTCAGCATGCATCCTTCCGAATTGCATTGCGCCAGCTGTCTCCTGCTTCCATCCGAAACGCAGGCGCAAGAAGAAGCCCACCCATGGTGGGTCCCTTGAAATCATAGCAGAGCCAATAGAGATGCGGTCAATGTCGTTTGTAGGGACCCACGAGTACCTGGCACCGGAGATAGTCTCCGGCGAAGGCCACGGAAACGCGGTTGATTGGTGGACGTTGGGGATCTTCATGTTTGAGATGCTGTATGGGATGACACCCTTCAAAGGGCTTGACAATGAGTTCACCCTGGCTAACATAGTGGCTCGAGCCCTTGAGTTTCCAAAGGAGCCGGCGGTTCCTGGCCCAGCCAAGGATTTGATCGCTCAGCTGTTGGTTAAGGACCCCACAAAACGGTTGGGGTCCACAATGGGTGCCACTTCAATTAAGCACCATTCATTCTTCCATGGGGTAAACTGGGCGTTGTTGAGATGTGAATTCCCGCCATACACCCCGCCGCCGGTGAAATTCAGGGACTTAATTCCGGTCGATGATGGCAAAACCAATACAGTCGAGTATTACTAGAAGAGCATAGAAGCAGAGAGTCTTCGCAAACAGTTGAGTATTATATGCGTTTTTCATTCCTATAATTTCATAATGAAAAAAAAATTAATAAAAAGTAATTACTCTGTAATTGTTAATTTTACAATTCATATATTAGACTTTATAGAATTTAAATACATTAGAATAGAAATTATATTTTTAAGACACTAAAATTTGTAATTATCTTTTTTTGATTAAGTGAGGGAAAGGACATATAATTCAAGTGTACAAGTATTTTTCGATGTAAATGTGCAACAATATCGTAATTTAGCTCACTCATACCAACTCCATATGTCTATTGGTTTTGTATGCAGGTTACTTGATATTGTGCATATAGTTGAAGCAAATTTCTAACAAACAAAATGTGGCTAATATATGGTAGCTTTGTACATATAAAGAAGAAGGAAGTGGTGTAAAGTATTCGCTTCATTTTGAAAGAATTAATAATGATGTGAAAACAATGAAATCCTTGTTTTACTAATTAATATGGCAACTAGTTTAGCGTGCTGCTATACATAAATAAATTTATTATATAATTACTTATTATTTTTTTATTAAATTTAATATGCAAATGTTACTACTAAATTGGCTCTAATTTAAATATATTTACAATTTTAAAGTACTCTTGTTGCACGTACTTAAAAATGTTGTTATTTGACAATATCAAATTTAGTGAAAATAAGTTTGTTTTATGGATGTTATTAGCATGTAAAATATTTATTTTAAAAGCCATAATTAATAATCAATGGAAAAAAATAAAAATAATCATACTAACAGTAAATTAAATTTAAGTTCATTACAATAATATATACAACATGATTGTGAGTAAATTTAATTTTTATAATGATCATATGATACATTAATTTATATCTAACAAGTAACTTATGGGATGTTTGGTTCGCAAAACTATACATTCTCAAAAATTTTAATATTTTTAAAAATATAATTTTTAACAATTTTATTTTTAGGAATGTGACATTATTATATTTAGTTCATTTAAAAATATTCCCATAAATGTAACAATGTTATATTTTAATTAATTTTAATATTTAAATTTAAATTTGATTTACTGTTAGTGTAAAATATTTTACAACAATAATGAATGAGAACAATATATATCATTAAAAAAGTAGCAATAATTAAAATTTTTAAATAATAATAAAATATTTTTAATACTTTTTTGTTAATATAATAATACATGAATAGATAATAATATAAAATTAATTTATATTAATAGTTAATTAAATTTAAATTTTTTATATTTTAAAAATATGATTATATTACTAAAAATACTCTTATTTAAAATTAAGTGGCCAATAGTGTCAAATTGTAATGGGAGATGATTAAAGATAATTACTAGTAATAGGTGGTCACTTATTGTAAATGACAGATAATGGATGGTGATGGTTATTTGTGTTGGGTGATGATCAACGATAGTCACTAGTGATTAAAGGTCGTAATGGCACTCATGATAGGTTGTAAATGATGGTAATTAATGATAAGTGATAGTCAAAGACAGCCACTGATAATGAATGGCAATGATAGTGATTATTTAGGGTAAGTAATGCTTAGTAATAAGTGATAAAGAATAGTGGTCAATAGTAGCAAATAGTGACAAACTATGGATAATTATGATATATGATAGTAAAATAAAATATTAATGGTAGTAAAGTCTAAATAGAAAGGTGGACAAAAAAAGTCTATTTTTATTATTGAAACATTCCTATATTATAAAAATATAGAATACTCACTTCCTCTTAATGAGAATATTTTAGAGAAATATTGGATTAAAAATATTTTAAAAAATATTCACTTTTTCAAGAATATTTGTTTAAAAGTTTAACCAAACATGAAAAATCTTCTTTCTCTTAAAACATTTTTGGAAATAAAAAATATTTCGTAAATCAAATATCACTTTAAGACACTTTGTAAGGAATGATTAACTAGCTTAGGAAATCATATAATTAAAAAAAATTTAAAATATCATGTAATTTATGTTGATAATAATAAATAAGTGTTTTCTATCATTGTTGAAACTAACTCATTTGTTTGTGGGCTTTCACATATTTGCATTTCTAAAATAAAGGTTCGTTTAAATGTGAGTCAAAATTAATTTAGTTTGTGTGGCCTGTGGCTTGCACAAGCTAACCTACAATGGGTTGGATCTACTTCCAATTTATTTAATTTTTTAAAAATTTATAGTTTCTTTATTTTTATTTAGGCATAAATTTTCAATTCAAACAAAATTACTCCTTTCCCTCACATTTTTTATTATGTAAAATTATGTTATGAATTATTTATCAATGATATTTTTATTTGTGGGCATTTTATGATTTATTTATGTATGCATAGTATTTTTTAAGTTATGTATAGATGTTAAATTTATTATAACTTACTTATGATGATTTGGAATGTTTTTCAATTTTTTTATTATATAAAAATTTAAAATGTTTTAATTTTTTTAAAGAAAAATTGAAGGCCATCCGATTTACCTATCAGTTACACAAGACCAATTTAGGATCATTATTATTTGAGCCCGCATAAATTATGATCTGATCCAACTCATTAAACGGTTCTAATCCCTTTTTAATAATTTTGAAGGCAAAATTAGCCTTGCCAAAATTATTTAAAATTTACAGCTTTAGATTAAGTTTATAGCTTATGACTGGGGTTAGAGTTTTGGTTTAGGATTGGGTGTTAGTGTATTATGGGTTAACCTCTAGTGTTTAGGATTCTGTACTTTGGATAAGCTTCAAGATTAAGAAAATTAGCATTTAGAGTTCATGTCAGGACTTTAATGTTTGGAGTTTAAATTATGGTTTGTGTTTAGGGCTTACTTTTTATGGTTTTGATTTTTTTTTTTTTTTGAGGTGTGGTTATGGTTTTAGATTTTGACGTTAAAGTTTTTGTGTTTTGGCTTTTGTTCAGAAAAAAGCACTTACCATGAGTAATTTTGTCCTTCACAAATGATAAAGCTAATTTTAATTGCATATTCTTTTAGCTAATTGTGGATTTCCAATAAATAGAATGAAACCACCCTTGACAAGGACAGATTTTAGTTGGACCTCTTTAAAAGGCATGATTGTGATACTTGAATAAAACTACAGATATTAATGCCTTGACCATTTGTTACAATAGGATATTAGATGGTAGATTTTATCAATTTGGAGCCCACAAAAGTTGGGGACTAAAAATTTAATTATGTGTCCTTGAGTTGAATGACTGGACTCATGGATGAATACTATTGGACATCCTAATTTATAAATAATTAAATTTTGGACATTCTCATAAATTTCTTAATATTTATATTTTAAATTTAAATTTATTTATATATACTTGTTAATTATATTTAAAATTTATGAGATTAGTCTAAAAAAATGTATATATTAATTTAATGTAAAGAGCCTGTAGTAAGCATTGTGTAATAACATATGGATTTACAATCGCAATGTTATTATACGATGATTTGCTATATTATTTTTTATACATAATTTTAAAATTTATTTTTAAATATTTAATTAAAATTTTATATGTAAAATTATATTTTTATTAATTATATAACACATATGTTATTTAAAAAATGATAAAATCAATGAACTTACAATAGTGTTATAATTCTTGTTTAATAAGTTATAAAAATTATATATTTTAAGAAAATAATTAATTAAAAAATTAAGTGAAATTCATATGAAAATTGTAAATAATTTAAATTTTAAAATGAGAGGAATTGTAGTCCAAACTGCAGAAGACATTGTAATTGAAGTATCTATTATGATCCACAGTCATTTCGAGACATGAGTAGCACCTCCAATTCGGAACATATAGCATTTTTATTAATGAATTCTTTTCTTATTATTTATTAATAATGTAAAATATTGTATATTAACAGTAAATCAAATTTAAATTTTTATTGTATAACAAGTCTGATTTTTTTTATTTGTGCGCAAAATTTTATTAAAATCCTTTTCATAATATAATTACATAAATAACGATAAATTAAAAGTAAAATAAGTGTGTATGTAATGCATTGGTCAAACGCTAGTCATGTTTATAATCAAATTATCTCATTGTAATATTAAACAAGATTAGCCTTTTAGCAATTAAATTATAATTTTTGCTTTTTGTATCATGTTTACTCTTCATATTTTATATTTTTAATAAACGTATAATTTATATTAAAAAATTTATGCCTGTCATAATTTTTTTAACAAATTGTTATATTTTATATGAAATTTGTATATTACAAATGTGAAAAAAAATATAACTTCATTAATTAAAATTATAACATAAAAAATTTGTAGCTTTGGTGGTAAAATTATTGTAAAATATATAAATAAAAAAAACTTGAAAAAATATAATAAAAATCACATAAAAAATATATAATTATCATAATTATTATCTAACTACAAATATTTTCCTAAACTAATCATAAACTAATAATAATTTTTATATAAAGTAAAATTTTTGAACTATTAATAATTAAAATTTTATATTGCACATCTAACAATTTGGGCCAATAAATCCTTCGCTTTATGTTTGACTTGTGCAGTCCCCCGTTCCCCCGCCCCCCCATCCCCCAAAAAAAAAAGAAAAAGTACGTAGAGTTATTTCGTAAATACCAAATTTGGGCCAATAAATTCTTCGCTTTATGTTTGAATTGTGCAGTCCCCCCTCCCCCAACAAAAAAAATAAAAAATAAAACATGTAGAGTTATTTTGTAAATACCATATTTTATAAATAAAATAAACCTCCTTCAGCAGTAATAAAAAAAGCCTAAACCTTTCGGTAAAATTTTTGTCATATATCTCCACTTCATTTCTCCTCCAATACAGGTATCCATGAAAACATGGAACACCTCATCATTGTAAAAGGATGTACGTTGATAGCCCTCACCTATACTATCTATACCGTCAAAACAAGCTTTTGTATCTCTAATACATGTGGACACATGTCATGTTCTTTTTCATTTATTTCATTTTCCCGTCCAAATCAAATTTTTTCTTTTTTTTTAATTTTTTAATTTTATCACTTGTAAATTTTAATTTCTTACACAAATTCTCTTATTTACTTCTTTTTATTTATTATTTTTCTCAACTACATTATATATATATATATATATATATATATATATATATATATATATATATATATATATATATTACCTTATTGCATTTTTTAATGTTTATTTCTATTAATTATATCTTAAATGTCAATATTACCAAATAGTTTAGATATAACATAATATATTTTATATTTATAATAATTTTTTAAATAAGTAAAAGATTTAATTTAATTAAATTCTTTTATCTTTACTCATTTTATTTGAATTTATATTAAATTAAGTATTTTTTAAAGTTATAAATTTAATTTCAATTGAATTATTTAATTATATTTTTTTAATTTTATATTATTTTACAATTTACTATTTGTTTCTCTTCTTTTTATTTGAACTGTAGCATATTTTTCTTCTTTTTCTTTTTTCATGTCCCCTTCTAATATATATAATTCATATGCTAAATTTCTAAACATGTATATATATATATATATATATATATATATATATATATATATATATATATATAATAAGATATATTTTATTTTATTATAAAATTATTTTAAATAATTTAAAAATATAATTTAATTGAATTATATATATTATTTTAACTTTTTTATTACTTTACAACTCATTAATAATTGTTTCTCTTTTTATTTGTTGCATTCCAAGTTGTTTTTCTTTTATAACTTAGATACTAATATCATTAAGTAGTATAGATATAATACTATATTTTTAATTTTATCAGAAAAACATTTAAAATATGCTAAAAAATTAATATGCAAGGTATTAATTAATGTTTTAAAACTTGTTCTAACCATTGACCTAGCAAAGTGAGCGAATCAAGATTGCATCGGTTTAATAGGTCAATTAGGTGATTGAATCAATTATTACATCTTTTATATATAATAAATTATATATTATATATATGTATATACTTTATTATTATATCTATAAAATAATAAATATATATTGATCTTACTATAGTTACAATAATCATCCAACATAATTTTGATTCAAATAAAAAGCAAATAATAAAATTTTTTCCTCTAATTTAGATTACTTGTACATAAGTCCTAATTCTTTTCATTTAGTGGTTATCACAAATGACAAAAATATTAATTTATCAAAATAAAAAACTATTTATCTGGATCTTTATAGTTTACCAAGAATCAATAAATTTTTTTTTCCTATTTAAAATTCTTGGATAAATTCAAGAATTTTAAAGCTTTGTTAATCCATTTTTACAAGAAAATTTTAATATTTTCTATTAAAATTTTTAAAAATTTTCAAAAGGGAAAATTATGATTATTAACCTTTTAAATTCAATATCTTAAAGTATGTATTTTATTTATTTTACTATACAGATAGAATAAATTAATGTTTAATAGTTTTTTCTCTTATATTATACTTTCTTAGTTAAAACTCATTTATTTTTTTTACATTGAACTTTCAAGTAAGATTGGAGTTAAATTTTATTATTTTATTAACAAAAAAAATCAAATCAAGTGGACAAGTTGATAAGCTTGTGTGTTAACTAAATTGGATTTGAGTGTTGAATTAGCTCATTTTTTAATTCGAGTGCTAGTTTGACTGATTGAATTGATTAAATAAGTTGAGCTGATTCAAGTTTCAAAATAGTAGTATTAATTAAAGTAATTAATTACCTATTCTATTATTTAATAAAATATTTGAAAATTAAAATCAAGCTTTTTATTTAAATTTTGTTAATTGTTAATAGACTCTTGATTTTAATTTTTGAGTATGATATTTTAAATTAAATATGAATTAATTAAAAATTTTAACTCATTAAAAATCACATGATGTTTTACTTTTTTTCCCATTTCATTGCATTTTTTTCTTTTTTTTTTAGTATTTACTCTTATTATTTATAGTTCAAACATAAATATTACTAAATAATATTTTATAATATGATATGTTTCATTTTTATTACTAAAATATTTAAATAAATTAAAATTTAATTTGATTAAATTACTTAACTGTATATTTTATTTTTAATTTTTATATTTCATTACAACTCAACCATATATTGTTCCTTTTTTTTAATTTATTCCATTACATTTTTTTTCTTTCTTCATGACTATTACTACTATTTATAAGTTAGATGCTAATATTATTAAGAAGTGTATATAGAACATAATAAAATTAATTTTATTATTTTTGTAAATTAATTGAGAACTTAATTTAATTGAATTGTTTAATTATAGAGTATATTTTAGTTTTTATATTACTTTATACCTCATCCATTGTATATAAATTCTTTTTATATGTTCGTTAAATATTTATCTTTTTATCTTTCTAATGTCAGTTTCTATTATTTCAAATTGGATACTAATGTCACTATAATATATATGCATTTAATTTTATTAAAAATATTTTCATATGGTTAGAAATTTAATTTAGGAAGCATTAACCAGAGTATATAATTATATATATTTAATAAAAATATTTAAAAATTGAAGCCAAATTTACTTAATTAAAATTTGTCAGTAAATTCTTTATATCAAATTTCAAGTACTATACGATTTTATTCTTTTACGGTTCATACACTATTTTTATTCCTTTTATCTATTTTATCACCCATTTTTCTATTTACTTTTCTTCACTCCATTTATTTATAATTTAGACACAAACACTAGAACTTAATACAAATATTTTTATTAAAAAATATTTTTAGTAGATTAAAAGATATAATTTAATTGAATTATTTTACTAGATATTATATTTATAAATTTTATTTTATATTTTAAAAAATTTTACTTTTAAATTTAAATACATAATTATAAAATATGTATAATATATGAAGTTTTAATTTTTTGTAATTTTTATTATATAATTAATTCTTTTATTTAAGCAAAAAATTAGACAGTCGTGAGTAGGCACGAGCCAAAAAGCAAGCATTAATTATATTTTGCAGTTTTTGTTACGAAATCTATAAAATTCTTTGCCAGATCATAATATAATAAGACAAGCCCCAAGTCTTTGAGCGATACCAAGAAGGGCTAGAACAAAGTATTTAGTTTTCATTTTGGTGGAAAAATTTACATAGAAGATAATATAGAAAAGGAAGGTAGCAAAATTGACCAATCTGAGAGTTAGTCCGAAACTCCAAAGCATAAAAAGACAGATAACATTAATCCAAAATTATGTGTCCAGGTCTAGAAGCAACACCTGCGGTTTTGCAGCAAAAACACTAGCAAGGCATGCATTCTTTTGCTGTCCATAATCGATGGACTTGAGATTCCATCAAATTGATGCCAATATGATACTCCTTTTTTTTCTTTTTTTCAACAACAGAAGGTACTCCAGTGAACTCTTACGTTACAACAAAGAATAGTATCATTCCCATCAAACTACCATTACAGCAAAAACAGGAAAATAATCCAACTTTGGGCCATTTGAATATGGAAGAAAAATGCTAGTCCCACTTCCCTTCTTACACTATAATCACTGGGGGGAGCTGGGAAAACTAGGGATGTTGAAATTGAATAAAACAGAATATCCCTACATTAGATGGTCTAAACACAACACTTGTGTATATCCATAATATTACCGTTCTTTATTTAAATATTTAGGCGTGCCCAAGAAAAACAAAAGGTTGAAGAGAAATATGAGTAGATATAATCCCCCCCCCCAAAAAAAAAAAAAAAGTAATGATAAATGTGCACATTATTCCAATACGTGATATTAATACCTCTTAAAAAAATTAAAAAAAAAATTCTAAAATTTCAATCCAAATGATGATATGCGTCAAGATGCTGCGTAGCCACCTCCATCTTCCTAGAAGCTAATAAGGAATAATAAGACCAAATTCGGATAGAAAGTGCAAACAAAATTAAATTGATAAAGTTACAATATAACCAAATCAGCAAGTAACAGTATAAACGCTTGACATGGAATGCGTGCAGACAGAACTATTCGATACCAATGAAAAACTGCTATGGAAACAGAGTATGACCAATCAACCATATTCCAGCAGCCAGATGGTTCAAAAACAATTAAATCCGGAACTAAGAAAGATCACTAGTTCTTCATCCAATCTATGATGGACATTGCCTCATGTGCAAGACGCATGGTGAAGCAGTATGCCTTGTGACAAAATATAAATAAAAGAAAAGGTTATTTATCACCAAACATATAAAATAAAGGGAAACTATTCATTCTGAAGTTTAAACATCCACAGAAAAAGAACAGTATACATATAACCTACTTCATATGAAAGAATACTTTTTCAGGGTCTCATCAGTTAAAATCCTTGAGTCGTTTCTTGAGCACGTCCATTGATTTCTTTTTAGCAGTTTGTTTTGTATTTTTATTGGAAAGGCTTCCAAAGATCCCTTCAGGAGCATCCTTAAATTTCTCACATACAGTAGCCACCTTCTTGTGATCAAGTGCATAGTAGTTTTTCTCCCTTATAACTGGATTCATGAAGTTCTCAGGCTGACTGCTTAACAGAAGATTAATCAGTTGCCGTGCTTCTACCAAGCACATCTTGAAACTTCCTTCCTTGTAAATTTCACCCAAGCCAGAACTATGGAACCTCTCATCCGCAAAAGACTCTAACATTTTGAGATCATTGTTGAGACTCATAACAGCATTAGCATTAAACCTCTTGACACTATCACTAAGAAAAGCATCCACGACTAAATTGTTAATATGATCAAGTGCTCCACTGCCAACTTTGTACATAGCATCCAATGGTAAAAGTTGTTGTGCTGTGGACATAAGAGAATCAAGGTAAAATATCACCTCACTCGTGTACTCACTTACATCCTGCTTTATCTCCTCTGAAGTCCAGCCAACACTTTCTGTGAGAGTCATAAATCCATCAATCTTTGTGTTCACCAAACTCAGGAGGGCAAGATAAGCTTCATCTCTGGAAGTCTTTAACACCACCTTTGCATTTAAACTGGCTTGAGGCCTATCAGCTAATCGGACTGGGATGCCACACACTTGGGCCGCATGTCGAATGAAAAAGTCACAGGCTCTTTCAAGAATGGCTATGTTTGCAGCCATCTGCATGGCTTGAGAGACAGTCATATTGCCACCATTGATTGTATCAAGTATTATTTCATTCAATACGTCAATAAGGAACTTATCCAAATACTTCCTCACAACATCGCAAGAGTTGGTGAATGCTCCATAAGACAAGTAGTCAACAGATCCTTTGATAAAGGATCTCACAATGCGACAAATATCAGGAACCATGCAGGAGAATGGTGCAACATAGGGAAAAGCAGGCATAATATCTGAGGTTTGAAGATTAAACGACAAAACATTATTCTCATAGTCAATATTATTTTTTATCACCATCTGGTCATATGAGTCATTGCCAAGAACACCAACAATTTGTTGCCGGCATTCTTCCAACAGAAGTCCATGGTATTTATCACGGATGTTATCAAGCACCTCAAAAAGAGGGCCCACTTCATAACCATACTGTCGAAGAGTAGACCCTAGAAGTGTAACATAGTCCTTCACCAAGAGAATATGGGTAGCGGACTTCATCATGGAGAACTGGCTCTTCAAAACTGGCGTCATTCTAGTTACAGCTGTCTCCCACATTGTTTCAAGCTGATCAGCTACCAAGAGACCCCCCGTAGTTCTCATGACCCTATCCTCTACTATGAAGTATCCTACAATTTGAGCCAAATATGTTTGATATGATTCAATAAAAGATTGTGACGAAGATAATTCCAAGTCTGAATTCAATTGCAACAACCTATTCTTGTAGTAATAGTCACGAAACTGCTGTTGGATCCCCATGCAATCATGAATATAAAAAGCACGATAAAGAGGTGTGAGATCAAATTCCAGAACAGAATCTTCATCACCATCTTCATCCAAACTATAAGCTAAATCCCCTAATCCTGAAACATTTTGCTCCTCAGCCTTTCTCTGCCTTTCTAGCATTTCCTCATCCCTCTGACGCACTGCAGCAGCGTGACCAATTGCTGTTTGTCCAATGCTTTTAGCAGAACTCCTTATGTGGACCATCCATTCATTAACTTGACTGCATACTTTCTTCTCAATGTGCAATTTTATGAGTGGAATTTTCTTCTCTATCATTGTTTTGAGTGCCTTGGCAGGGATATTCTTCAGGTAATTCTTTTCAAGTAAATCCACAGTTTTCAGTGCAGGATAAAATTGGCCTTCAGAAATGTGATTGTTACACTTGACACATAGCTCCAATACCTGGATACAGTTCTTCGACATTTTTATAGCTTCAATTACATTCTTCTTGATAGAATATGATTCGAGAAGCTCCTCAAGTCTGGCAAGAAGGGCACTTCCAACCTGCTGCAACTTAAAATTATCACTTTGGAGCTCAGTCTTGAGATCTTCAGCATCAACTAACACATTTCGAAGCTCATCAACAGCAAGGATAAATTCCTCATAGTGGGTCTTGCACATCTCCTCAATTTCAGCTTCCTTTTTTTTCACAACATACTTGAGCTGGTGAAGGAGCCCATCAGGCCGCCCCATTTCAAAGGCGTGCCTGACAAGTGGGGCAATATCATCTCCATTTGCAATCAAAGTTGCTAGAACCAGGTCCTCCCCTGTATCACCATTCTCTGTAACAGCCCTTCTCTTTGTTCTTACATCCATTTTTTTTATTCTACATGTACCCCTAGAAACCAGAAAGGCACCAATTGCTAAAACAAAATCAAGTACTAAATCCATGCATTATCAAATATTGCAATATTCCAATATGAATAGAAAAAAATATATAACTTTTTTCCAGCATATTACTCACAAGTTTTGGAACAAAAGAGTCAAAAATTAAGAAGAAAATGGATGAGAAAGGGGTCTTATAACATCAATCAATATATGTAAAACAGCAACGAGAATGGTGCCACAGCTTAGACTTGAGCAGAATTTCTTAAACAAAAAATAAATAAATAACTAGCCGTGAAATAGAATGCTTACTATGCCTTAAAATTTCACTTGTAGATAGTGAATGTAGATTAAATCAAAGAATTAAATGTTGGACATCAGTGTAAAACAGATTTCTATGAAATAAAAAAAATGCAAACAAATAACTAAAAGTCGAGTTGTTTCGGGTGAAACATAAAAAACTTTCCGGCTCTCTTGGCAATGGATACGAATTAGGGAAGGAACACATACAGAAAATTTCGACGACACAGCAGAATAACAACAGAGGAACCTATGAATATAGTTCTAACCTTCAGATATCACTTCAAGGAAGAATAATTAATCAGCTTACGGCAACAACCCAACTCTCTTGTGGAGTGAAATGCAGCGAAATCGGGTTCCTTCAGATCTCAAATTTGTGGAATTTGCGCAGAATGACAAGCACCCCTCGGATCCCCCAGATGTTTGCTCCCTAAATCTTGTCAAACAACGTCACTGTGCGAAATGAGATGAGTAGATCAATGGAAATAAGATGCCAAGAAAGCCAATTCTTCTCTGCTGAAGGTGGAAGTGGTGGTGGACGAAGCTCACGAAGAAGAAGAGTATGCTATTTTTGTGCATTGGCGCAAAACAACAAAATGGACCGGCTTTGGGGCTTTTTGGTCTTTTTCTCTTTGGGGTCGTGGATGAAAAAATGAGCAGTCTGGTAGGCCCATGTGTCTTGGGCGATATAATTTATGTTGAGCATAATACTAATAGGAGGAAAGAAAAAAATGAAAAATTACATTGTGGTGCCACTTTCTGAATTTTTTGTTAAAAAAGTATTAGTACTAGTCTTTATTGTAAAAAGATATCAATTTTATAAATTATTACTCTTATATTTTTAAAATACCTTTTTTTTAATCATAAGGATGCGATTATGAATTAATAATTTTAGAAGAGTATAACTCCTTAATTAATTAATCAATTTTTACATATAACCACTCATTTTCATATGTCTTCCCATAATCTTTCTATAAAAAATAAGAAAATTTAGGTTCGACAGGGTCCACTTGACAAAAAACAAATAGATCAAATACAAAAATTTGAATAACTATAACTTTGTGCTCAATTATTTGCTTTAGGTAAATTTTTTTTATTCTATATAATTTTTCAAGATCTAAGTGCTTACAAAAGTTAAAGGCATTTTGCCCTCTTTGATTGGCAAAAAAAATCTATTTTAATGATTTTTCTTATTTTTTAATTTTTTTTATTTTGATTTCATTTTAGTCAATTCAAATTCATGCAAATCTTATATTAAACTTTTGCTCTCTAACTTTTTTAGTGTCTAGTAGTGTCATAACAACTTTTTTAACAAATAAAACTATAAAAGAACAATATATTACTCTTTGCAGACTAAATAGTAACATATTATTGTTTCGTCTCCAAACAGTAACATAAAATAAAAATAAATAAATTGTCGAAGAAGAGGAATTTACTATTTTATTTCAAAATATTTTATCTTCAAATAATAACGTTGACAAAAAATTAAAAATAAATAGATAAATCAAGTCTCATTAATAATTAAACTATAAAAAAAAGGTATTACTGTTTTATCTCCAAATAGTAACATCGATAAAAAAATCTAAAATAAATAGATAAATTAAATCTTATTAATAACCGAATTGTTAAAAAAGAAGATGTTACTATTTCGTCTCCAAATAGTAAATAATATCAACTAAACATTTAAAATAAATGGATAAATCAAGTCTCATTAACAACCAAACTATCAAAGAAGAAGGTATTACTATTTCATCTCCAAATAATAATATGTTACGATTTTGAAATAATAACATTGATAAATAAATAAATAAATGGAATCTCATTAATAACTAAATTACTAAAGAAGAGTATGTTACTGTTTGATCTTTAGATAATAACATGAACCAAAAATATAAAATAAATGGATAAATCAAATTTTATTAATAATCAAATTATCAAAAAAAAAAATTATTTCTAGATAGTAACATATAGTAACATGTTACTGTTTAAATAGTAATATCGATTTAAAATTTAAAATAAATAAGTCAAGTTTTAATAAAAATATTAAATTATTAAAGAAGAGCATATTACTATTTGGTCTTCAAATAATAACATATTATTATTTAGACACCAAACAATAATTTATATATAATAATTATTTTAAAAAAAGGTAAAAGAAAGAGACTATTTTATGATTCTATATAAGGTTCTGTGCCTTTAAATTCTTATTTATTTTTATTTTTATCTTAATTAAAATTTTATTTTAATCCTTAAAAATTAATTTTTTATTAATTTTATTTATAATTAAAATTTTATATTAATTTAATTTTTGTAAAGTTAAAAATTTTCTAATTTTAATTCTTATAAGTTTTTATTATTTTATTTTCATAAAACTAAATATTCTCTAATTTTAATATATGATAAAATTAGTTTTTAGTTCAGTGCTTTTAGTCTTCTTAAAATATGCTATAAGTATTTCGTTTTCTCTTTTGTATATTATGAAAAAAATTTATACATGGGTGCATTTAAATGAAAAAAAGTGGACATATGGCACCTTACTATAATAAATTATAATAAATGGTACTAACTTAAATTTTTTCAAAAAAAAAAATATTGAGAGTGGTTTGGTTAGATGAAATAAAATAAAAATAAATAAAAAAGGGAACGATTTAAAAATGTGTTTAGTAAGCATTATGTAATGAAAATCCTCATTTTCTAGAGAATGATTGTTCAATCAAATAATAGAATATCTATTTCATAATTAAAATAATGGAAATACCTATTCTATCATTTTTAAATTAAAATTTTAATAATATTATCCTTATTAGATTTTTAAAATTTCAAAGTTATCTCTTTTTATATGATAATATAGTTAAAGTCTTGTATATTTTAACATTATTTGTTTTTTTATTGTAAGTGATAAAATATTTCAATATTCTTATTGTATATATTATATTTAATTTTTTCAACAAAGTAAAATATTAATCAATATAAAATAAATATCAAATCATCCACATTTTCTTTTAATGATATATAATTTTTTAAATAATGATACGATTGTAATATATACGAATATAATATTTCCATTAATTTTTTAATTAACTATAATATAATATTAAATTAAAATCATTTTAATAATTTAATATATATAAATAATCAATTTAACACAAATTATCTATATGTTTAAACATAAGAAAGTTATAAATAACTAAAAATAACATTATCATTTTTCATATAAAAATGTACTAGTTTTTACACTTTCTTTTATTTTTAATTTAACAATATTATTATCATTGATAACTTTTTTACATTCCATTATATCAAAATTTTGTTATACTATACATAAAAATAAAATGGGATGCCAATTCCATTTGTTACTATATCAAATATAATTATGAAATGGTCATTTTATTCCATTTAGAGATGTATACTGGTTAGGTTTTTGGACTTTAGGCTAGGCTTTTTTATGTATACTAACATGAAATGCATGTCCCAAATCTTGACCTAACTCGTTTAATTTTTTTGAAAAAAATTAGCCTGGCTTGAGTAATTTAACACATAACCCAATTATTTTTATTTTTATTATTATTTTAAGTGAAAATAATTTTTATATAAAATATATATTTAAAGAAATAATAAGATATTTAAATATGTAAAATATTTAATTATATTAAATTAAGCTTTAGTACTAAAAATAATTAAATATAATTATTTTTATAATATATAATTATATTATTAAAAATATATTAATATAATCGAATCAAGTCAGGCCTTTCTATTTATCATGACCTAAGCCTAGCTCAAATAATAATACAACTATAAAAAAAATCCTAACGGGCCTATCGAGTTATAAAAAAAGAATCTAAACCTTATATTTTTATGAGCCGGGTTTATTGGATTAGACAAATCACCTATCCCATGTATAACTCTAATCTTATTCCATTCCATTATTTTAAAGTGACATTTAATTTATAAAATTTTTCTCACATTCTTAAAAATGTGAAATTCTTATCTTTAGTTTAAATTTTAAAAAAATTCTTAAAAATATTTTTAATCCAAAATCTTCCTAAAATATTCCCATGAAGAGAGTTAGGTATCTCATATTTACATGACATGAGAATATTTAATTAATATAAAAAAGATTATTTTAGCCAACCCACCACTCACATGATCAATCCACTACTATATACTATTAATAATTACTATCTACTACCACTAACACCATCACCATTATCGGTGACCACTCATTTCTTGTAACTATTATTAGCTATTACTTACTACTAGTAACTATCATCCACCTTTATTATTTACCATTAGTAACCACCATTGGCCACTACACATTGCTAATAACCACTCAATTTTTAAAAAGGATATTTTTGGTAACCAAATGATACTTTTAAAAATATTTAAAATAATTAAAATAAGATATTATAACATTCCTAAGAATATTTTTAATTAAACTAAACATGAAAATGTTATATTTCGAATAATTAAATTCCTGAGAATTACATTTCTAGGAATATTAGAATTTTCAGGAATATTTGATTTTACAAACTAAATGCCACCTAATAAGTATTAAATAATTAATTTAAAGAAAAAGAGTATAGCTGCATATACTTAGGCCAAGCTTCAAAAGATAAAATCGACTTATTTATTTAAATAGGAGCTTTAACTTGACTTATTTATATAAATATGTTAAGGTTATGTTAGGTTAAAAATGGATGGAAGCAAGTATTAAACTAATTTAAATCTTAAAAATAAGTATTAAATAATTAATCTAAAGAAAAATAGAAAAGCTATTTATACTTAGCCTAAGTTTAAAAAAGATAAAATTGGTTTATTTATCTAAATAAGAGTCTTAACTTGACTTATTTATATAAATATGTTAAGGTTATGTTAGGTTAAAAAAGTTAGGCCTTAATATAAATGGACCACAACAATTTCAAAATTTATTGATTTGGGTCTAGCTTATGACCGGTTTGTAAGCTAAAATTTCAGCTTATCATGACTTATTTATAAATTTCACTTATTAACCTGTTTATGCTTGACTATTAAAATTTAAATAAGTTATTGATAGACTTATAGAATCTGGTATATATATGTCATAAATAAGTTTCTCTATAAAAAAGAAATAATAATTTTATTAAATAAATAAAGTATTGAATAAAATTTTATCTTTACTTTTATAGAATTCTTAATAATTCAATATAACAAACTATAATTATATCTATTTAAAAATTAAAGGATTAATTAATATAATAATATAAATTAATCACTTACAAAATTTAAAACTTGAGAAAATTAATAATTGAATTAAAAAAGAAAAAGAAAACATAATAATAAAATACTAATAATTATAATACAACTAGTTAATTAATTCAAATGGATTAGATTAGGATAATACATTAGTTAAACAGATGGTATAGCAGGCCAACAAGTTAAGCTTACAATTAAATAGGCTATGTCCATTTGATATTAACATAGACATGGTTTGTTTATTTAAATAAATAAGCTAAATCAAACCTTTAACAAATCAAATTATAGATAGCTCATGAATGGCCTACTTCATTTCCACCCTTAAGCTAGACTTTAAGTCTCTAATAGGTTGCATAGCCTACTTACACCTTTATTTGCATTTTTATATACTCACTCCTTTTTAACTTTTATTTCCATATTAAGAAGATAAGACTATTTATGGGTTGCAAAAGAAAGGCTAAATTACCCTTCTTTTCTTATTATAGTAAACAGATTTAAGGGGAGTGAACACATCGGAATGTAAGTAGTTTTGCTTTCAAGTAAAATCATACTTTCCATTCTTGACTTTTAATTTAATTAGGTTAAGCTACTTCCTAACTCCATATGATTTTAGCAAATTTTGAAATTGTTCATGTAATGCTTAAACTAATTTTAATTTTTTTGATAATTTGAAATTTCAAAGTATTTAATTTAATTAATTGCATTATCTAAAAATTTTCTTGTTTTAGCAAATTTCCAGTAGGATGAAAGTTATTTGTGTATTTAACTATTTAAATGCTATTTATTTTAATCTTATGACAAAGCCCAAAAATTTAATTTTTGCCTAATGAATTATATATTTACATTTATTTGGTTGATGCATTGTTTCAAGATTGTTTTGAATAATTTTTATGTTGTCTTTATTACAAAATTTAGAATATTCATAAATCTAAGTGTGAAGATTTAAAAAAGTAAGTGTATGAATTTTAATAAATGATTTTACTCCAAAGTTTATGAAAAAAAGAAGTTCAAAAATATTTATTTTTAGTTCATAAATTATTCAATTATTATAAAAATGCTTAAAATGATGAAGGAAATGGATTTTGATGAAAGTAGAAATAACTGGTTAAAATCTGATTTGGTTTAACGAATCTTACAACTATCACATTTAATCTTCCTTTCCTTGATTTTATGTAATTTAGAAGGCTAGGATTGAGCTAAGTAAGGCTTAGCATCCATCACACACTAATTTTTCCCATATTTCCCTTTTACAATTTCTTATTATTTCTTTTCTCTACACAAACCCATTTTCTTTCCTTCTTTTCTTCATTTCTCTTTTAGCACCTTCTCCTCTTCCTTCACCTTCAACCTTTGGTTGCTAACCTTTAACCATTGCTTACCCTTTGCATGGTAACCGTTAGCCAGTATCTTGCCAGTGCTTGTAAAGGGAGTTATGAAATCTTAGCTAAAACAATAGTAACACAAGGCCATTTGCTTTCCTTTCTTTAGCGATGTTCCATCACATTCTGATTATTGTCAAGCTCGAGTAGCCTTTTTAGGATAAGGCAAACTCATCTATATTATAAAATTTTTATATGTTTTGTGTTTAATACTTGATTCAAAAATCTTAACTTTAGTTTTTAATTTTATTTGAAATAATATTTGAAAATTAATGAAATTTATAATCTAAAATATTAATTTAAATTGTTAATGCCTAGAGGAAGTACTTTCAAAAAAATAATTGTTATAAGTTTTTTTATAATTTATCTTCTTAAATTTGATAAATAGGAAATCAAGATGAGAAGTTTGGATGATTCAGGAATTCTTGAAGGGATATAACATTTAGAAGTAAATATATATTTTAATGAATCACTAAAAATTATAATATATCATATTTCATCATATGGGTGATGAAATATATGATATATATATATATATATATGTAAATGTTTTCGTACATTAATGTTTACAATGTTAGAAAGAAATGCTTAAGTTATGTATCTAATGATCTCAAGGATAGTAGGATGGAGAATATTTGCAAATCAATTATGATATGAAATGTGAAATGTGATATGTGAAGCCATGTAATGAAGGTAAGGCATTGCTATTACTTAAATCAATACTCTATAATTATGTTTATATAATCTTGTCAAATATCACTAATTTGATATTTTAGTTAAATTCATTGATTGATGATAATATGATGATATTGTTGAAATATTAGGCTTTATGTGATTTTGTTTAAAATGCAAGGCATTACGATGTTTGGATTGTAATGATAACACAAAAAATTAGTATAAAGTGTTAAATTATACTAATGGTTGTATGAGGATTTGGTAAGTAATAAAGGTTTGAATGGCATTTAATGGTGGGTGAATAATAAAATTTTCACAAAATTGCAATTATTCATATGAGAATTGAATATAGAATTAGTTTTCCTTGGCTAGAAGCAAATCTAGGACAAATGAACCAATTCTACAATTGATACCTTTATTCTAGAAATGTGTTTATATGTGGATTGAATGTAGAATTAATTTTCCCCATTCAAAAGCAAAACCTAAACAAGTGAACCAATTCTATATGTATGGTTGTTATATCATGAATTACATTGAGAATGGAATTGCTTTATGATTTATGAAATAGAATGAGACTTAGACCTAATGTGACAAGTGATAAATGTCATAATTGATCTTGTTTATATAATTGGGAAGTGAAATGAGGTATATAGTCATGTATAAATGCATGGTATTGTATGAAAATTGTGATGAAGATGGCATATGACCACTTATGAATGTTGAAAGCTTTAAGCTAATTGTGAATTAGGAAATATGAAAGAAATGATATGAATACCGAAAGGGAAATTCTCATTAATATGCTTATGGAGGGTATGTGGAAAATTTTAGAGAGATAAGGATGAAAAGCTTAGGGGGAGTATAATGAGGACCTAAGAGTCATAAGGTAGATTATGCATTTTCACATATGTTTATTATACATTGTGTGATGATTTGGATTTTGATTGTTACTAATTATCAATGAATGGTTTGGTTATGATGCTATGATCCTAGTTGAGCTTTTTAGGCTCTTGGATGTTATAATGGTATTTTTATTGTGTGTGATATGATTAGGTTTATCAAATATTAGTCTATGGGTAAGCGTCCTTTTTTTCTTTTAATGATCCCTAATAATTAATATATATTTAATTTAATAAAATATGTAAATAATTAGTTCAATTAATACTCTCCATATGTAAATATTAACTTACTTAAAATATTTCATATTAAAAATTAAATATATTATATTATATTTATACTAGTCCATAATTTTATTATCTAAGTTATAAATAAGAAAAATAAATATAAAAACGGGAAAACATGCAACAAAACAAATAAAAAAAGAAATAATATGTTATTTATGGTATAATAACAATTAAAAATAGACTAAACAATAAATTAATTCAATAAAATAAAATATTTAATTTATTAGAATATTTTTAAATAAAAATAAAATATACTATATTATAATCATGTTATTTAATGATATTACATCTAAATTTTAAATATCAGATGTAAATAAAAAGAAAAAAAAGAGAAAAGCATATAATAGAGTATGTAGTAAATTACTTTAATTAAATAAAATCTTTGAATTATTAAAAATATTTTTATAATAAAAAGAAAATATATTATGTTACTTTTATATTATTTAGTGATATTACATCTAAACTTGAATAATCGGTGGAAAAAAAATCATATAATTATATGATGGAATAGATAAAAAAAGGAAACACAATGTGCCGGATATAAAGTTTTGACAAAATTTTAATTTAAATTATTTTTAATTTGAAATATAATATTGAATAATTAATATACAATAAATTAATAAAATTTAAATAAAAATAAATAAATTTTATTCTAAAAAATAATTTTTAAAAAATAGAACGTTAAATTAATTAATTTCATTAATAATTTCTTTATCAATGTTTTAACTCATTTAAAATATTTAAAAAAATTAAAAATAAAATATATCATTATATATATATATATATATATATATATATATATATATATATATATATATATATATATATATATATATATATATATATATATATATATATACACGATTTAGTAATATTTTTATTCAAACTATAACCAGTAGGAGTGTACATAAGAAAAAAAAAAAGAGAGAACAAATGCAACAAAACATATAAATTTAAGAGAAATCATACGTGAAGTGTAAAGTAATAAGAAAAATAAAATATATAGTAAATTAATTCAATGAAATAAAAATTTTAACCTATTTAAAATATTTTTATAATAAAAGGTATATTATATTATATTTATACTATTCAATGATATTGATGTTTCAGTTTTAAATATCAAGAGCAAATAGAAAACAAAAAAAAAAGCACAGAGTAGATAAAAAAAGAGAAATAGTATCTGAGTTATAAAATTTTGACAAAAATTTCTATTGATATATATTTTATTTGAGAAAAGCATATAATATAGTGGTTAAAAGGAGAAAAATAGTGCATGGACTAAGTCATGATCAAGTTTTAACTAATGTGTTTTTAATTTGATATATAGTACTTAAAATTAATATAAATAAATTAAATTTTAATTTTAAAAATAAAATATGTAATTAATTTCTATAATAATTTCTATATTAAGTTTTTAAATTATTTAATAGAATTAAATAAGTTAAAAATAAAATATAATACATTATATTTATACTATTTAGTGATATTATTATTTGAAATGAAAACAATTGGGGTGCATGTGAAAAAAAGAAAAAAATGCGAATAAATGGATAAACAAGAAGAAAAATAACACATGAGGTGCAAAGTAATAAGAAAAGAGATTATATAATAAATTTAAAAAATTAAAAATAAAATATAATACATTATATTTATACTATTTAGTGATATTATTATTTGAAATGAAAACAATTGGGGTGCATGTGAAAAAAAGAAAAAAATGCGAATAAATGGATAAACAAGAAGAAAAATAACACATGAGGTGCAAAGTAATAAGAAAAGAGATTATATAATAAATTTAAAAAATTAAAAATAAAATATATTATATTATATTTATATATTTAATGATATTAATATCTAAGTTATTGGTGGACATGAAAAATAGAAAAATATAAAACTGGACAAATAAAAAAAATAATATGTGAGTTCTAAAATGATAAGGGTGAAAAATAGAATATATAATTGAGTTAACTAATTTCATTAAATAATACATTTAACTCATTTAAAATATTATTATGATACAAATATTATATTATATTATATTATTTAATAATGTTTGAGTCTTAAATAATATAAATAAATAAAAAATAAAAAATATATAAAAGAAGTATGAAAAATTGTATACATAATACATAAGTAAATGTAAAAGCAAATATACGGAGGTGGTCGGCGGGAAAAATTGTTTCCATGCGGTGAAAAGTAAAAAAAAAAAAAAAAAAATCCATTCCAAAAAACTCTATTCATAATATGTATACATGATCAAAAGCGTCTAAGGGCTTATGATACCATTTTTTTTTTCCTCTTTCCCTTATGTCTGTATTGTAGGCAAGCGCTTCAGGACGAGACTGTCACGCTTTCCCCGCGGCATATTTGATTTGCTTTTCAAGAAAAGAGCGGGCAAAATCAGCACTAAGCTTTCACTTATTTCTTGGAAAATATTTTTTTAGAAAAATTTTATTTCATTATATATATTTAAAGGATTATCATATATATATTTATTTTATGTCTAAAAATAATAATATTTAAAATTATATTAGACAAACACTAAACTTTTTATATTTATCATTGAATATATAATTCTATTTCATTTATATTTGACCCAGAAATGTATTCTGGTTGAAACATTTCTTGGAAGTTGACTGAAAACACCACACATGGCTTCTGAATTTCATTCTTTGAAGGCTTGGCTTGTGATGATATTGTTTCGGATTTACGAAATAGGGTATATTTAGACAAATTAGACACGGATGAACAGCCGATGAATAGCAGATGAACAGACACCAGACGAGACGCTAAACCTCACTTAAAATATTGTTGTTAATAATTATTCTAGTTTGAAAGATATATATAATTATTGGAAAATCCTAAAATATCTGTCGATTTGCTCGAGAAAGGGAGCCGAATTAGCAAGCATACCCATTCATATTAATAATATTAAATGAAAATTTTTCTTTAGTACTATGATATGAATTTAAGATTTAAAGTCAATGTGTATGTTGTTATCACTCATTGTTATTTCCTTAATTTGATTTAGGATCCCACTAATGTGTATGTTTTGCAACTGAATAATGACAGTAACACTCGATTTTTATTTACTTTTGCTAGTTAATTTGGAAAAAAATTTATTGTTTGTACCTCAGGTTAATTTTTTGTAGTGTCTTTCATTTGTATTTAATGGGTTATAAATGATTGGATAAAAATAAGTGAGTATTATATTTTTTTGCTAAATAAAATTAATTAAGTGATTGTTTAGTCCTGGGGCTTTAAAATTTTAAGGTTTAGAAATTTTAAAAATTTGGATATGGAGTTGATGGCTTTTGGATTTGATATTTTAATATTTGTGCATTTTAAAATGATACACAGTATTTTGGAGCCACAAAATTTTTAAAACTTATTTATTTTTTATTTAATTTATTCACTAAAACTTATAAAAAATTGATAATAACTTAGATAAAAGTATATAATTTTTCAAAAATTATACTTTATCTAATTTATCCTTTGAAATTTGTATTGGTTTTAAACTTTGATAAAAATATAAAATTTAGATGATAGATTGCCCACTTCCACTCCAAGGCCATGGCTTGCCACCATCATCTTTAAATATATATTTTTTAATTTTTATTGCAATGTCAATTTTGAATCAAATGAACCTTATCTATTGCATACCAATATTAGAACATTTGGCAAATTATATTTAATTTTATGAATTTCAATTTAAGAAATATAATATTAAGAAATTTTTATTTAAGTCACAAAAGATAAAAATAAATTAGAATTTTAAAAGCAAGAATAAAAATTTCTAATGATATAATTTTATTTTGAAATAATAGTAACAAATATTATATAGTGATGAAAAAATAATATCGATTGAAAAAATAAGAAATAAGATAATAATAAATTGATGAATAAATAAATAAATTAAATTAATTATATATACAAAAATTATAAATTATTTATAATTTATTTAAATTTTATATTAAAGCATAAATAAATAAATAAATAGGTCATCCACTTTAAGCCAATCCATCACTGGTCCTAATCCTTGCCACCTTCGATTTGACATTCTATGTTCTATTCCTTGAAAAGGCAATTGCCAACGGAGGAGGTGGCATAAGCAATACCAGTGAGGGTGAAATCTAGTTGCCAAGGCAACCAAGTTATCAATTCAGAAGTTGATAAGAACATATTGTGTTTTTGTTTCATTTAGGAATCATTTTACTCATTTTTTTCCATAGATGAATTTGGATGCATTCTTATTTTGGGGAAAAAATTGATTCACAATATGCCAATTCTTGGGATGTTTTGTTCATGACTACTTGTAAATTGATTAGTTTCTGTTTAGAGTGTTCTGTTATTGGATGTCAATCATTGTGATTTAATTTGAAGAATTTTAGGTTTAGTGGAATTGTCTTTGTATAATGGTCTCAGTAGATTGAATTTCATTTGGAATGCTCTTTTATTTAACATATGTTTGCTGAAGTGATGTTTCTTCCCGTTGTTGAATTGTGAGAACCAGATTGCTTTAGTTGTGTGGTACATAGGTAACTATTTTAACATTGCTTGATCATTTTGCTTGGGTTTGATTGTGATTAATTTGAAGTGATATTTCCCTTAACATTGCATACCCGTTCTCCTTATACTCTTGTCTTTCTCTCTTTAGAAATATTGTAAATGGGTTTTATATCTAGTTTGTTATGGTAACTTAACCGATCTATCAATCATTAGAGTACCACTTAATTATTTCTCATTCACATCACATCAAACACATACACATAAAGATTCTTGAAGAATAACATAAAAAATAAAGATTCTTGGAAGGCTTGAAAAGAAAAAAAAGATAATGGGAGGAAAATCGAATCAAATCAAATGTAGAGCAGAAATAGGCTTGAAATTTTTAAGAGCTCCATCCATTTATGATCTTTAGAAAGATTCACATTCCTTACCATGTTCTTCTCTCTCTTTCTTATGCTAATTGGTTTCATCTCTCTAGTGTCTTATTAAAATCAATTTTATTAGTAAGAGCGTTAGAGATGCACAACAAGAAAAAAATATGGTGGGATAGAGTAGGAAGGAAAACTGAATGAAGTTTTAAAATTTTTAAATGACTTAAATACCTTAAATATTAATTACTTTTAGCAAAAACGAGTGGCATTATTGTCCAAAAGAAAGAGCAAAGGATGGTAATATTCATATGAAGGTTTGAAGATTATGCGTGTATTTATATGTATATATAGAGTATATTTATTATTGATTTGTTGTTACCAAATCTTCCTTGGAAACCACACACACACAAAAAAGTGATAAGGTTGATGAGATCTATTAGCAGGATGCCTTATTATGATTGGGTTATTTTTTCCCACTCTATTGGCCTTTTATTTTATGTGGACTATTGACCATACTTATTGTTTTTATCTTATGGAGACTAGGCATGACTCAATCAACTGTATTCATGATACCTCAAACTATTGGCAATATTTTGTGTTGCAAATGTGCCATCCCAGTAGTACCAAACAAAGCATATCATTATGCTGCATTGTCCCAATTGTGACAGGTACCTGGAACCACCAAATAAATGGATGGTAACCCAATCAGAATCAAATGACTTTCTAATATGGAAATAAGAATAAGAAAGGAGTGAACATATTGCAAATAAGGGTGTAAGTAAGTCATACGACTTGTTAGAGACTTAAGGCTTAACCTAAGAGTGGAAATAAAGTAGGTTGTTTATGAGGTGCCTATAATTTAGTTCATTAAAAGGCTAATTTAAGTTAAAGTTCCTATTTAAATAAATAAGTTAGCATTATCCTTTTTAAGCTTGGCCTAAGTATAAGTAGCTTTACTCTTTTTCTTTGAACTAATTATTTAATACTTATTTTTAAAACTTAGAATTTAGGGTTTAAATTAGTTTAATACTTGCTTTCACTCATTTTTAACCTAACATAACCTTAACTCATTTATATAAATACATCATGTTAGAGATCTATTTAAATAGATAAGTCAATTTTTTTTTAAGCTTGGCCTAAGTATAAGTAGCTTTGCTCTTTTTCTTTAAATTAGTTATTTAATACTTATTAGGTAACATTTGATTTGTGGAATTAAACATTTCTAGAAATTGTAATATTCCTAGGAATGCTAATATTTTTGGGAATGTGGTTCTCTGAAATTTAATTATCGAAGATATAACATTCTCATATTTAATTCAAGTAAAAATATTATTAGGAATATTATAATATTATATTTTAATTATCTTAAATATTTTTTAAAATATTATTTAATTATAAAAAATATTCTTATTAAAAATTGAGTAGTTATTCATAGTGTATAGTGGCTAATTATGGTTGCCAACAGTCAATAGTAATGGTAGATAATAATCATTGGTAGTGAATGATAGTTAATAATAGTAACCAGAAATGAGTGGTCACCAATGATGGTAGTTGCATGATAATGGTTCTAGTAGCATGTAGTAAACGGCAGTAGATGATCACATAGGTAGTGGGATGAATAAAATAATTTTTTATATTAATTAAATATTTTCATATCATGAAATTGTGAGACACTTACTTTCCTCTATAGAAATATTTTAGGAAAATATTAAATTAAAAAAATTTTCAAAAATATTTTTTTAAATTTAAATTAAATATAAAAGTCTTATATTCATAAGAATGTGAGAAAAATTTCACAAACTAAACACCATCTTATAGTACATAATAGAATGAAATAAAATGATTATTTCATAATTATGTGTAGTACGGTAACAAATGGAATGGGCATTCCATTTCATTTTTATATTTAGTATAACAAAATCTTAATGAAATGGAATATAACAATGGCAACAATGCCCTTTAAATTAAAAATAAAAAAGTGTAAAGGCTAATACATCTTTTATGAAAAATAATAATGTTATTTTTATTTATTTATAATTTTCTTATGTTTAAATATATAGATAATTTGTGTTAAATTGATTAGTTTTTATATATATTAAATTATTAAAATGAATTTAATTTAATATCATATTATATTTAATTAAAAAAATTAATGGTTATTTTATATTCATATATATACTATAATTTTAATGTTATTAAAAAATTATATATTTTTAAAAAATGTAGATAACTTGATATTTATTTTATATTAATTAATATTATACTTTACTAAAAAATTAAATATAATATATTTGACAAGAAGATTTAAATATTTTCACACTTATAATAAAAGCGATAAAATTTTTTTAAAAAATCTACAAGTCTTCAACTATATTATCATATAAAAAAAGAGTAATTTTAAAATTTTAAAAAATTTATAAATATAATATTATAAAAAATCTAATTCAAGAATGATAGAATTAGTTATTTTATTAGTTTTATTATGTAATGAATATTCCATCATTTAATAAAATGATCATTTTCTAAAAAATGAAAATTCTCATTCCATAGTGCCTATCAAACATTTTGTGTTATTTCCTTTTTTATTTCTTTTCATTTTATTTCATTTAATCAAATTACTCTTAATATCTTACTTTTTTTTTTTTTGGGTTCTCCTATTATTATTATACTCAACATAAATTATATCTCCTAAGACACATGGGCCTACCAGACTGCTCATATTTCGTCCACGACCCCCCCCCCCCCCAAAAAAAAAAAGAAAAAAGAAGCAAAAAAAAGGAGCCCCAAAGCCGGTCCATTTTGCTGTTTTGCGCCAAGGCACAAAAATAGCACACTCTTCTTCGAGAGCTTCGTCCACCACCACTCCCACCTTCCGCAGACAAGATTTAGGGAGCAAACATCTGAGGGATCCGAGGAGTGCTTGTCATTCTGCGCAAATTCCACAAATTTGAGATCTGAAGGAACCCGATTTCGCTCCGTTTCACTCCACAAGGGAGCTAGCTTTTTGCCGTAAGCTGATCAATTATTCTTCTTTGAAGTGATATCTGAAGGTTAGAACTATATTCATAGGTTGTCTCTGTTGTTTTTCTGCTGTGTCGTCGAAATTTTCTGTATGTGTTCCTTCCCTAATGCGTATCCATTGCCAAGAAAACCGGAAAGTTTTTTATGTTTCACCCGAAACAACACGACTTTTAGTTACTTGTTTGCATTTTTTTTATTTCATGGCAATCTGTTTTACACTGATGTCCAACATTTTATTCTTTGATTTAATCTACATTCACTATCCACAAGTGAAATTTTAAGGCATAGTAAGCATTCTATTTCAGGGCTAGTTATTTATTTATTTTTTGTTTAAGAAATTCTGCTCAAGTCTAAGCTGTAGCACCATTCTCGTTGCTGTTTTACATATATTGATTGATGTTATAAGACCGCTTTCTCATCTATTTTCTTCTTTATTCTTGGCTCTGTATTCCAAAACTTGCGAGTAATATGTTGGAAAAAAGTTATATTTTTTTTTTCTATTCATATTGGAATATTACAATATTTGGTAATGCATGGATTTAGTACTTGATTTACAACAATGACAACAACATCAACATGGAACTTACTAAGTGAGGTCGGTGAGGTCGGTTATATGGATCATATGTTATTGGATTCCATCCAAAATTAAATTTTTGGAAATATTATTCATCAAGAAATCCCTCTTTATGATTTTTCCCGGTGTCCTTTTTGGTCTCTCTACACCTTTTTACAGAGTTAAAGACTATGTATTCGATTCTTCTCACTGGTGCCTCTAAGAAGAAAAACTAAATGAGGTTGTAAAATTTTTAAATGATTTAAATACCTTAAATACTAATTGTTTTTGGTAAAAGCGAGTGGTATTATTGTCCAAAATAAAGAGTAGAGGATTGTAATCTCCACATGAAGGTGTGGAGATTATGCGTGTATTTTTATGTATATATAGAGTATATTTATTGTTGATCTGTTGCTACCAAATCTTTGCTGGAACCAAAAAAAATAAAAAATGATGAGATTGATGAGATCTATTACTAGGATGCCTTGTTATGACTGGGTTGTGTTTTTACCCCTCCGTTGGTCTTTTATTTTTTGTGGACTACTGACCATAATTTTTGTTTTTATCTTGTGGAGATCAGGCATGACTCAATCAACTGTATTCATGATGCCTCAAACTATTGGCAATATTTTGTGCTGCAAATGTGCTATCCCAATAGTACCAAACAAAGCTAATATGTGTGTTGCATGTTTGCGGTCTGAAGTTGACATCACAGAAGGTTTAAAGAAGCATATCATTATGGTGCATTGTCCCAATTGTGATAGGTACTTGGAACCCCCATATAAGTGGATAGTAGCCCAGTTAGAATCAAATGACTTGCTGTCTCTTTGCTGTCGGAAACTACAGAAGAGTTGCAATAAGAATAGTATCAGGCTAGTGGCTGCAGACTTTGTATGGACTGAACCCCACTCTAAGAGGATGAAGGTGAAGCTTAAAATTCAGAAGGAGGTGATCAATGGAGCAATTCTTGAAGAAACTCTTGTTGTTGAATACATTCTGCAGGATCACATGTGTGGAGATTGTTCAAGAGTTCAAACCAACCCTGACCAGTGGGTTGCTGTTGTGCAGCTTCGGCAGCATGTTTCTCACAGGCGATCTCTATTTAATGTAGAGCAGCTGATTCTGAAGCACAATGCTGCTGCCCATGCCACTAAAATCACGCCAGTAAATCAGGGTATTGATTTGTTCTTTGCCTATAGAAGTCATGCCATGAAATTTGTTCAATTTTTGGGTAAAGTTGCTCTACTGAAGAATCATCATGACAAACAACTTGTGTCTCATGATTGTAAGAACAACAACTACAATTATAAATATACATTCTCCGCTGAAATTTGTCCCATTTGCCGTGAGGATTTGATTTGTCTGCCTCCAAGGATTGCTGCCTCTCTTGGAAATCTCGGTCCTCTTGTGATTTGCACAAAAGTGACAAACAACCTTACTTTGCTAGATCCATTTACACTGAGGCAAACTTCTCTAAATGCTGATCAGTATTGGAGGGCACCTTTCAGGCCGCTTCTCAATTCCAGGCAGCTTGTCGAATACATTGTATTAGATGTGGAACCTATTTCCTATGAGATTAATTCTGGCAGGCGCAAGTATAAGTTAGCTGATGCTCAAATAGCTCGAATGTCTGATTTTGGAAGGAACAACAACATCTTGTATATTCGAACACACTTAGGCCATCTCTTGAATGCAGGTGATCATGTTCTTGGTTATGACATATCTAGTGCTAACACTAATGACTTGGAATCGGACAAGGGACTCGACTTGCCGGAGGCAATTTTGATAAAGAGAAGTTATGGCGAGAAGTGTACAAGCCAAAGTTATCACATGGAATTGGATGAACCTGTGGTCAGAGTAGCCCACAACAATATGATGACCGAGTATGAGGAGTTCTTGAGAGATTTGGAAGAAAACCCGGAATTAAGGTTCAACTTATCTCTATTTGACAATGGGGACACTCAGCCATCAGGTAATCCTTTATTTGCTGTTGGGCAGAGTTCACCATCTGTCCCATTGGTGGACTTGCTCAAGGATCTTGCTCTTAGTGAGGAGGAGGAGGATGATGGAAATGACAGCATGAGGGAGTGAAAATTCTTGTTTCTTCCTTCGTTCGTTCCTTTCCTCTCGACTATTGAAGTTGAAACTGACTTATATTTGTTTTCTGGCTGCATCCAGAAGAAAAAAGGCTCATCATTTAGGAGACATTTATCTCTTTTGTTCTCTAAGAATGTTCTTAATTATTATGTTTATTATGATATTATCAGAAACAGAATCAGGTTTCATGGCAAAGTTTACCCTATATGTAGGCATCCATATCATGCGCGCATAATTGTCGACAATTTAGTTGCTTATTAAAACTGAGCTGGGTTCATCAACCAACTACTGGTAATATATATGAGTAGATAAATTTACTATCCCCTCCTCTATGTATTGCTGGAGTTACGTGGTTCTCCTATCTGCTTCGAAAACCGACATGATACTATGAAAGTACCCGCGTAGCAGAAAGTGGGAGGAATATAGCATTTATATTCTTTGATTTTCTTTGGTTTTAATTTTTCATTAATAAAAATTTTTAATATCCAAAAAACCCGCAAATAGATGTAGGTTTATGAACTCCTCCTCTCATCTTCAGGAACCTAATCTTCTCTCATTTTCCTTTCGGCTGGGTCCTTCTTTCTCCTAGTTTAGAATGGATGCCAACAAGGCAAATTATCTTTTCCTTTGTTTGGATTCGCGAAAAAAAGGATGGAAGGAAAACATATGAAACAAAAAAATAAATGAAAATAAAATTTTTAATATTTGAATATTATGAAATATTATATGCGAAAAAAGAAATTAAAAAGTATTATGAAAATCAGAAAAAGCATTTTCCACTAAATAAGGATAGAAAAAAGTGGAAGATTTTAAAATTTCAAAATTATCATTTTGTAAAATTTATTAGACAATTTTATTGATCTATAAAATGAACAATTTTGTCATTTAATAAATTGTTTTTTAATTTTTTTACTTTTCAATCAAATGAAATAAAAAATAACATTTTATTATTTTTTTCTATTTATTTTCTATACATTCAAACAAAGTAGTAAAAATACTTTTCTCTATATTTTTCTTTGTAAAATTTTAGGGTACTCAAGGCAAATTATGAGTAGGGCCAACACCCAACAACAAGTCAAATTAGCTTGCAAGTTTGCAAGTGCCTTACAACTTAATTTGAGTTTTGGCTTGAAAAGCTGGGCTCATGATATAAACAAGTAATAATGAACTAAATTATTTGGTTCTTATTTTAAATGAGTTGAGTTTGAACCGATCAAAACTTAGTTCATTTTATCATGAGCTATTTTGATACATAAATATATAAAATAAAAATATACATAAATATATAAAATAAAAATATATAAGTATAAGTATATATCTTATAATATATTATTATATTTTAAAAACTATATGATAACATTGCATTCTAAAATCTAAAATAATATATATTTATTAGTTATATATTATATCAATAATTTTTAAAATACTCCAAATATTATTTTAAATAAAATAGAAAAAATTAAATTAATAATTGTTGATAATTTTTAATTTGTGAATTTGTTAGAGGAGTGAATTTTAAAGAGCCAAAATTTATTAAATAATTTATTAATTTTACTTATGTAAGTTAAATAATTAAGTAAATAATTTTTAATCCAAGTTTTAGTCTTTCAAACAACATATTAATTTTATTTTTATAATTTGAATAATTAAGTAAATAAGTTTAAATTCAAGTTTCATTCTTTCAAATAATTTATTAATTTAACTTTTATAAGTTAAATAATTAGGTTAGATTCACTTTTTATTTATGATTTCTAAATAAGATTTATGATTAGTTATAGGTAAATCAATAAAATTATAAGTATTAATGAAAGAACTGAAAAGTTCAAATTAATTCAACATTTAGAATTTAGTGATGATCATATTATAATCTTATATTTTAAGATAAATTGTCATTTATATTACATTAAACATAATTATAGTATATTAGTAATAGTATAACAATACAAAATTTAGCCATTTATAATTTTTTATTTATGTTATTAAATTGCTAAAAATATTTACAAAAGTTATTAAATTATTAATAAAATATTTTATTATTATAATTAATTTAAGCTAACAAATTGAACCGAGTTGCTTGTAAGTTCAATTCAAATCAAATTTCAATTAAAAAAATTAACTTAAAATAAGCTTAACACAAATTTAAAGTGAGTCGACCCTCAAGTTGAGTTTAACTTAACTTAATTCAATTCATTGCTAACCCTAATTATAAGTGCCATAAATTGGACAAATTTAATAATCATATGCTAATCCAATCCGTGAGTTATGGCAATGACAACGTGCTTTCTCTAATAGTTTGGTGTCATTTGATTGTATGCCCTTCTCTTTGGTAGATTTCGATCTAATGTCTCTTTTTTACTTTATGATTTTATGAATAAGACTTAGAAATTGTGCACCGAAATTTTTTCCTATTGCCCTCTATCATTATCTTAATAGCACCCAAGCTTTATAGTTTACCCAATGTGATTGTAAGTATTGCCTTTCAAATTAAATATACATATGGGGAAAAATTATGATATATTAGTATATTATTAAATTTAACTACATATTAAATTTATTTTTTTAAAATTAAATTTGACACATTAAATAATAGTATATCAATAATTAAATTTGGTGATATATTGATACATCACTATATTAATAATTCATAATTATAATTAATTTTTTATAATCAATTATGATTTTATCAAAGCTTTATAGTTTATTGATTATTTATTTTATTGCATGCTTTTTATTTACTCCTATTATTTACTACATAAACATCAATATACATATTTTATATAATACACTATATTTTCTTTTTAATATAAAAATTGTAAAAAATTTATAGATTAAGTTTAGTTGGATTATTTAATTATATATTATTTTTTTAACTCTTATTACTTTTAGCAATGCTATATACGAAAAAAATGTGATTTGAAATTAAATTTTGAAAATATATCAAAGATTGTCATTTGAGTTAAATTTGTAAAATCTACTGCAATGAATATAAAATATTCAGAATTTAATTTTGGATTTTATTTTCAATACACATAGCATTTTTTGTTTTACTTCAAAATCTAATTTTTTTCTTTTTTATTTGCTCAATTGCATTTTTTCCTTTTTTTCATTTTTCATATCAATTCCTATTTTTTAAAACTTAAATGTTAATATTTTTACTAAGTAATATAAATATAACAAAAAATTATATTTTCATTATAGAAATTTTTAAATAAGTTAAAATTTTAATGCAAAACTTAAATTATTTAATTATATATATTATTTCTTAATAAAATATTTAAAAATTAAAATTAGATTTATTTATTTAAAATTTGTTAATGCTTTTTTATAGTAATTTTAATTATCATATTTCAAATTAAATATATATTTTCATTATACTTTTTTATCAAAATTTGACGGCTCATCCTAAATGTATTGAATGTTAAAAATTTGATATTTATAATTCTATATGATAGTGAAATAAATATGACAAATTATATTTCAACACTTTGTAATATTTCTTTTATTGCAGACACATTATTCTTATGTTTATAGCAAAATAATAATAATAAACATATATGCTATAAGAGGTCTGTGCTAACACTTAGGACAAACACTAGTTAATTTACTAAAAATTGAGAATTATATTTTACATTGAAATAAGTTCTAACTCCTAAATCCTAAATCTTGCCATTCTAACATGAATTTCTTCGAGTAAATTGCCTGTTAAATTTTTAGTATGTACTATCCAGTTAACTGAATCCAATCTTATAACTCCAAAGCAAAATAATTTCTATACAAAATATGAAAAAAAAACTCAGGTTAAAAGCAAGATATAATGAATAAGAATTTTAATCAAAATCCAAATAAAACAAAAAAACAGACAGATGGCTGAACAAAGTTGGGATTGGTGAGAGATGGCAAAAATTTTATTTTCACATGACTTTGAAATTTTCTAGCCTTGAACGGTGGTGGGGCAAAAGTGTAACTTCTTCGTTGTGATTTGGCAAAAGGAGGCAAGGAGATAGTGCTAATGTTAAGCATACAAATGAAGAAAAAGGTGATGGCCCCCGCCGCAATCAGTGGGTCCAATTAGCGCACGGAGGTTACGAACATCGGAGCACCTTTTCCCCTTTCTTTGCATTAAATTTCTATTTAATAAGAAAGAAGGCTGGAGGCAAAATGTTAATTTTGTTGAACTTTATTTAACTGGCCTTAACAAGTCAATTATCCACCATGTGTGAATCATCTATTTCGCCTTCAACAAAAGTACCCAAGAGTATGAAAGCAGTTAAGTACCAAAGAAATGTCCATTTTGTTCCTACTTTTCTTTTTCCCCAAAAAATATTTTTGTATATTTTTCCTCATCACATTTAAATAAAGAATAAATATGTTATTCAATTTCCATGAGTAGTCAAATGAGAGAGACTATGTGTATTGACTGCATGTAAATCTTGTCATTAAATTTTATTTATATTGCATACTATTACATAAATAAATAAAATCTAATAGTTTAAATTATTGGTGCACTGATACATTTGGTACACCATAATCTTCACCTTATCAAATACTTATATATGTTTATCTTTCACTTTTCAAATATTTTTAAATTGGGTAATTTTGTAAAGAGTTCCACTATGTAAGAGTTTGAATTTTGGATTGCATTTAATTCAATAAGATTTATATTTTTAATTTTAATTTATTTACTTTGAGATTCAAAAATAGATAATCCAATAATAAAATTTTCAATCTTTTAGAAGGTGGAGCTCCTTATAGCATTTATTTTTCTAAATTTGTAGTTGAAATTAAGGATAATAATTTGTATCTACATGTTAAATTCATATCGTGTCAAAAACTAATAACAACACAAATAAGCTTAACTTGAATTCAATCTAAATAATAATTATGTCATGTCGAATTAATATGTTTATTAAAGGTATCAAAATAGGTCAATTTATTTAACCCATTTAATGATTTTAGTTAACAAAATTTATATTATTTATAATATAAACTTATTTATCAAATTTAGTTACTTATCATATTTCATAAAGAATATATTTAATCATTGATAAAATATTTAAAAATTTTTTATTTTTATTTTATTAAAGTATGAATTTTATATTTTTATTATATATAATCATTTATAATTTAATCATTAATTATTTGTCAAATAATATTTTTAAAATTTTAATATAACTTTTTAAACAAGTTTGCGTGTCAACCTATTTGCAACTCGAATCAGTATAAGCTTAATCCAAACATATGTAGAGACTTTGTATTTGTGTCCGATTATCATTGGGTCAAAACTTACTACCCTCATTGTAGTTTTTTACAATACTATTATGGTTTTGGATCTTTACATTAACAAAGTAAGTTTGTCTTAAGTTTTGGATATGATATTAAATTTTTAGTTAAATTATTTGCATTGAATTATGTGAAAAGGCATAATATTAAACATAGATTGATATTGATTAGTAACACTCGTTAAATCCATTGTGATGATGGAAATAGATGAATTGTAATTTGGATCATTATCTCCTCTAACCACAAACACCATACAAGAGTTACTTCTTTTATGAGCCCTAGCCACCTATAAAGTGTTTAGGGAAAGAATCAATCACAAATGGGATGTAAACAGATTGACTTAAGGTTTAAGAGTAATGATCTATATTTATAGGAAGTAATAGAAAGTGGGTTAACCTATTATCGAGAATCACTCGTTACCATATTTATAAGTTAGACTACTATTTAAACCTAATTGGATAGTCACTTCATTTGAGCTAATCATTTTACATTTTGTTTATTATTATTGAATTAATAGGTTAAAAATGAAAAATCTAATAATCTCTGACTTGGATTGTATAATTTAATAATAATGGCTACTTTAATAAAATGTAAAAATAAATTATGACATCTTTACACCTATTAGCCTAAGTTGAGATTATAAATGTCCAATGATGCATAACATAGTATCCAATAGGAATATTAACAAAATACATATTGTACATTCATACCTCATTGACAAATATAATATTTGATAAGGATATATGTAATAACATTGTTCTTTAATGAGATTTACATAAGAAAATGAGACAATATATATAAATCTTCATGTACAAGATTGAAATTTTCACACATAGGGTTGAAACATTTGCTTAAGATGCCAAATAAGAATCATAATTCTCAACATGATATTAAGACAGGGTCTAAGTGTCCTTATTAGTATGCAATAATAAAAAATATGCATAATATATGACAAAACATGAACATTTCAATTAGATACATCTCGAAATAAATAGTTTATATCATAGTACTCCCACTAATGTAAAACATCAAAAGACTTAGTTAAACCCATATTTATTACATAATTATGATACATTTTTACCACTAAGCTTTTGGTTAATAGATTTGCGAGCATACGATACGTGGAAATATATTCAATACCTGTGACATACTCATGTACCTTTTCTCACATAAATTAATACTTTGCATTAAAATGCTTTATACAGGTAGAGCTTTTATTGTTACTTGAGTAGTTCATAATAGCAATATTTTTATAATAAAAGGCCAAAGGTCTTAATATGCTCTATATAATCTTGAAACCATTTATAAAATTCCTCAACCATACAACAGAATAAAAGGCTTTATAATATGCAACATACTTTGTTTTCATAACAAAAGCTATTGTTAAGAATTAGTTAATAATTTTTTACAATATAGATCCTCTTGCCATCATGAAAATCTCTTTAGATGTCAATTTGAAATCATTTAGACAATAGGAAAAATCTAAATTTGAGTAGCATGTAACTGTGAGATCTCTTGATCTTTTATTAGTTAGCATGTAATCTTTCATACATTGCAAGTACTTCATGACTCTTTAAGTAATAGTCTAATGTTTTTATTTAGGATTACTCAAGTACCTCCCGAGTATACTAATAGTATAAGCTATGTCAAGACATATACATGCTTAAGCATATATCAAGTTACTAATAACTAATGTATATTAGACATTTTTTATTCTTTCTATTTCAACATTATTTTAAGGAAAAATTAGGACTTTAAAAATAAACCTCACTCTTTGAAATGGGTGTAAAAACTAAAAAGTATATTGACATGTTAAACTTCTTTAATACCTTGTCAATGTACATCTATTGAGACAAATAATGAAAATGCCAAGATTTATCATAATAAATCTCTATGTCTAGAACATAAGAGGCATCTCCTAGATCCTTTATATCAAAGTGTTTGGACATCATTTATTTTGTCTTAATCAGTAGATTTATACCATTACTTGCAAGGAGAATGTTATTCACATAAAGTACCAATATAACAAAATTGCCTACACTTATTAGCATGTAAATACACTAATCGACTACATTCTCTTTGAATTTAAAAAAAGTTACTACCTCGTCAAACTTGAAGTATCACTATCTAGATGCTTGTTTTAAGCTATATATGTATTTTTTAAGTTTATACACAAGGTGCTCTTTTCTTTTCTTTTGAAAATTATCTAGTTCGTTCATAAAAATAATTTCCTATATATCACCATTCAAGAAGGTTATTTTACATTTATCTAATATAACTCTAAATCGAAATAAGCCATTAACACTATAATAACTTAAAATGAATCTTTGGTTGAAATTGGAGAGAATGTTTTTTTTTTTTTTTTTGTAATATATGCATTCCTTCTAGGTGTAACCTTTAGTTGCTAATCCAACCATGTATGTCTCGATTTCACCTTAAGCATCCTTTTTGGTCTTGAAAACCTATTTGCATACTTGCAAGCAGTTTGACTAGATCTCATACTTGATTCTTGTATTTTAAAGTCAATTCATCCTTCATAGCACTTATCTAATCAAAATAGTTTGAATTGGATACAACTTGAAAAAAGTTGTAAGGTTAGTCTCATTTTTAATGTTATATTTATACTTCGATAGATATACAAAATAATCATTAGAAATTGCCAATCTATGAACTTTACGCGATTTCTTCAAAGGAATCATTTTATTTATATTATCTATTTTGGCATCTTTGTCATTGGCTATAATAGATAAACTTGTAGAATAATAAAAGATAACTTTTCCAAAATTTGTGTTAGAGGGATAAGTATTTTGTCTTTAGTACAATTTATGATATGTGGTATTTGACTCCCATTATCTAACTTATCCTAAAAAAAGATAACTTAATTTAATTTGGTCACTCTGGTCATATAAATAAGATAATAAAACTTATAGCCTTTTGAACCACTGTAGTACCTAATAAGGTATTCACTAACAATCTTCAAATTAAAATTCCTTATGGATGGAATATGCAGCCTTACTTCAACTTTGCAATCTTAAACTTAGAAATACCTTAGACTAAGCTTCTCATCATACAACAATTCATGAAAGGTTTTAAGTATGAATTTACTGAGAATTTGATATAAAATATATGCTAGTAGTAAAGTATGAGCAACATGCATCTCACTATATCTATAAGAGTTTAATTTTTTCTTTTAGCAATTTCATTTTTCTTCAGTATCCTAGGTATAGTATAACTTGCTTCAATTCCACTACTATAGGTATCTTGCAAAAGGCCTAGGATTTTTGCCTATTTTATCACACTTACCATAATGCTTACTACCTCTAATAGAATTGATACACTTTATCTATTTTCTTAATTTTGGGTTAACTATTGCCTTAAATGACTTGAAGGCTTCCAATGATTCTGATTTCTCACTAATTATTTGTAGCCTTTTATAACATTAGATGTTATGGATTTACTAATATTAGTGTGAATCAGTTCCAAAACACTCTCTTTTCTACTTCTATTTCCCTTTCTAGCTCTACCTGAAAGTTTATCTTTGATATAGTTTACACAGGTTCCAAAATTTGAGAAATCAAGGTCATGTATTACTTCTTCCTTCATGAGTCTTTAAATTTTTTCTTAAGAAATCTACCCTAAATGTTTATGCCAAAGCATTAAGGATTTTTCATCAATTTTGCTCTTATTCTTACTGGCAATAGAGTTTATCGAATTCAAAAAACTATAATCTAAGTTAACTTCATACAAATCATTAAACAAAAAACTAGTGTCCACAAGAGAGAATTTATAAAGTAATTCAATTTTTTCATTACCAAAATAATAAGAATATCTATCAAAATCCAAAATAACAGTTGAAATTAAATTCTTTCTTATAAAAGGTACATAAATAACATTATTCAATAATAACTCATGTCTATACTTCAATTTTAACTTCATTAATCTAATGTACTCTACTTTAACTCTGTATTTATTTTCCAATTGCATAATAAGCTCTCCCTCACTTGGCCTTCTCAGATTTATTAGCACTTAAAAATAATTTGTGATATGAATATTCATATCAATGTCTAATCACTAAGAGCTTGATAACACATCAATTATATTTGACTCAAAATAGACTAGAGCAAGATAAGTATCTTTCTTTTTCTTCTCGCTTACTTTTTATACTTTAAGTAGTTTATTTTTTTGTACTTAAAAAATAACAATTTCCTTCAAACTAGGCTATTTTAGGCTTATGGCATTGCCTACTAAACTCACCCTTCTTCCTATTATGGTTATAATGGCCCTTGTTGTCTTTTTGATTAGTCTCTGTATCATAGTCTAAATTTTTGACATGCATAATATAATTTATCACTTAAGCTTTACCATTTTTCATATCCTTTCTAGCTTGTGTAATAATAGAAATGAGCTTATTGATGGTCCATTTAATCTTTTGAGTGTTATAAGATATTTTCAAAAATTAAGACAGAAGAGACTCTAGCACACACTAAGTCAGATAACTATCTTCCAAATGAACTTGCATAATTTTTAACTTATTGTAGTAATTCACCAACCTCAGAATATGCTTTCACATCTTACTAACGTTATCATATTCTATTTTTTTCAAGTAATAAAAGATATTATCCCTTCTTAACCTTATCAAACTTTTTATATTTTTCAACTACCAAATTTAGAAACAATTTCACATTGATCATTTTGGAGGTACTTTCTCTTATGATTTTGTCTATTGTATACTTCATCACCATTAAATACATTATGTTAGGTAGGTTCACTTTTCATGATGACTCCTTTAGTATGCCATAGATTTAACAGTAATCTTAGGTTTCATCTCCCTAATAGCTAAATCCAAATTAGAAATTGGTAGATATAACTTTAGTGACTCAGCCTAATCCTTATAGTTTGTCTTATTAAGGATTTTATTGCATCTAAGTTGAGAAAAATAAATTAAAAATATTAATGTATATTTATTTTTAATCATATTTGAAAATTTTCTCATTAAACTACAGAGTTGAATTTAATATTATAATGTAAGGCCTAATAACAATGGGGCATTTGAGGCCCTATAATATAATATAAGGATTAAATATTATATTTCTAAAATTTAACACCAATGACGTGTTGAAAACTTTTAGAAACACAATATCTATTGTTACACTTATGTTATTACCAATAAGTCATATTAATAATATTATATTGATAGTATATTAAAATATTATTAATATAGTACTATTCTTAGTCTAACTCTCATTATATTAAAATAAATAAAATTTCATGCAATTAAGGCCATGATAGGTGGATCTACAATTATATAAAATTTTATAGCATAATATAAACTCAAATAATTCTTAATATATATATATATATATATATATATATATATATATATATTAATAGAAAATTAATTAGTGGAATAAATGGTGTCCAAAAATTTTACAAAAAATTTACATCGAAGTCTAAAATATAAGAGTTATATTGTAAAACTTTCATGCCTAAATTAATTGAAATGATCACTCAAATTAAATGGGTAAAAAATTAAAATATTTTTAATTAAAAAAATCTAAAAAAATATCAAAAAAACGTTTAGAGAGTAGAGTCTATTAGTGCAAGCATCACCACCATTTAACATTAGGATGGTGGCACGTGGCTTGTACACACGACTAGTGCACATGGGCTTCAACTATGTGTACTATTCCATTACCCCTAACCACTAGCCTGGTTTGCAAATTAGGTTGAGCAACTCGATTACAAACTTGCACAATTTGAATGCAATTTGGCTCGATTTTCACACTTTTTCATGTAATTTTTTTTGCATAAAATCCATCTTTAATGCACCTTAATTCACTTTAATGCAAAAAAATTCTAGAAAAAAGCGCATCAATACACATTTGAATGAATGGAAAAATTTCCAGAAACTCCATTTTTGGCACTTCACATTTTAAAAAGCTTGAAAACTTGCTAAAATTGGCCATTTTGAATTCAAATATGCTATTCTTTAATAGAGATGAATTCTTCACTAAAATAATGCCAAAAAATCTATTTTGTTTTATATAAAATTTTCCAAAAATAAACTTCTATAAACATCATTTTGAATTTAAGACACATATTAGCCAAAAAGACTTGTTTTCTAAAAAAATGCATTTATAGTAATTGCTAAATTGAAAAATGCTACTAGTTAGTAATGCTTTAAAAAAAACACCATGAAAAGGTACAATAATAAAACATATCGGAGATCATGATGTTATATTTTTGGAAAACATTTTGGATAGTAGTAAAATATTTTAAAAAAAATAAAGCCACATTTTGTATAACTTGTAATGTTTTTTAGACAAAATAACTAGTATTTCCTGATATATTGATGAACAATATACTTCTAGAATCAATATGGAGCAAAACAATCATATTGAGAACATATTGCCATATAAAACATAGATACCATATAACCATATTAACACCCCCACACATTTACACTTGCTATGTTGAGAAAGCATGTGAAACCATCAAGAATCATACTGACAAACAAGATAATATTCACACATAATGAAAAAAATTTGATTAATAAACTATATCAATCAGTTTGCCGCAAACCAAGTTAATTTTTTTAAATTATAAATTAATAAATATACATAAATTGCCTATGACACTTTTGTATATATTCATTGAAAAATAATACATGTGAATATACAAAAAAATTATATCAAATAATCTATATGAATTTCTCAAATCATCATTTAAACCATAAATACGATGAAATCAAAATTTGCAAAAAAGAATTTGCAAATTATTCACAACAATTATAAAGCAATATTTATAACAATAAAGTAATGATTTGAAGGTTATGAAATAATTGATATTCATAATAAATTTGATCCATAAAATTCATCATGAAATATAAAATTATTTTAAAAAAATTAATTTTTGAATTTACATAATAATATGACCAATTGACAAGATAACTTTAATGCTAATTGTTAAATTTTTAGTAAAATTATTTTCATTAAATTATGTGAAAAGGCACAATATTACACGTAGAAGTGATAATGATGAGTAATACCCGTTGAATCCATTGTGATCATAGAAATAGATAAATCACAATTTGCTTTGACCATGAACACCATACAAGAGTTACTCCTCTTATGAGCCCTAACCATCAATAAAGTGTTTAGGGAGAGAACCTATCATAGATGGAATGTGAACAAATTAACTTAGAGTTCAGGAGTAACGACCTTTATTTATAAGATGTAAGAAGAGGAGGGTTAATCTATCACTGAGAATCACTTATTATCACATTTACAAGTTAAATTACCATTTGGATCTAACTATATAATCACTTTATTTGAGCTAATTCTTTTACATTTTATTTATTATTATTGTATTAATAGGTTTTATATGAAAATTTTAACATATGATGGAAAGTGAGTTTTGAGATTTCAGATTGTTATTAATTTTCTCCAGTTGTATTGTCTTACTTCTTGCAATGAGGTTGTAGAGGAGTCTAGAATGATGACTTTATTCTCAGAGATTAGATTATAGGTTACAGGAAGAGCAGAAATTACCACCTATCTCTTTTCCTACTCTTTACAATCCCTATGAATGTATCATATAAGTTAAACAACAAAATTAGTTTTATGTGTGACTAATTTATATGATTTTATCATGATTTTGAAAATCAGATTGGGCGGATTATTTAATCAAAAAATCACTGAATTAGTCACAACTTGTACATATGAATTAATTGTTTTTCTTCTTCTAAAAAATGCTTTTGCTTAGTAAAAAAAATAACATTTTGCTTAATATTAAACATATATTTAAAGTCTAAAGTTCCTAAAACCAAATATAATATTCATACTTAAGGGTAGGGGTGTAAATAGACCAGGTTAAGTTAGGATTTTCCTTAAATAGGTCAGGTATGCTTTCTAAATTATTAGCTTAAGCACGGTTTATTAGTTTGTATAAGATCAAAATTTAAGCTCGACTTGCTTTGTTAAAGAAGTCTGACTAGACCTATTAGCCTATTTAAAAGTGTCCTTGTATAAATAAGTTTTTAATAGACTAAAACTTTCTTAAAATTTAAAATTGTCCAATGACTTAATTAGACTTATATGCATATATATATATATATATATATATATATATATATGTACGTGTATGTGTGTGTGTGTGTATGTGTATCAAAATATTTATATTATTTGTATGTATAATATATATCATATTATATTATATATAAATATATTTATAATTAAATAAGTTAGCTTGATAAAATTACAAATTGAGTCTAAAAAAAAGCTTAGCCTATTTATCTAAAGAGGTCAATTTATTAGCCTAAACCTAATTTATTTAGATAAATAGATCAGGTTAGATTGTGCCTTTAGAAGGTTAGGCCATAAGCTCTTGATAAACCACCTGACTTACTTACACCCTTACTTAAGGGTTACAAAATTTAAACAAAAAAAAAATAATTTCATCAAAGTTTGACGTGATATTTGGTAGTTTTTAATTATAATTTTGTGAAAGTATTAACTATCTAGTGGTATTTGAGTTATTTTTGCATTTATTTCTTAATTTTGAATTATTTTTATACTTTAATTATTTTTAATTTTTATATATTATATTTTTAATTAAAATTTAAAGTTTCAATTTGATATTGGTTCGATCCAGATCAAATTTTTTTCTCTTTTATAGTTAGTAATTAGCTCAATTTTAAAAACATTGCTTTTACATTAATGTCAAGAACAAGCTTATGTTGGGGACAAAGTTAAACTTTTAAGTGAATGAAAAAGAGAGAGATATGAGGAGTGGAGGGAAGTATGGAAATGAACAACAAAGATGCTAATTGCAAGGAGCAACTTTATTTATGATTTGAATAAGTCAACAATGAGTTTCATATCACTCTTACTTTATTTGAAAAATATTTGGGATTCACCTATTACTCCTAATAACTTTTGAATGGTACAATGAAAGTTTAATCACCTTTAAACCACAAGCATTAAACACACAATTACAAATTCACCTCTTTCTAATTTCTAAATTAACTCTAGATCCATAGTTATGAACAAGCATCTCTATTGTTAGTTGTATAGCCATTGTTAGAATCTTACACAATGATAAAAGAAGAGGCTTCAATGTATCCCTTTTATAGTGCATTAGTAGATTTAAAAGTTTAGATTATTTATTTGTAAATTGCATAAGCTAAATAAAATTTAACAATTTAAAGCTATTGATATATCATAAAGTGGTGTACCATAATCTAGGCCAACAATAATTACATATTATAAATTTTGTAGGCCTTAGTTGATACCTCTAAGAGTAAATTTACTATTTTTCATGGTATATAGTATATAGAGGAGACCAAACATTAATGTTTTTCATGGAGATAAAGAGGATGATGAATTTTTTCCTTTTTTTATTATTTTGCTTTACTTCAATTGAACAATCCATCATACAAAATTAAAATTAGTTTAATTTATTATTATAATCAATTAAAAATGGTTATTTATTAAATCATTGAAGATAAATTAAATTACATTATGGGTGTATTATGACATAGGTGAACTAATCAAATTAAATTTATATATTTATTATGTCACTTGATAAAAAAGAAGTTGTCATGTGTTACATACATCATCTCAATCAATATGAAAAATTGCATTTTCAATAAATTAAAAGGCTATAAACATTAAGAAATGAGATGCATATATCTAAGTATTTTTTAGTAGTTCTATAAATAAAGAGCTCATTTATATCATTCAATAACAATAAGACATAGAGAAAGAGACATAAAGCTTTATTGTTATCCTAAAGCTTTGCTTGTAAAAATCTAAACATTTGAAATCTCTAACTTTAATTAAGAATGTCCATTCCAAGTTGAAAATTTCAATCTTGTTCAAATTGAAATCTTTGAATCTTTTCAAATAGGAGGTTTCTATGAAAATCTAGCCTTTAATTTGAGAACAAGTTTCCTCAAAGCTTACATTCAAAGGTAAAATTTACTGTTCGGTTTAAGATCAGGCTTTGTTAATGCCTTTTGTCAAAGGGAACAAAAAATTTAACTATTTGATTCTAAGATCAAATTTTTTGAAACCCTCAATCAATATCAATTCAAAGAGAAGAATTAGAGGATTCCTTCTATTCCTATTTTTTTTAAGAATTCAAAAATTAGAAATTGTAATTGCATCATAAAAAATCAATAAAATCTATTTTTTGTAATTTTATCATTTCATAAATTTTTTATCAAAAAAATTGTGTGCAAATCCAAATTAATTCACGTATATTTTTGAAATTAAAAAAATAATTATCTACAAAATTAATTTGTAAATAATATGTTATATGACTTTTTTGTTTGTTTGTCACAATTAATTATTTAATTAAATCAAATAATTAATGTATAATATAATGGGAAATGACCTCATGTAATGTGAATCCATTAGATATAACATGCAATATACAATAATACTTCAAAAACTAAACTTTAAGAAAATTCAAGATTCTCATAATTTGATTTATTTTTTATTGTTTCTACTTAATCACTTACAACATCTATTCAAAATTTGTCACATGAGTGTTATAATGAATAATGAATGAACGAGTAGGGAAAAGTAAAAGAGCACATCACTTGTCCCAACAAATAAATAGATATCAAGACCCATTAAACGATGTCTGACAGGCAATTTTTTTTTAAACTTATTAATATTCAATCAATCATTTTAAACAATTAGGAATCCTAATCTATATTTATCATAAAATAAGATATTTTTGTTCATAATTATATAATGTTTTATACTTTTGCTCTTGATAAATAAGAATGCTCTAAATTGAAATTAATTATTTCTTGAATTAAAATTTAATTCATATAATAAATTATACTTATTTATTTTTAAAATAAAATTTAAATAATTATAATAAATTATATTAAAATATGTATATAATAAAAAATATGAATATAATTATATCTATTTTGTGAAATTGTATAAAAAAGTAGAGAATATATATTTCATCTCATAGAGGAAAATAGAAAATATATGGATAAAATAATTAATATTTTTCTAAATGATATCTTTTGAATTATAAAATAATATATATTAAAAAAAGGGAAACAACAAGACAATATTACTTATAAAAGATAAGTTTTTATACTTAAAATGTATAATTCATTAATATTTTCAATAATAGACATATGAATTTTAAGTTTAATTTTAAAAATGATTAAAAAATAAATTTCAATAATCATTGTATCTTTGAAAATATTATAAGAGTTTTTTAATTAGAAGGTCACAATTTTTTACTTTTTTAGATTTTATGTAGGCTAACCTTTTCAATTTATACAAAATTACACTCCTATTTTTATATTTAATTATATGGGATTGTGTTATAAATAATATTTTTATTTTATAAATATTTTATGACTTATACTTTATATGTATAATATTTTTTGGTATTATCTATAAATGTAAAATGTATTATGATTAATTTATGAATGAATATGTGATATTTTTGAATGATTTTAATTTTTTTATTGTTTAAAAGTTGAATGTTTTTAAAAAATTTAAAGGAAAGGCTTGTAGGCTAACTTGAGTTTGTAAGGACTAAACTAAAGTTTCTACATTAAGGGCCTGTGCAAAAAATGAAAAAATTAGCTCAACTTATTTAACAATCGACTTGCACAGGCCGGTTCGATTCATTTGTTTCATAGCTTAACTTTTTTTACTATATATAATATGAAATAAGTCATTGCAAGAATTAAAATTAAAAAAATTAGAAAAATGAAAGATAAAATATTAATGAGTTAAAACGAAGGCATCAAGACAAAGGGAATGTAAAACATTTTGCTACTTATTAGATATTATTATAAAAGGAATGTAAAACATTTTGCTACTTATTAGATATTATTATAAAGGGAAGATTATATTTTTTTTCTTAAAGTTTGTCTATTACATCCATCATTTCTTGTATTTCAATATTATACACCGATCTCCCTTAAAGATAATATTGACTTTAACCTAAATTATAATTCTTTTAAATTAGCGATTATATCTATTATGAGTTATCTTCTTATTTAAGTTAATTTTCTTTACGTTAGAATAGGATTGATATTACTTGTCAAGAATTTTTTTTTTGTTATAGATATTTGTCAAGTAAGTATTTTTTAGTTATGAATACTTCTATTAGGCAAAATCTTAAGGTATGGGAGAGATAATAATGTGAGTACTTATAAATGTTATGTAAAACTTCATAAAAAATTATGAGAAATATAAGGATAATAGTTAAGAAATTATAGGGTTATGGTTAAAAACTTTCACACATATTATCTAGTAATCATGATTTATAATGAATCTATTTTCATCTATGATTTTTTTCTCTTAAAATTTAAGATGTTACATGTTAAATTTGTTTCTGTGCTATTATGCTATTTTGGTTGATTTAATTGCTTGATACTTGATTGTTTAAAGGGAGATTTATTTTTTTATTAAAAATATAATTAGTATCAAAGAAGGTTTGGACTCATATAAGAATGGTTGTACAAGATGAAAATAATGATGATGATAGTGATGGTTATTGTGATTGTGGTGGTGGTGATAATTATAATGTGAAGGTAGTTTGTTTGAGTGTGCATGAAAAATAAAAATCAGGTGATACATGTGGAGATAGCTAGTTTGAATGTGTGTGAGTGGAAGATAATGATTGATTAATGCAATTAAGGCCTATGATTTTGGGTTGGGAAAAATAAAGAGTTATAGGGTTTGTTTATTATAGTAGAAAATATTCTCCATAAGAATATAATTATAAATGATCAAGATAGTGAAAAATTATTATTATATTAAATATTAATCATAATAAGTGTGGTGGAAATAGTTTCTTTTTTTCTTTTTTCTAGAGAGAAAATTATCTTTCTCTACTAATATGGCTTTAGAGATCATTTTTCTAATTACAAAATATAAGATGCATGATACTCCACTATCCCTTTGTTTATATACAAGAAAATAATTTTTTTTATAAAAATTATCTTCCAAAAAATAACTTAACCCATAGTTGATTATGGAAATGAAAATTTGGAGAGATTACGTTGATTTATGAAAGTGTTCACAAGGTTTCATATTTCTACAAATGTGAGAGATTATTTATAATGCTCAAACCCATTTTGAACAAATTTCCTACTTTAAAAAAAATTGTATTGTTCATTAATATTAAGGACTTATATGTATATAAAAAAATAGTAATACTATATACATTGAGATGAGATCCAAAATTAGGTATTAAATATAAATGAAGGGATGTTATTAAATATGATCGTGAAATAAATTTATAAAATTTAATTTAATGAATATAAAAAATTTAAAATTTAATTTTTAATCTCATTTTTTGTGTATATAACATTTTTATATTAAAAAAAGGTATGGATTATTAAGTAATGATTTGGTCCAAGAATATGTGATTTCGTAGTTTTTGCTTTGTTTTAAGTGTTTGATTTGTTACGCTTTTTTAATAATTGTTATGAAAAATAAACAAATTAATTTTTCCTTTCTAAATGTTTTGATATCACATTTGTTCCAAATACTAAATAATCAATTAACTTACATTATAACAAAATGTAAATTTTGAATTTTATTAAATAAATTTATGGATTTATTTAATGGTGATGTGTTTGAAGTACTTATTTTATTATATCAGTTATTTACTATGTCATGAATGAACTCAAATTTTAATAATAATATTTTAGATAATAAATTATTTATTATATATAACTGTTTACAATGTTTGAAGTACCGTTACTTAAACTACTAATTAATCACTTTACTTACATTAACAAATTCGAATTATAATTTTTATTAATATTTGCATAACTTGTAATACCTCATTTTTCCCCATTGAAATTTACAAATGATCCTTATGTAGATTTATTTATTTGAAAGTCTTTTCACAAATCTGTTAGTACGTCTATCATAATCGATTTAGATATTAAATATATTAATTAATATTGAGATTATTCTTTAGATCTTGGAAGTGTTATTCACTTTGGTCACGACTAAAAAAGTAATTTGACGCGTGATAAACCTTGTCTTTTGAAATATTAAGCATAAATGCAATTGAAAAATATTATAAATATTAAAAATAAGATTTGAAATTAAATTCCAAATCTTTTATATATATATCACTTGTATTTAACTTTATAAGTTTGTTTCATTATTTTGTATTTAATGACAATACTTAATTTTCATTCAGAATTTAATTTTAATTTTCATTTCAGTTTATGTAATATTGTTGATGTAATTGAAAAATACTACAAGTACAAAAAAATAAAATCAGCAATTAAATTTTAAATTTTTATGTTCATTAGATTGAATATAATATTGTTGATGTAATTGAAAATTACTACAAGTACAAAAAAATGAAATCAGAAATTAAAATTCAAATCTTTCATATTCATTAAATTGAATATTATAATATATCATTTTATATTTAACAATAGTTGTTGATTTTTCATTTGAAACTCAATTTGAGTGATATAGCATTGCTAAATGTAATTTTGTACGATGTTAAGACATATATAGTCAACAGGTTAAATTTTTTTCCCTCTTCTTTCTGCAAGAGTATTAGTTGCCATTAAATTAAATCGCAACCCATTCAAAATATTTATGCATTTTGAATACGCCGTGTATAATGCTTTAAATTTTATCGTCCAAATTACATGGATCAAAACTACAATATTAGTGTAATTTTATTTCACTCTGAATTATATTTTCTGATTTAATTAATTTTTTATGTGCATGCCTTGTAATTACCTCACTAAATTATGGTCTTTCAAATTACTTTCTTGTTAATATTTCCTTTTAATTTGTTTCATTTGTGCTACTTACCCTTCCTTTTACTAAAACAAACACTTAGTAGCTTTTGTTTTTGTTTGTCATTATCTTATCTTATCTTATTATTATTATAATTAGGGTGCAAACAAGTCGAATATTTGATTGCTCAAGCTTGAATTTATCAAAAAAAAAAAAATGAGTTTGAGCTCAAGTTTGGACTCCTAATATTTGAATAATTCAAACTCAACCTTCAACCTAACTCAAACACAAGCTTAGATGAGTTTATACAAACTTATTTAAGCAACATGTTATTTATCCAAACTTTCTCATTAAACTTAAAATATCAAAATTTGAACTTGAGTTTGTAATGAATTTAAACATAAACAATCAAGTTTATATAATTTTATTTAAATAATTTGTTATTTCCCCTAAATTTGAATATATATAAATTATCTTTCACAAATAAATTGAATACTTGATTTATCTCATTTTACCTATTAATATAAATTATTCTACAATTGTCAAAATTTATCAAAAGCATTTACACAACCATTACATAATGCTAGTAATTACACTTAGTAGAAAGTAATAAATACTAAAAAGCTAATTATTTCAATTAAAGCATTATATTTTGTCATGCAACTTTAACAATTACTAAAATGATTGAATTATTTTATGGATTTTGTTATCTCTATATTAAAATATATTTTCTATTACTAGGCTCATTTATTTTTATGAATAATTTGAGTTAAGTAATAGAAAGTTCAAGCTTAGCCTGCATGTTAGATGAGTCAAGCTTATTTAGGTTTAGGTTGTTTAAAATTAAATTTGAATTAAGTTTTTCATGAATTGATCTTGAGCTACTTATGAATAACTTGACTTATTTATATTCCTAATTATTATTTGCCTTACTTAATACTTATATTTCATTTCCTCTCTAAAACAAGACATTGTACTTCCCTCCCCCTTCAAAAAAAAAATAAAAATCACATGCCATCTTTTAAATTGAGGTTAGTAAAAGTGTGCAATAACTTCAAAGGATCCGCTCTCTATTCTTTGCTTTGGCAAAACCAGGCTAACTCTTAGATGGTTTTGTTGACATAGAGGTCATAAAATGAATGGATATTTATGAATTTATCTAATTTATTCATTTTTAAATTAATCTAAATTTATTTGTTATCTTTTGTAGGTTAAAAAGTTTCCATTTTTTGAATGATTTCCATTCTTTAGATAATTGAGTCAATGCTAGAGTGTTCATAAAATTCCTTAAAATATTTTATGATATGTTCTTAGGTTTGTTTGGTTCATTATATGTCACATCCAATAATATTTTTTCATAATTTTTTTTAATTTAATCTGAGCTTGTTAAATAAGCTTCAGGTAATGATCTTATTTTGAATAGCATGACCATTGAAATAAAGAAAAAAATATGATAAGTATTGAAGCAAGTGAATTTTTTTTAAGTAAAAGCTAGCAAAAACAATTATTTTAATATGATGTTTTAGTTGAAGATGCATATATTATTTTTTGTGGCACTTTGATCCAATGATAGCTAGATACATATAATAATTAAAATTTGAAAGCAAAGATTGACTTAATATATGATACAATGTACTACTTTTGAACCTTTAAAACTTTGCTCAGAAGTAACATATTGTAAGCAATGCTCACTAACATAATGCTTCTTTTTATGTAATCCAATGAATTTTTTTTAAGATACTGTTTTCTTACAAGTTTTTCCCCCCTTCAATTAATGTATCATATCACAATTTGCAAGGTTTATAATATTAAGATAGGTTATTTGATGATAATTTTATTATAGAAGTCCAATTATTAAATTGGACCTTTGAAAAAATTGATAAGCCCAAAAGGTTGAAAGTAAATATATCCAAGGTAACCCACCCAACTCACCTTACAAATTACTTAACATCTTGGGTTTTTCTTCTACTTGGTTAGTATTGAGATGAGTCTAAAATGGCATTTGGTTCATAAAATCTCTTTTATATTCCTAGAAATATCTTAAGTAAATATAAGATTTTCATATTTGATTTAAATTTTTTAAAAAATATTCCCAAGATAGTTCACATTGTTGGGATTGATTTTAACTTAATATTTCCTCAAAATATTCTCACAAGGTGAAGTAGGTATTTAACATTCACTTGACTTTGGATTATTTAATAGATATAAAAGGACTATTTTGTCTGCCTTACCATTTACTACAATCAACCACCATTGATTACCATATATTATTGATGACCGCTACTCATAACCACTTATTGCCACCATTATTGCTTGTTACCACCAATTTTTTATGACTATTATTAGTCATTACCTATCATTGGTGATCACTATTTACTATTGCTAACCACCTACTATCCGTCGTTGGTGTCTACCATTAACCACCCATTGTCAGTGACCACCATCATCCATCTTCACCTAATGTCATTGACCATTATTAATTACCACATATGATCGATAATCATTATTTATCATTAGTTACTATTATCCACCATTACTCATTGTTGGTAGCCATTATTGGTCTCTGCTAATTATCAACAGCCATCGTCCGCCATCACCAATTGTTAATGGCTATTACTAACCACCATAATCTATTATCAGTGACTACTACCTTACCATCGATGACCATTATTAACTATTACTTACCATCCCTCCATTATTATCATTAATGACTATCTTTGACCACTATAAACTATTAATAATCACTTATTTTTTAATGCAAGCATTTTTAATAATTAAAAAATATATTTAAAAATATTCAAAATAAATAAAATATAATATTATAATATTCTTAAAAATATTTTTAATTGAATTAAATATGAGAATATTATATTTTCATGAATTTAATTCTTGGGAACCACATTCCTAAGGAATATTAATATTTTCGAAAATATTTGATTCTCAAGTTAAACGCCACTTAAGATATCTAAGTGTATTTCACTCAGGTGTTCTATTTCTTTCAACCTAACTTAAGATCACCCTTATCTCTCACTAGATATAATTATTATTGTTTAAAGTATATTATTTAATTAATAAATTAAATTGTATTCAATAAATATTTTATATTCTCTATGACAAGAATTTTATATATTTTCAAAAATCTAATACCAAATAAAAAGTCTTTTAAGATTTTTCTAATTACCTTAATTTAATTTATATACTCTTTAGGAAGATTAAAAAGTTACATTGTTACCAAGAATTCAATATAAATCCTTAATTATAAGAGTTTTGATTTGCCTTTTTATGATCAATTTTGGCCATATTAACAAGATATTAAACATAATTAAATTATTCATTTTCTTGTTGAATAATTATGCATAATGCTTTTATATTTAAGAAAATATATTTATTTGTTAATAAACATATATACGTATAATATATATTATTTATAAATTTTTTAATATATTTGAGATCCACATCTACCATTACTTTGGATCACCCCTGTGCCACACTTGCTAAACCTAGTTTGATCCCAATATTTTTGCAATTGTTGGCTCTATCATCTCACCTAGCACCTATCACAAGTTAGCTTTGTGCACTAATTAAACAAGTGAACAAGCTCCATTCGAGTTGAAACTTAGTAGATAAATCAAGCTTAAGATGAAGGTTTTGTAGCATAAATTTGGGATCATTCTGGATTGTGTACTATTTTCGCCATTTTTCCCATTTTAGGACTTATATTTTTTATCAAGGTAACTTGTCCAGTAGGGGTGAACAAAAAATTATGAACCGTGATAAATTGATCGAATTTACCTGAAAATCATTAATTTTGTTCAATTTTTTATGTACAATTGGCTTTTTACGATTTCAATTTTGTGCAAAAAATGAGATTTTGGTCGAGTACGAAATGTATATGTGTAACTAATGAAAATTAATACTGACCGAATATAAGTAAAATAAGCTATGATGTTTCGTAACATTTTGAAGGGTTAGTTGGTCTTTCACCTAGTTAGGACGATGTCATTTAGTGCGATTTTAAAAGCCCATTTAATATTTCACCTAAATCCCACATATTCAACCTTAATTTCTCAATTGAAAGACCAAAGGCCATAATAGAGACAACTAGCAACAATGCGGCATCTTGAAGATCTTTTAGCTATGGTTGCGATTGCGATGCTCCTTCCTTCTAATTACATTCTACTTTTCTACCATTGATAAAAATGAACCATGGTGTTTCAAAATATGATTTTCAAGGAATGCTGAGCTTGTAGCAGTCAGATTTGTGATTTCAAAGGATTTGATTGTCGTTATTGTCGTAATTTACTTGTAAGATTAATTAAAGTTTCAGATAAAGTAAATATTAGAGTCTTAAGTTTTTCCTCACTTTACTTTTTTACATTACCTGTTGACATTTTAGTTTTTTTTATGAAAATTTCTTGAATGTTCTCTGTGAATTGACTTTGAAAATCTACTTGATAATGGAGATGGCAAAATATATATACCCGCATAAAATTGATTTTAATTGTTCAAAGCCAAAATTCACAATTAAGAATGATTTTACTTATAAGTTCAGTTGAATTCAATTTGATATTTTACATAAATTATTTGCTTCGGTTGGTTAAGATTAATCCTTTTAACTGATCTTAACTGACTGATGAGCAACCTTATTGTCCAGTATAATTTAGAAAGTACATGGCTATAATCCTTGCATTTTTATCGATGTATTTTGGTACCAAAATTCCACCTAAAGCTTTAAGAAGCGCTCTTATGAAAATTTAAAAAAAGTATGTTTACTCTGGTCGGGTGAGCTTTTGCTTATAATAGTTTTTAAAGGACGAATACCTGATGACCTTAGTGGAAACCTAGCACTAGTCCAGGGTTAGAATGTGTGGCTTATGCCTCCATTACACATTTCTAACACTAATGAAGGATTACATGAATAATAGAAGTAGTCCTTCTTCTAATTATGATATCATAAATTTTAGCCAATTTTGGCCGTATCTACCTGCATTGCATATTTTGCACTTGTATGCTTCACACTTATCTTTGATATACTTTCTGCTATGTGTTATGCTTTCATTACACCTATTTATAAGTGTTTTAGTTGCCTTAATTGTTTATTTTATGTTGTATTCTTTACTATCATGTTACCTAATATGTTTGCCCATTTAGGTATTGTGAGAGTAATCCTTGCTAGCAAATGCCACAGGATCTAGCAAGTAAAGTTGCTAACTTGTGACATTTGGTATTAAAGCAAGTTTTGACTCGCTTTGAAGATCACTTCAAAATTATTGAGAGATTTAAAGAGTAATAACAACCATGTGAAAAACTTTATGCATAGCTGAACTCAAGAATTAGATAGGGTAAGTGGATGAATTATACAAAATGGTTGAAGAGGTACAAAGTCATAGCATTTTCATGCTTATTGAATAGGCTAGGGAATGGGAATGTGTTGCCATTCGAGTTACAGTTATAGAATCTTATTAGGGGATTAATCAAGAGACCTTAAATGCCACTCTTGAAGGTAACTTAGGTAATTTTGTTAGAGATTTAAGAGTTAAATTAGTTAATATGAAGACCTAGTTTAGATTTCTTGTAAAAGCATTGGGGAACTAGGGACCCAACCAAGGAGTGCCGAAATATAGACATATAAAAATGCTTGAACCCTATTGTTTTGTGGATATACAAGATGCCAAAGAGTTAAAAAAACTACCTTTTTGACATGGAATAATATTTTTAAGCCATTAGATTAGATTCAAAGGAAGTAAAGGTTATGATTGTTGCCATATGCTTAGTTAGTGAAGCAAAACTTTGGTAGTGAACAAAATATAAAGATATTTTTGTAGGCTAATGCACCATTAATAATTGGGAGGACTTGAAAAGAGAGTTAAAGTCCTAATTCTTTCCCAAAAATGTAGAGTACATAGCTTAATGCTAACTCTGTTATCTAAAATAAACTGGTGTTATTTAGGAATATGTAAAGAACTTCTTTGCCTTAATGTTAGACATTTAGGATATGTCAAAAAAAGACAACATGTTCTTTTTTCTTAAGAATCTTAAACCATAGGCAAGGATTGAGCTCTAGAGAAGGTGGATATATGAATTGCTTATTGCTTTAGCTACTACTAATGCTTAACTGACTATCATGTTATGAACCTTAGTAAAAATTCCTAAGAAAATAGTGGATCTTTTTCTAATGAAAGCAAAGGACAATTAAACAAGTTTAGTGAGGGCAAAAATGGGGGATAAGACAATAAGAAAGGTTCTAGTAGTGCAAGTTCGACATTATCTTAAAATGCTACTAACATAGGAAGGAAAAAACCTTTGGCTTATTTCTTATGTAAAAGTCTGCATAAAATGGTTGACTACTCACAAAAAGTTACCCTTAATGCTATGCAAGTTTCAATCAAGGATCAAGATGAAGAAGAAGAAGAAAATGATTGTGATAGCAAAGAGGACATAATTTCGAGAATAGGTGTATTATGGATTCTTGGTGCCTTGAAAAAGCAAGTTGAGAAAAGGGAAAAATAGCCCAAGTTGAAACCTCATGTACATAAATAGGCAGATAACAGGGAAAATCGCCATTAGTGTGATAGTGGGAATTGGTACCATTCACAATTTCATCTTTAAAATGAAAGCTAAAAGGCTTAGTTTGAAGTTGGAAAAGGACTCAAACGATATGAAACTATCAATTCCAAGGTCTTTGCCACTACAAGAGTGGTGAGATAAGAAATTGTGAAGCTTAGCTCATGGTAAGGAAGAACAAATTTTATGGTCACTTGAATGGATGATTTTGATATGGTATTAGGGATAGGGTTCCTTTTGGCTCACCAGGTTACACCAGTACTTCTAGTAAACTACCTTTTATTCATGGAGTATAACCCATGTGTGGTACTAGTCTAAACTAAATAGCCTAAAAAGATAAATTTTTTGCCAACTATGTAATTTAAGAAGGGTCCAAAATGGAAAGAACCATCATTTTTAGCAACAATTGTGAAAGACCAGGGAATGGGAAGGGAGAAGTAGTATCTTAAGAAATTCAAGGTGTGTTAGAAATATATGAAGATGTCATGCTTAATAAATTACCTCTATATCTTCCTTTTCAATGAGAAGTTAATCATCAGATTGAGTTGCTATCTGGTGTGAAACCCCCTACAAAGAGTCCTTATAGAATGGCTCCTTTTGAATTGGTTGAGTTATGAAAGCAGTTGAAGGAACTTTTGGATGCAAGGTTTATTCGACCCTCAAAAGCATCATTTAGAGCATTAGTGTTATTTCAAAAGAAATAGGATGGTAGTCTTCAGTTACATATGGCTATTGGGTTTTAAACAAAGTCATAGTGTAGAGCAAGTATAAGATCCCTTTAGTTTAAGATTTATTTGACTAGTTGAGTAGTGCTAGATACTTTACCAAGTTGGACCTAAAATCAAGATACTATCAAGTGAGAGTAGCTAAGGAGGATGTAGTGAAGACCACTTTATGTTACTTGTTATGAGGCTTTTGAGTTCATAGTGATGTCTTTTGAGTTAACTAATACTTTAGCTACATTTTATACTCTCATAAACTAGATGTTGCATAATTTTCTGGATAAGTTTATGGTAGTCTACTTAGATGATATTGTTGTATTTAGTTTCACACTAGAAGAGCATATTGAATGTTTGCAACTAGTGTTTGAAAGACTAAAAGAATATTAGTTGTCTATGAAGAAAGAGAAATGTTCCTTTACTTAAGAATACATCATATTTCTTAGGCATATCATCGAATATGGAAGGATTCTTGTAGACATGGAGAAGGTAAAAGTTATCCAAGATCTTTATAAAGGTGACTGAGTTAAGATTCTTTTTGAGGCTTGCCAATTACTATCATCGATTTATAGAAGGATACTCTAAAAGAATAGTACCATTGACGTACCTTCTGAAGAAAAATGTAGCTTGGAAGTGAAATAAAAAGTGCCAAGTTGCATTTGAAGATTTAAAATGCACAACGATTGGAGATCCTATGCTTACCTTACCTAATATATCTAAGCCCTTTGAGGTTCATACAAATGCTTTAGATATTGCATTAGGTGGAGTTTTACTCTAAGAGGGCAATCATGTTACTTATAAGAGTTAAAAGTTGTCAAAAGTTAAGCGAAAATATATGACATAAGAGAAAAAAATGCTAGTGGTTATCTATTACCTAAAAGTATGGAGACATTATTTGCTTAAGTTAAAGTTTATGGTAAAGATTGATAACTTTGTAACTAGCCACTTTTTCACCCAATTGAAGTTAATCCCAAAGCAAGGCTGTTAGCAAAAGTTTTTAATGGAATTTTATTTCGAATTCAAATAGAAGGCGGGATAGACTAACCAAGTGGTAGATGCCTTTAGTTGAAAAGTCATGCTTGTAACAATAACCTTAATACCTTGCATGGCAAGAAGCTAATTTACTTTAAGAAGACCATAGTGCATAACAGAGAATCTTCCCAAAGATATGATAACCTAAACAATTATGAGTCTTGCTAGAAAGGACAAAACTTGATAGTTTTAAATAGAAGATAATTTACTATGGGCAAAAAGGAGAAGACTTTTTGTTCCTAAAGCTAGTAACTTAAGGAAGGTACTTTTGAAAGAGTGCCATTATACCTTATGGGCAAGTCATCTAGGCTGGAAGAGAACTTACACATTGTTGAAGTAAGGTTATTATTAGCCATAGATGTATGAAGATGTGGTTAATTACATTAAGACTTATCTCATCTGCCAGTAAGAAAAGGTTGTTAAAGACAAGACTATAGGACTTTGAGAGCCACCACAGCTACCCAGTAGACTTTGGGAGAGTGTGTTGTTAGATTTCATTTCTAACCTTCTTAAAGTAGGGGATTTATCCATTATTTTAGTAGTAGTAGATCGCTTTTCAAAGTGTGAAATATTTATTCTGGCTCCAAAGCCTCTTGACTATTTTTCAAGTTCGTTGTGAAGTACTAGGGAATGCCCCAAAATTTAGTAAGTGATCAAGATAACTGATTCACTAAGACTTTCTAGTCAGAACTTTTCAACATTCTTGGGTCATAACTTAATTTTTCATTTAGTAATCATCCTCAAAGTGATAGCCAAATTGAGAGATTTAATAACCTACTGGAGGAATATTTGAGGCATTTTACTAGTGCAAATCAAAAGAATTGATTGTAGTTCTTAGATGTTACTTAATTTTGTTTCAATGCTAAAAAGAGTTACTACTAACAAGAGTCCATTTGAGATTGTTATGGGTTAACAGCCACTTTTACCTTATATTGTATCCGAAGTGTACAAAGGTGTGAATCCTAGTGCACACCATTTCACTAAGAATTAGAAGATGAATATTGAAGTTGCCCATGCTTATTTGGAGAAAGCTTTTAAAAGAACAAAGAAGTGGGCAAATAAAGGGCATTGAGAGTTAGAGTTTAGGGCGAGAGATCTTATCTTTTTCAAACTACTGCTAGAATAAAAGTGTGTGAGGGCCAGATACAATCGATTACTTTATAAATATAAAGGCTTAATTTCAATTATAGCAAAAGTTGGGAAAGTAGCCTACAAGATTGCTCTACTTAAATGGCTAAAGATTCATCCAGTCATTCATGTTAGTAACTTAAATCCATATTATCTTGATATTAAAGATCGAACCCATAATTAACCTATTAGGCTAGAAGTTAACCCCACCAGTTGAAAGTAGAAGTGTGTGGAGGAAATTCTAGTAGAGTATGTGGTGATAGTGAGGAGGAGCCCCCAAAAAGGAGTTCTTAGTGAAGTAGAGGAGTCGAGGAGATAAGGAGATCAATTAGGAGAAAAAGGAAGACTTATTAAAGTTTAAGCAATAGATTCGAGCATTTCAAGTAGTAAAGTCTTTAAGGATGTCCACCAATTGAGTAGGGGAGAATGTCATAAATTAACTTTGTGCACCAATTGACCAAGCAAAAAAGTTTTGTTTAAGTTGAAACTTGGCAGATAAATCAAGTTTAGGATGGAGGTCTTGTAGCTTGAATTTGGGATCATTCCAACTTATGTACTATTTTTACCATTCTTCCCCATTTTGGGACTTTACTTGTATTTTTTATCAAGGTAACTTGTCTCATGTGAGTAAGAAAGCACATGACTGTGATCCTTACATTTTTATATTAGTATATTTTAGTAGCAAAATTCCATTTAGAGCTTTAAGGAAAGCCTTTATGATAGATAAGAAAAAAGCATGCCCATTCCTATTAGGCAGGCTTTTGCTTATAGTGCTTTTTAGAGGAAAGTGCCTAGTGACTTTAGTGGAAGCCTAGCACTAGTATAGGGGTTAAAATGTGTAGCTTGCACCTCCCTTACACATTTCCAACATTGTAATGAAGATTATGAGAACAACAGAAGTAGCCCTTTTTCTAATTGTGATGTCCTGAATTTTAGTTTGTTTTGGTTGCTTTTACCCGTATTTATCCATATTGCATATTTTGCACTTGTACACTTTGTGCTTATCTTTAATACATTTTGTACTATGTGTTATACTTTTGTTGTCCTTACTTGTGCGTATTTTAGTTGCCTTAATTATTTATCTTCCATTGTACTTTTTACTATTTTGTTGCTTGATATGTTTACCCATTTGGGTGTTATGGGAATAATCCTTAGCTGGCTTGCTTCTAGGTTACTGATAGCAAGCACCACATGATTTAGCAAGTGAAGTTGTCAATTCATGATACACTCGATTATTCCAGATTTACTAGCTTGTAGTCTTCTTGCCTATATCCTACCTTTCATCTTTTCTTGTGAGTCTCCCAAACACGTGCTTACCTAGCATAAATAACCCCTAACTTCTATAAGATGCCAAGTAATGTCCCCACTATTACTCTCTATTGCTCATCGTTGTGCTAAAATTCTTAGTGTCTGTACATTGGCATCATGGTATGGAAACTTAGCTTATGAAATGTAAATTATTAATAGAATAATCCATCCAATAAATCATTCATCATTTGAGTTTCTAATAATGATTGGAAATATCCATGACATCCATAATAATAAGTACTTTGTGGCAATCACAAGATAACATGTAGAATATAGTAACAAGACAACTAATCACATAAATACTTATTTAGGCAATGATAAATATTCAAGTAATACAGATGAATACAATTAGAAACATACATAATTGTGAATTAACTTTAGTAAAAGAGGATTACATTTTTTTTTATTTATAATATACCTTATTATATAATTTAGAATATGTAAGGGAGCTAACAAGTCACACATTTCAACTTTTAAATTGGTACTAAGTGATCACTTAAATTCTAAGGCACCCCATGAGGGCATTGTAAACTAAATCCCTAATGGCAGGAGTAAACATATTTTTTATGAGTTAATATAATGCCATTTTTTTTAAAGCTCGGAAAGGAAATATTTTTTTATAATACATTAACATGAAAATAAAAATTCAAAAATTACAATTATGTGCTTTATCTATTAACATTAGATAGGTTATCGTGATTAAAACTATACAAATACCCTTAAAATGGGGGAAAATTAAAAAATTCGTATATAAATTATAATCCTTCTAAATTTACATCACAAGATACTTATATAATATTTGATTTTTATGTAATATGACATCTGAGTTGAAAATAGAGTTTGTTTACGTTGCCATATCGGATCACAAGGTCAATTTATAACAACTAGCTAAGTAACTTCTCTTCACATGGGCACAAATACCTCTAGTTGTTAGGTTATATAAGCTCACCAAGTACACGTCAACATCCCAAGTTATTCTTTTTATTGTTACATTGTTTCCTTCTTACTTGCATACTAACTAAAATATCAAAGACTTCTTTAAGGGACTTTTCTTTGTTATCGTCAGTGTTTGTTCATCGTGTAGGAGCCATCACTAATTGGGTGAAATATTTATTCAAAAATTAAATCAAACATTCTATTGTAGAAGGAAAAGTTAATGCATTATATATAACTAACTTCTTCACATATACTCCTAGGCGTATTTGAAGATTTTTTTAAAATTGAAAACTCTAAATATTATTGATAATTATAAAAAATTATAAAATCAATATTATTTACATCAAGAATAATATTTTATTGAGAAACAATAGGATTAAACAAATAAACACAATTGTTCTATTGACAAAATTGAATGAAAAGAAATTCTATATAAATTAATATAAAAAAAGGAACATACAGGAAAGTACAACTTTCCATCCATAATTATGATCACTTTAGTTTATCTCAAGACAATAGTCATTTTTATTAAATTATTGAGTTTTTTATGCTCAAGATTTTATGAATAACTTATTATGGCTGGTAAAATAAAATAATAATCTAAGTATGTCCTCATATGTAAATTTTGACTTTCTTATTTTTTTTTAATTTTATGTGTCATTTTTTCCTTAAATAGGGGTTAATAAATTTTATAATTTGTTTCAAACTTTAATTTACATGTATAGAATTTTTGGACTTTTTAAATGTCATTCATTCTTTCTTAAAATTATCTCTTAAATGATGTAAAATTGCAAATATTTTAAAATCAATTTAAATTATATTCAAATTTATAGTTACATTTACTATTAACTTTTAGAGTAATTAATTGTGAATAATTAATTATATGCATTTTCATTTGTAATTTCATTTGTTAAGATAAATACCAAAATAAATAACCATTGTAATTAGCGAATAGTAAGCTAGTCAGGAAATGTCCACTCTACTACCATTTTGATTAAAATAAATAAATATAATCAGATAAAAATGAAATAAATTTATTTCTTCTATATTTTCTAAAAGTTGTCTAACATATTCTCTTATTTATTTTAGATGCTTAATGTTTTAACTTGGCCATTTTTCAAAACATAAAAGTAAAACATAATAAAACAGAAAGTAGAATGATTATTTTTTTTAAAATAAAAAGGTAGATATTAAAAAATTTGATAAATTATATTGTAGTGCAGCTTTTTGAACTTTCTTTCGAATAGATGCTAGCATTAATCTTTATTTTAAATAAGTGTTAATTTTATGAATTATTGCTATTATTTCTCAAAATATTTTTTTTAACCATGATAATGTGGTTGTAAATCAAGAACTTTAGAAAAGTATAATTCTATGATTAGTTAACTAATTTTTGTATATGATCACTTATTTTCATTTGTCTTCTAATGATCTTTCCACAAACAATAAAAAAATTTAATTTCGATGGGGTCTACCTAATAAAAAATATATAAGTTGAATTCAAAATTTTAAATAATTATAACTTTGTACTCAATTATCTAATTTGGGCAAATTTTATGTGAATTTCATGTAACTTTTCAAGATTTACGTGCTTTTACCCACTCTAACGAGTGAAAAAAGTTTTTTTTCAATGAATTTTTTCAATTTTTCTTCATTTTATTGTCATCTTATCAATTTTGACCTCATTTTTCTCAATTCAATTTTATTCAAATCCCATATTAAACTTTTGCTCTCTAATTCTTTTAGTGTTTAGTAGTATCATAATAATTTTCTTAATAATAGAACTATCAAAGAATAACATGTTACTATTTACAAATTAAACAATAACATATTGGTATGCAGATAATAATATCAATAAAAAATTTTAAATAAATGGATAAATTATGTTTCATTAACAATCAAATTATTAAATAACAATATATTACTATTTAGTCTTTATATAGTAACATATTATTATTTCATTTTCAAACAATAACATTGGTAAAAAAATATAAAATAAATGGATAAATCAAGTTTAATTAATAATTAAACTGTCAAAGAAAAGCATGTTATTTTTTATCTCTAAATAATAATATCAACTAAAAATCTTAAATAAATGGATAAATTAAGTCTTATTAATAATTAAACCATCAAATAATAGTATTTTACTGTTGTATCTCTAGGCAGTAAAATAATACTATTTCATCTCCAAATAGTAATATCAACCAAGAACATAAAATAAATGGATAAATTAAGTCTCATTAACAATCAAACTACTAAAGAAAAATATGTTACTATTTCATTTCCAAATAATAATATCGACCAAAGAAAATATTAATTTATGATCAATTATTTATAATTTTTAGCCTAATATTTTAACTTTATTAATAAAAAATTATAATAATTTTCAACCTTATTATTTAGGTTAGATATTTTAACCTTACAAAAATATGAAAAATTATCATATTTAATATGGATTTAAATTTCATTAATTGTAAGTACAAATTAATTTTATGCTATTACATAATCATGTTTTGCCATATCATAAGAATTGTTAAAAAATTCTATACTGTTAGTAAAAATTATTTATTTTTGTGACATACGATCAACTTCTTTTTTATTTAATATAAAAACTTTTACACCAATAATGAATCAAATTCAAACTCATTTAATATAATCACCTTTTAAAAAAATTATTTATAAATTTTAGCCTTACTATTCATATTACTAATAAGTTGCGTAAAAACTAATTTGTTGAACCTTTAATTCAAGTGATACTTAATGTTTCTCTAAATTTTTGTACCTTATGCTATATTTAAGGTTCAATTCCTAGTTTTTGTATATATATGTTTAGTAACTTAATCATTCCTCTATTTATACAAAATAAATAAATAAATGGATAATTATGCCCTTTAGTTATTATTGTAAAGAATATTTTTCTTTATCATTTATCTATTCAATTTTTATTCACTTTATTATCATCATTATTATGGTTTAATTATTATCAATTTGTAAAAAACTTTTTTATTATTAGATATTCATATTTCTTTAAAATACATTTAGTCCAATTAAACTATATGTTCATGTGATATGGTACATAACATAAGAGCGCTCATGCAATATGAACAAGAATAAGAATGCGCTTCCAATGAGAGAAATAGTACAACATACTAAAATAATAGAATGCAAAAATATAAATTGCATGCTACCTTGAAAACATTTAATCAATGGCTAACATTACTAGTTTCAATCGTGCATGATACTTGCCCATCTATATATACCACTACACTCAAGGTTGAAGTCACACTGCTGAAACCTAGTGTTATATATTGCTAACCTTCATCTTACTCTTTGAAACCAATTGAGATGGACCAGAATCAAGCTGAGGTCGGGGAAAACGAGAATGAGAATCAAAATGAGGATGAGATGACCGAGACCGAGAGTGAAGATGAGAGGGAGTAAATTCAGGTATACAATTCTTTTTAATCAGAGTTAGTCTCAATTCTTAATTACAGTCTCAATATTGACAATTCTTTTAATTAGAGTTAATGAGTTCTTCTTTATTTATTCATTTTTAATTTCTTCTTAGTTTTAATACAATTATTAATTATTATTTAAAACCTCGAATAATTAGTATCAAAATAATATTTAAATTTTAAAAAATAAATTAAATATAAATTAATTAAAAATTAAAAATAAAATAAAATTAAGGGATCAAATTAAAAATAACTAAAATTTTAAAAAAATGATATCAAATTAAAATAAAAAATATAAATTAAATAAAATAAACAATAAAAGATAAATGGATGATAGGGAGGTGAGCCACGTGAGCAGTGCATCCTGGGTGCCCGTCCCTGTAATTAATATTTTTCCATTAAAAAAAAAAGAGATTTCAAGCATTTAGGCTAAAATATTTTTACTGTGTAGTGTCTAGGAAATTTGTTTTGCCAATGCAAGCACTGCGGTCAAATTCCCTTCAACATTACGTGTATTATAAGATTATTTTAAAAGTTAATGAGTTCAGAATAGTAATATATATTTTTTATTTTTTTTCCAACTTTTGGATAAGTACCAATAGCTTTGTCTCATAAGCAAACATAAGAATGTTGTTCCACTATTTATAAAATATCTAGACTTATTTTATTATATTTCTCTTAATTGTATAAATTAAGAGATTAATCAAATCAATTTTTTAGAGTCTTCAAATTTTTTATTTCCTTCTTTCTTAATGCCTAACCCCACAACCTAAGCATAATAATTTCAATAATAATAATATACACAATATGTATAATCTAGTCAGACCATAACCATGATAGCATACTCAAGTACCATATCAATAAAAATAAAGTAAAATAATATAGTCAAATTAAAATAATACCTATACGCAAAATAATATAGGAAAACAACAAATATATAGATGCGATAATAAAGAGATGACAATAACAAATATAAATTTAATTATAAACTATTTAATAAAATAAAATAACAATACTCTAGTTTTAATGCCTACTACTATTACAAAATAAAATAAAAGAATTTTTAAAGCAAATATTATTCTAAACACATATAATATTTTCATACCATCTGGAAAAAAAATTAATTAATAATAACCTTACTTGTATAGTGATTTTCTGAAAAATCTTCTCAATGTGGATGCACAAATTATAATTACTGTTGGAGGAGTTAGAACTAAATATTAAGAATTTTGTAACTGCAGGTGGAAGGTTGGTAGTGGAATAATTAGGAGTGGGAGAAATTACACAAAATTTTTTGAAGGATTATGAAAGGGACCGTATACTTGATGCTAAAGTAGTTTAAAGGGTTAGGGGGTTTATATTAAGTAAGGGTAGGGGTCCGGGGGAGGGAGTCATGGATGAATAAGAGAGGGGAGTGGGGGGAGGAGGGGTGTCAGTCCGGGGAAGGGTCACGGGTGCACAGGGAAGGGGAGCCTAGGGTGCCACATGTCGGCCAAGGGGAGAGGGGACTGCTATGTGTCAGGCCGGGGAGAGAGGAAGGACGCATGGACGGCCTGTGTGTCAGGCCAGCTGATCACACGTTGTTAGACCACGTGACCAGTGGGCCTGTGCAGGCTTGCTGATCACGTTATCCTGGACCGCGTGATTAGGCTAGCCTAATCATGTTGTGTAGGGAAGCATGCTCCAGACTTTAAAAAAAATAAATGTTTAGGGCAATTATTTTTTTGGCACAGTATCCCGATCAAATCATTTTGAAATTAAAGTGTACCAGTCATTTTACCTTTAATTTTCATTCAGAACTTAATTTCAATTTTCATTTTTAGTTCATGTAATATTGTTGATGTAATTGAAAAATACTACAAGTACAAAAAAATAAAATTAGCAATTAAATTTTAAATCTTTTATGTCCATTAGATTGAACATAATATTATTGATGTAATTGAAAATTACTACAAGTACAAAAAAATGAAATCAGAAATTAAATTTCAAATCTTTCATATTCATTAAATTGAATATTATAATATATCATTTTATATTTAACAATAGTTATTGATTTTTCATTTGAAACTCAATTGAGTGATATAGCATTGCTAAATGTAATTTTGTACAATTTTAAAACTTATATAGTCAACAGGTTAAATTTTTTTCCTTTTTCTTTCTACAAGAGTATTAGTTGCCATTAAATTAAATTGCAACCCATTCAAAATATTTATGCATTTTGAATGCTCTGTATATAATACTTTAAATTTTAACTTCCAAATTACATGGATTAAAACTACAATATTAGTGTAATTTTATTTCACTCTGAATTATATTTTCTAATTTAATTAATTTTTTATGTGCATGCTTTGTAATTACCTCACTAAATTATGGCTTTCAAATTACTTACTTGTTAGTATTTCCTTTTAATTTGTTTCATTTGTGCTACTTACCCTTCCTTTTACTAAAACAAACAGTAGCTTTTGTTCATCATTATCTTATCTTATCATATTATTATTATAATTAGGGTGCAAACAAGTCAAGTTGAGTCAGATATTTGATTGCTCAAGCTTGAATTTATCAAAAAAGAAATGAGTTTGAGCTCAAGTTTGGACTTTTAATATTTGAATAATTCAAACTCAACCTTCAACCTAACTCAAACACAAGCTTAGATGAGTTTATACAAACTTATTTAAGCAACATGTTATTTATCCAAACTTTCTCATTGAACTTAAAATATCCAAATTTGAACTCAAGTTTGTAATGAATTTAAACATAAACAATCAAGTTTATATAATTTTATTTAAATAATTTGTTATTTCCTCTAAATTTGAATATATATAAATTATTTTTCACAAATAAATTGAATACTTGATTTATCTCATTTTACTTATTAATATAAATTCTTCTACAATTGTCAAAATTTATCAAAAACATTTACACAATCATTACATAATACTAGTAATTACAGGTAGTAGAAAGTAATAAATACTAAAAAGCTAATTGCTTCAATTAAAGCATTATATTTTTTCATGCAACTTTAACAATTACAAAAATGATTGAATTATTTGATGGATTTTGTTATCTTTATATTAAAATATATTTTCTATTACTAGGCTCATATATGTTTATGAACAATTTAAGTCAAGTAATATAAAGTTCAAGCTTAGCTTGTATATTAGATGAGTTAAGCTTATTTAGGTTTAAGTTGTTTAAAATTAAATTTGAATTAAGTTTTTCGTGAATTGATCTTGAACTGCTCATGAATAACTTGACTTATTTATATTCCTAATTATTATTTGCCTTACTTAATACTTATATTTCATTTCCTCTCTAAAACAAGACATTGTACTTCCCTCCCCCTTCAAAAAAAAAAAAAAGTTGCATGCCATCTTCTAAATTGAGGTTAGTAAAAGTGTACAACAACTTCAAAGGATTCACTTTCTATTCTTTACTTTGGCAAAACTAGGCTAACTCTTACATGGTTTTGTTGACATAGAGGTCATAAAATGAATGGATATTTATGAATTTATCTAATTTATTCATTTTTAAATTAATATAAATTTATTTGTTATCTTTAGTAAGTTAAAAGGTTTCCATTTTTTGGATGATTTCCATTCTTTAGATAATTGAGTCAATGCTAGAGTGTTCATAAAATTCCTTAAAATATTTTATCATATGTTCTTAGGTTTGTTTGGCTCATTATATGTCACATCCAATAATATTTTTTTATAAATTTTTCTAATTTAATATGAGTTGGTTAAATAAGCTTCAGGTAATGATCTTATTTTGAATAGCATGACCGTTAAAATAAAGAAAAAAATATGATAAGTATTGAAGCAAGTGAATTTTTTTTAAAGTAAAAGCTAGCAAAAATAATTATTTTAATATGATGTTTTAGTTGAAGGTGCATATATTATTTTTTGTGGCACTTTAATCCAATGATAGCTAGATATATATAATAATTAAAATTTGAAAGCAAAGATTAACTTAATATATGATACAATGTGCTAATTTTGAACTTTTAAAACTCCACTCAGAAGTAACATATTGTAAGCAATGCTCACTAACATAATGCTTTTTTTTATGTAATCCAATGCATTTTTTTTAAGATACTACTTTCTTACAAGTTTTTTCCCCTTCAATTAATGTATTATATCACAATTTGCAAGGTTTATAATATTAAGATAGGTTATTTAATCATAATTTTATTATAGAAGTCCAATTATTAAATTGGACCTTTAAAAAAATTGATAAGCCCAAAAGGTTTAAAGTAAATATATCCAAGGTAACCCACCCAACTCACCTTACAAATTACTCAACATCTTGGGTTTTTCTTTTACTTGGTTAGTACCGAGATGAGTCTAAGATGACATTCGGTTCATAGAATCTTTTTCATATTCCTAGAAATATCTTAAGTAAATATAAGATTCCAGTATTTGATTTAAATTAAAAAAAAATATATTCCCAAGATAGTTCACATTGCTGGGATTGATTTTAACTTAATATTTCTTCAAAATATTCTCATAAGGTGAGGTAGGTATTTAACATTCACATGACTTGGGATTGTTTAATAGATATAAAAGGACTATTTTGCCTGCCCTGCCATTTACTACAATCAACCACCATTGATCACCATATATTATTGATGACCGCTGATTATAACCACTTCTTGCCACCATTATTGCTTGTTATCACCAATTTTTGATGACTATTATTAGTCATTACCTATCATTGGTGATCACCATTTACTATTGCTAACCACCTACTATCCATTATCGGTGTCTACCATTGACCACTTATTGTCAGTGACCACTATCATTCATTTTCACCTAGTGCCATTGACCATTATTGATTACCACATATCATCGATAATCGTCATTTATCACTATTTATCATTAGTTACTACCATCCATCATTACTCATTATTGGTAGCCACTATTGGTCTCTACTAATTATCAATAGCCATCGTTCGCCATCATCGATCGTTAATGGCTACCACTAACCACCATAATTTATTATCGGTGATTATTACCTCACCATCGATGACCATTACTAATTATTACTTACCATTAGTGATCATCGCCCTCCACTACTACCACTAGTGACTATCTTTGACCACTATATACTATTGATAATTACTTATTTTTTAATGAGAGCATTTTTAATAATTAAAAAATATTTTTAAAAATATTCAAAATAATTAAAATATAATATTATAATATTCTTAAAAATATTTTTAATTAAATCAAATATGAGAATACTATATTTCCATGAATTTAATTCTTAGGAACCACATTCCTAAGGAATATTAAGATTTTTGAAAATATTTGATTCTTAAGTTAAACGCCATTTAAGATATCTAAGTGCATTTCACTCAGGTGTTCTATTTCTTTCAACCTAACTTAAGATCACCCCTATCTCTTACTAGATATAATTACTATCGTTTAAAATATATTATTTAATTAATAAATTAAATTATATTTAATAAATATTTTATATTCTCTATGATAAAAATTTTAGATATTTTCAAAAATTTAATACCAAATAAAAAGTCTTTTAAGATTTTTCTAATTACCTTAATTTCATTTATATACTCTTTAGGAAGATTAAAAAGTTACATTGTTACCAAGAATTCAATATAAATCCTTAATTATAAGAGTTTTAATTTTCCTTTTTATAATCAATTTTGTCATATTAATAAAATATTAAACATAATTAAATTATTTATTTTCTTGTTAAATAATTATGCATAATGCTTTTATATTTAAGAAAATATATTTATTTGTTAATAAACATACATATATATAGTATATATTATTTATAAATTTTTTAATATATTTGAGATCCACATTTCCCATTACTTTGGATCAACCCTGTGCCACACTTGCTTAACCTAGTTTCATCCTAACATTTTTGCAATTGCTCACTCTATCGTCTCACCTAGCACTTATCACAAGTTAGCTTTGTGCACCAATTAACCAAGTGAACAAGCTCCATTCGAGTTGAAACTTAGTAGATAAATTAAACTTAGGATGGAGGTCTTGTAGCATAAATTTGGGATCATTCTAGATTGTGTCCTATTTTCACCATTTTACCTGCTTTAGGACTTTACTTATATTTTTTATCAAGGTAACTTGTCTAGTATAAGTTACAAAGTACATGGCTATGATCCTTGCATTTTTATTGGTGTATTTTGATAGTAAAATTCCACCTAAAGCTTTAAGAAGAGCTCTTATGACAATTTAAAAAAAGTATATTTACTCTGGTCAGGTGAGCTTTTGCTTATAATACTCTTTAAGGGGCGAGTGCTCGATGACCTTGGTGGAAACCTAGCACTAGTCCAGGGTCGAAATGTGTGGCTTATGCCTCCATTATACATTTCTAACACTATAATGAAGGATTACATGAATAATAAAAATTGCCCTTTTTTCTAATTATGATATCCTAAATTTTAGGTAATTTTGGCCATATTTACCTGCATTGCATATTTTGCATTTGTGTGCTTCATGCTTATCTTTGATATGCTTTTTGTTATGTGTTATGCTTTTGTTATACCTACTTGTAAGTGTTTTGGTTACTTTAATTATTTATTTTCTGTTGTATTCTTTACTATCATGTTGTGTAATATGTTTCCCCATTTGGGTATTATGAGAGTAATCCTTACTGGTAAATGCCACAAGATCTAGCAAGTAAAGTTGCCAACTTATGACATTTAGTATTAAAGCAAGTTTTGACTCACTTTGAAGATCACTTCAAAATTATTAGGAGATTTAAAGAGTAATAACAACCATGTGAAACACTTTATGTATAGTTGAGCTCAAGAATTGAATAGGGTAAGTGGATGAATTATACAAAATGGTTGAGGAGATGCGAAGTCATAGCATTTTTGAGCTTATTGAATAGGCTAGGAAATGGGAATGTGTTGCTATTCGAGTTGTAGTTGTAAAATCTTATTAAGGCATTAATCAAGAGACCTTAAGTGCCACTCCTGAAGGTAACTTAGGTAATTTTGTTAGAGATTTAAGAGATAAATTAGTTGATATGAAGGCCTAGTTTAGAGTTCTCGCAAGAGCATTAGGGAACTAGGGACCTAACTGAGTGCTGAAATATAGGCGTATAAAAGTGCTTGAACCCTATTGTTTTATGGATATACAAGATGCCAAAGAGTTAAAAAACTGCCTCTTTGACATGGAATAATATTTTCAAGCCATTAGACTAGATTCATAAGAAGTAAAAGATTCATAAGAAGTAAAGGTTATAACTACTGCCATATGCTTAGTTAGTGAAGCGAAACTTTAGTAGCGAACAAAATATAAAGATATTTTAGTAGGCTAATGTACCATTAATAATTGGGAGAACTTGAAAAGAGAGTTTAAGTCCTAATTCTTTCCTAAAAATGTAAAGTACATAGCTTGATGCCAACTCCATTATTTAAAATAGACTGGTGTTATTTAGGAATATGTAAAGAACTTCTTTGCCTTGATGTTGGACATTTAGGATATGTCGAAAAAAAATAATATGTTCTTTTTTCTAAGGATCTTAAACCATAGGCAAAGATTAAGCTCCAGAGAAGATAGGTATATGAATTGCCTATTGCTTTATCTACTGTTGAATGTTTAATTGACTATCATGTTGTGAACCTTAGTAAAAAGTCCCAAGTAAATAGTGGATCTTTTTCTAATGAAAGCAAAGGACAATTAAACAAGTTTAGTAAAAGCAAAAGTGAATGATAAGACAATAAGAAATGTTCTAGTAGTACAAGTTTGACATTATCTTAAAATGCTACTAACATAGGAGGGAAAAGACCTTTGGCCTATTTCTTATGTAAAGGTCTGCATAAGATGGTTGACTACTCACAAAAAGCTACCCTTAATGCTGTCCAACTTTAAGATGAAGAAGAAGATGATTGTGATAGCAAAGATGACATAGTTTTGAAAATGGGTGCATTATGGATTCTTGGTACCTTGAAAAAATAGGTTTAGAAAAGGGAAAAATAGCTTAAGTTAAAACCTCATGTACATAAATAGGCAGATAACAGGGAAAACCGCCATTAGTGTGGTGGTGGAAATTGGTACCATTCACAATTTCATCTTTAAAGTGAAAGCTAAAAAGCTTAGTTTAAACTTGGAAAAGGACTCAAACTATATGAAACTGTTAATTCCAAGGTCTTTACCATTGCAAGAGTGGTGAGACAAGCAATTATGAAGCTTGGCTCATGGCAAGGAAGAATTTTATGGTCGCTTGAATGGATGATTTCGATATGGTATTAGGGATGGGGTTCCTTTTGGTTCACCAAGTTACACCAGTACTTGTAGTAAACTTCCTTTTATTCATAGGGTATAACCCATGTGTGGTACCAGTCTAAACTAAACAGCTTGAAAAGATAAAACTTTTGTCAACTATGCAATTTAAGAAAGGTCCAAAGTGGAAAGAACCATCATTTGTAGCAACAATTGTGAAAGACCAAGGAAATGGGAAGGGAGAAGTGGCACTTTAAGAAATTTAAGGTGTGTTAGAAATATATGAAGATGTCATGCTTGATAAATTGCCTCTGTATCTTCCTCCTCAATGAGAAGTTGATCATCAGATTGAGTTGCTACTTGGTGTGAAACCTTCTACAAAGAGTCCTTATAGAATGGCTCCTTTTGAATTAGCTGAGTTATGAAAGCAATTGAAGGAGTTTCTGGATGCAGGGTTTATTTGACCCTTAAAAGCATCATTTAGAGCATTAATGTTATTTCAAAAGAAACAGGATGGTAGTCTTCGGTTATATATAGACTATTGGGCCTTAAACAAAGTTATAGTGCAGAGCAAGTGTCAGATCGCTTTAGTTTAAGATCTATTTGACTAGTTGAGTAGTGCTAGATACTTCAACAAGTTGGACCTGAGACTAAGATATTATTAAGTGAGAGTAGCTAAAGAGGATGTAGTGAAAACCACTTGTGTTACTTGTTATGAGGCTTTTGAGTTCATAGTGATGCCCTTTGAGTTAACTAATACCTTAACTATATTTTATACTCTTATAAACTAGGTGTTCCATGATTTTCTGGATAAGTTCATGATAGTCTACCCAGATGATATTGTTGTATTTAGTTTCACACTAGAAAAGCATATTGAATGTTCACAACTAGTGTTTGAAAGACTGAGAGAACATCAGTTGTATATGAAGAAAGAGAAATGCTCCTTTAGTTAAGAATACATCATATTTCTTAGGCATATCATCAAAAGTGGAAAGATTCTTATAGACATGGAGAAGACAAAATTTATCCAAGATCTCTATAAAGGTGATTAAGTTAAGATTCTTTTTGGGGCTTACTAATTACTATCATCGATTTATAGAAGGATACTCTAAAAGGATAGTACCATTGACAGACCTTCTGAAGAAAAATATAGCTTGGAAGTAGAATAAAAAGTGCCAAGTTGCATTTGAAGATTTAAAATGCACAACGACTAGAGATCCTATGCTTACCTTACTCAATATATCCAAGCCCTTTGAGGTTCAGATAAATGCTTTGGATATTGCATTAGGTGGAGTTTTACTCCAAAAAGGTAATTATGTTGCTTATAAGAGTTATAAGTTATCAAAAGTTGAGCAAAAATATACGACATAGGAGAAAAAAATGCTAGTGGTTATCCATTACCTAAAAGCATGGAGATATTATTTGCTTAAGTTAAAATTTGTGGTGAAGACTGATAACTTTGTAGCTAGCCGCTTTTTCACCCAATTGAAGTTAACCCCAAAGTAAGGCCGTCAGCAAAAGTTTTTAATTGAATTTAATTTCGAATTCAAATAGAAGGCGAGATGGACTAACCAAGTGGCAGATACCCTTAGTTGAAAAGTCATGCTTGCAGCAATAACCTTAATAACTTGCATGGCAAGAAGCCAATCTACTTCAATAATATAAGAGTGCATAAGAAAGAACCTTCCTAAAGATCTGATAACCTAAACAATTATGAGTCTTGCTAGAAAGGACAAAACTTGATAGTTTTGGATAGAAGATAATTTATTATGGGCAAAAGGGAGAAGACTCTTCGTTCCTAAAGCTGGTAACTTAAGGAAGGTACTTTTGAAGGAATGCCATTATACTTCATAGGCGAGTCATTTGGGCTGGTAGAGAACTTACACATTGCTGAAGTAGGGTTATTATTAGCCATAGATGTATGAAGATGTGGTTAATTACACTCAGACTTATCTCATTTGCCAGTAAGATAAGGTTGTTAAAGATAAAACCATAGGACTTTTAGAGCCACCACAGCACAGCTACCTAGTAGACCTTAAGAGAGTGTGTTGTTAGATTTCATTTCCAACCTTCTTAAAGTAGGGGATTTATCCATTATCCATTATTTTGGTGGTAGTAGATCGCTTTTCAAAGTATGAAATATTTATTCTAGCTCCAAAGTATTACTCCTGACTATTTTTCAAGTTCATTGTGAAGTATTAGGGAATGCCCCAAAGTGATCGAGATAGCTGATTTACTGAGACTTTCTAGTCAGAACTTTTCAACATTCTTGGGTCACAGCTTAATTTCTCATCTAGTAAGTATCCTTAAAGTGATAGCCAAATTGAGAGATTTAATAACCTATTGGAGGAATATTTGAGGCACTTTACTAATGCAAATTAAAAAAATTGATTGTAGTTTTTAGATGTTACTTAATTTTATTTCAATGCTAAAAAGAGTTACTACTAACAAAAGTTCATTTGAGATTATTATAGGTTAATAGCTACTTTTATCCTATACTATATCCGAAGTGTACAAAGGTGTGAATCCTAATGCACACCATTTCACTAAGAATTAGAAGATGAACATTAAAGTTGCCCATGCTTATTTGGAGAAAGCTTTTAAAAGAACAAAGAAGTGGGCAAATAAAGGGCATTGAGAGTTGGAGTTTAAGGCGAGAGATCTTATCTTTGTCAAACTATTGCTAGAACAAAAGAGTGTGAGGGCTAGATACAATCGATTACTTCACAAATATAAAGGCCTAATTTCAATTATAGCAAAAGTTGGGAAAGTAGCCTACAAAATTACTCTACTTAAATGGTTAAATATTCATCCAGTCATTCATCTTAGCAACTTAAATCCATATTATCTAGATACTGAAGATCTAACCCATAATTAACCTATTAGGCTAGAAGTTAACCCCACCAATTAAAAGTAAATGTGTGTGGAGGAAATTCTAGTAGAGTGTGTGGTGATAGTGAGGAGGAACTCCCAAAAAGGAGTTCTTAGTGAAGTAGAGGGGTCTAAGAGATAAGGAGATCAATTAGGAGAAAGAGGAAGACTTATTAGAGTTTAAGCAATAGATTTGAGCCTTTCAAGTAGTAGAGTCTTTAAGGATGTTGACCAACTGAGTAGGGGAGAATGTCACAAATCGGCTTTGTGCACCAATTGACTAAGCAAACAAGCTTCGTTTGAGTTGAAACTTGGCAGATAAATCAAGTTTAGGATGGAGGTCTTGTAACCTAAATTTGGGATCATTCCAGCTTATATACTATTTTTACCATTTTTTTCCATTTTGGGACTTTACTTATATTTTTTATCAAAGTAACTTGTCCCATGTGAGTAGGAAAGCACATGACTGTGATCTTTACATTTTTATATTAGTGTATTTTAGTAGCAAAATTCCACTTAGAGCTTTAAGAAAAGCCTTTATGATAGATTGGAAAAAGTATGACTATTCCTATTAGGCAGGCTTTTGCTTATAGTGCTCTTTAGGGGAGAGTGCCCAGTGACCTTAGTGGAAACCTAGCACTAGTCTAGGGGCCGGAATGTACAGCTTGTACCTCCTTTACACATTTCTAACATTGTAATAAAAGATTATGGGAATAATAGAAACAGCCCTTCTTCTAATTGTGATGTCCTAAATTTTAGTCAGTTTTAGTTGCTTTTACCTGTATTTATCCACATTGCATATTTTGCACTTGTGCACTTTGTGCTTATCTTTAATATGTTTTGTACTACGTGTTATACTTTTGTTGTCCTTACTTGTGCTTATTTTAGTTGCTTTAATTATTTATCTTCCATTGTACTTTTTACTATTTTGTTGCTCAATATGTTTATCCATTTGGGTGTTGTGGGAGTAATCTTTGGTTGGCTTCCTTCTAGGTTGCTGATAGCAAGCACCACATAATTTAGCAAGTGAAGTTAGCAGTTCATGAGACACTCGATTATTCCAGATTTATTAGCTTGTAGTCTTCTTGCCTACATCCTACCCTTCATCTTTTCTTGTAAGTCTCCCAAACATGTGCTTGCCTAGTATAAATAACCCCTAACTTCTATAAGATGCCACATAATGTCCCCACTATTACTCTCTATTGCTCACTGTTGTGCTAAAATTGTTAGTGTCTGTGCATTAGCATCATGGTATGGAAACTTAGCTTATGAAATGTAAATTATTAACAGAATAATCCATCCAATAAATCATTTATCATTTGAGTTTCTAATAATGATTAGCAACATCCATAACATCCATAATAATAAGTGCTTCGTGGCAATCATAAGATAACGTGTAGAATATAGTAACAAGACAACTAATCACATAAATACATATTTAGACAATGATAAATGTTCAAGTAATATAGATGAATACAATTAAAAACGTACATAATTGTGAATTAACTTTAGTAGAAGAGGATTACATTTATTTCATTTATAATATGCCTTATTATATAATTTAGAATATGTAAGGGAGCTAACAAGTCATACATTTCAACTTTTAGATTGGTACCAAGTGATCGCTTAAATTCTAAGGCACCTCATGAGGGCATTATAAACTAAATCCTTAATGGCAAGAGCAAACATATTTTTTATGAGTTAATATAATGCCTTTTTTTTAAGCTTGAATAGGAAATAATGTTTTATAATACATCAACATGAAAACAAAAATTCAAAAATTATAATTATATGCTTTATCTATTAACATTACATAGGTTATTGTGATTAAAACTCTACAAATACCTCTAAAATGGGGGAAAATTGAAAAATTTGTATATAAATTATAATCCTTCTAAATTTACGTCACAAGATACTTATATAATATTTGATTTTTATGTAATATTACATCTAAGCTAAAAATAGAGTTTGTTTACCTTGCCATATCGGATCACAAGGCCAATTTATAACAACTAGCTAAGTAACTTCTCTTCACATGGGCACAAATACCTCCAATTGTTTAGTTATATGAGCTCACCAAGTACGTGTCGACATCCCAAGTTATTCTTTTTATTAGGGCTATTCATATTTTTTACAATTGACCTAAATCAATCGGCTCAATATTAAGATGGGTGATTTAAGCTGGTTGCAAGCTTTTAGTTAATTTAAAATGAAAAAACTGATGAAATAACTTAACTTTTGACAGGTTAATCGGATACAGGCTTTGTAATCTGACAAAATTTGTTATTGACCAACCCAATTACAAAGGAAAGCAGAGTGCAGTGTAGAGAAGGATGGGAAGTGCCCTCCAACAATGTCGTAGCAACAAAGGGGAAAAAATATCCCTGACAACGATAAATGAGAAGACTCTAGAACTGTAATCTTGCCCAGTGTCCTCTCCCTCACCCACTCTCACAGTTACAGAGATTGAACTTCCTTCACCGGCTCACCCACTTAGTCTCACAAACTTAGTCAATCAGATCAGAGCATCCCTCATCCCTCACCCTCACCTTTCCACTCCCATCATCGATTCATCAGTTTCCGACGCCCTACAATGTCTCTCTTTGCACTATCTCAACCACCCTTAATAGATAGGTTATTATATCTTCATTCTTATCACCTAAGAGTTAAATTTTCTTTCTTCTCATTATTCTCAACGCTCGCTTCATTCTTCTCCAGTCCAGAGATGAAAGTTCCCTTTTCAATCTTCATTTGTCTCTTAATATTTCTAAACTTTTTAGATTTAGGAGTTATTTTTGTGCGTTTATTATTATCTGCTCAAAAAAGGCGAAGGTGAACTATTAAGTTTTGATAAATAATTTTTTCGATCTTATATCTCGCTTGATTAATCGTATATTTATAATTTTTTTAGCATTTGTTGATTGATTTGTTCTTGTTTTGCATGTGAAAATTTGTTAGTAATTTTATTTTGATTGTAATTTGAGGTATTTGTTTAGGGTTTAGTCTGAGGCTTTAAAATTTCTAAAGATAACGATTTTTTTACTTTTCACTATAATTTGAAAATTAAGTTGATAAAATGATAATTGTCAGTTTTATATACTTTTCTTTATAGATTTAAAAGAAACTATTCTTCTATTGTATAAATCAATAGAAAATATGATGAATTGTGCTATATCTATATTTCATGCTCAACAGATATTACATAGAGATAAGTTAAGAGTTATAATAAAATTGTTCTTGTATCTTCTTTCAAGAGTCTTTAACAGATTAAGTTTATGGTCATATATGATTGTAATAGGCTACTTTGTCTCTTTATGTAATGTAAGAATGTTATTTATCAAGAAATATTTAGATTTGCTTTACTGCTTCTAGTATAAAATTTACATTATATCTTTCTAATGGTATATTGGTATGAAATATATAGAAAACTTAAATAAGGCCAAACCGACTTAACCCAATCGACTTGTTATAAAATTTAATTAATTAGTTTATACTGATTACAGAAATTGTGCCAGTTAAAAATGAGTGACTTAATTTTCTGCTTATTAGCCATTGGTCGGTTGGCAATAAACTTGAAAATCGGATGCCATCAATCGATGGACAATCCTACTTTTTATTATTACATTGTTTCCTTCTTACTTGCATACTGACTAAAGTATTAAAGACTTCTTTGAAGGACTTTTCTTTGTTGTCGTCAGTGTTTGTTCACCGTGTAGGAGCCATCACCCATTGGGTGGAATATTTATTCAAAAATTAAATCAAACATTTTATTCTAGAAGGAAAAGTTAATGCATTATATATAACTAACTTCTTCACACATACTCCCAAGCGTATCCTAAGATTTTTTTAAAATTTGAAAACTTTAAATATTATCGATAATTATAAAAAAATATAAAATCAATATTATTTACATCAAGAATAATATTTTATTGAAACAATAGGATTAAACAAATAAACACAATTGTTCTATTGACAAAATTGAATGAAAAGAAATTCTATATAAATTAATGTAAAAAAAAGAAACATACAGGAAAGTACAACTTTCCATCCATAATCATGATCACTTTAGTTTATCTCAAGACAATAGTTATTTTTCTCAAATTATTGAGTTTTTTATGCTCAAGATTTTATGAATAACTTATTATGGCTAGTAAAATAAAATAATAATCTAAGTATGTCCTCATATGTAAATTTTGACTTTTTTATTTTTTTTTATTTTATGTGTCATTTTTTCCTTAAATGGGAGGCAATAAATTTTATAATTTGTTTCAAACTTTAATTTACATGCATAGAATTTTTGGACTTTTTAAATGTCATTCATTCTTTCTTAAAATTATTTCTTAAATGATGTAAAATTGCAAATATTTTAAAATCAATTTAAATTATATTCAAATTTATAGTTACATTTACTATTAACTTTTAGAGTAATTAATTATGAACAATTAATTATATGCATTTTCATTTGTAATTTCATTTATTAAGATAAATAGAAAAATAAATAACCATTGTAATTAGCGAATAGTAAGCTAGTTAGGAAATGTCTACTCTACTACCATTTTGATTAAAATAAATAAATATAATTAGATAAAAATAAAATAAATTTATTTCTTCTATATTTTCTAAAAGTTGTCTAACCATTGTAGTGCCACTTTTTAAACTTCCTTTCGAATAGGTGTTAGCGCTAATCTTTATTTCAAATAAGTATTAGTTTTATAAATTATTACTATTGTTTCTTAAAATATTTTTTTTAACCATGAGAATGTGGGTGTAAATCAAGAACTTTAGAAAAGTATAATTCCATGATTAGTTAACTAATTTTTGTATATGACCACTTGTTTTTATTCGTCTTCCAATTATCTTTCCATAAACAATAAAAAAAATTTGATTTCGATGGGGTCCACCTGACAAAAAATGTATAAATTGAGTTTAAAATTTTAAATAATCATAACTTTATACTCGATTGTCTAATTTAAAAAAATTTTATGTAACTTTTTGAGATTTACGTACTTTTACCCACTCTAACTAGTGAAAAAAAAGCTTTTTTCAATGAATTTTTTTAATTTTTCTTCATTTTATTGTTATCTGATCAATTTTGACCTCATTTTTCTCAATTCAATTTTATTCAAATTTCATATTGAACTTTTACTCTCTAATTCTTTTAGTGTCTAGTAGTGTCATAACAATTTTCTTAACAATAGAATTATCAAAGAATATTATATTACTATTTACAGACTAAACAATAATATATTGGTATGCAGATAATAACATCAATAAAAATTTAAAATAAATAAATAAATTAATTTTTATTAACAACTAAACTATTAAATAACAATATATTACTATTTAGTTTTCATATAGTAACATATTATTGTTTCATTTTTAAATAGTAACATTGATAAAAAAAATATAAAATAAATGAATAAATCAAGTCTAATTAATAATTAAATTATAAAAAAATATATTATTATTTCTTCTCTAAACAATAATATCGACTAAAAATTTTAAATAAATAAATAAAATAAGTCTTATTAACAATTAAACTATCAAATAATAGCATATTACTATTGTGTCTCTAGATCGTAATATAATACTATTTTATCTCTAAATAGTAATATCAATAAAAAATATAAAATAAATGGATAAATCAAGACTCATTAACAATCAAATTGTCAAAGAAAAGGATTACTGTTTCATTTTCAAATAATAGCATTGACCAAAGAAAATATTAATTTATGATCAATTATTCATAATTTTTAGCCTAATATTTTAACTTTATTAATAAAAAATTATAATAATTTTCAACCTTATTATTTAGGTTAGATATTTTAACCTTATAAAAATATGAAAAATTATCATATTTAATATGGATTTAAATTTCATTTATTGTCAGTACAAATTAATTTTATACTATTACATAATCATGTTTTGCCATATCATAAGAATTGTTAAAAAATCTATACTATTGGTAAAAATTATTTATTTTTGGTGACATACGATCAACTTCTTTTTTATTTAATATAAAAACTTTTACACTAATAATGAATCAAATTCAAACCCATTTAATATAATTACCTTTTAAAACAATTATTTATAAATTTTAGCCTTACTATTCATATTACTAATAAGTTGTGTAAAAACTAATTTGTTGAACCTTTAATTCAAGTAGTACTTAATGTTTCTCTAAATTTTTGTACTTTCTGCTATATTTAAGGTTCAATTCCTAGTTTTTGTATGTATATGTTTAGTAACTTAATCATTCCTCTATTTATACAAAATAAATAAATAAATGGATAATTATGCCCTTTAGTTATTATTGTAAAGAATATTTTTCTTTATTGTTTATCTATTCAATTTTTATTCACTTTATTATCATCATTATTGTGGTTTAATTATTATCAATTTGTGAAAAACTTTTTTATTATTAGATATTCATATTTCTTTAAAATACATTTAGTCCAATTAAACTATATATTCATGTGATATGGTACATAACATAAGAGCGCTCATGCAATATGAACAAGAATAAGAATGCGTTTCCAATGGGAGAAATAGTACAACATACTAAAATAATAGAATGCAAAAATATAAATTGCATGCTACCTTGAAAACATTTAATCGATGGCTAACATTACTAGTTTCAATCGTGCATGATACTTGCCCATTTATGTATACCACTACACTCAAGGTTGAAGTCACACTGCTGAAACCTAGTGTTATATATTGCTAACCTTCATCGTACTCTTTGAAACCAATTGAGATGGACCAGAATCAAGCTGAGGTCGGGGAAAACGAGAATGAGAATCAAAATGAGGATAAGATGACCGAGACCGAGAGTAAAGATGAGAGGGAGCAAATTCAGGTATACAATTCTTTTTAATCAGAGTGTTAGTCTCAATTCTTAATTACAGTCTCAATATTGGCAATTCTTTTAATTAGAGTTAAATGAGTTCTTCTTTATTTATTCATTTTTAATTTCTTCTTAGTTTTAAATAAAATTTAAAAGTGTACAAAAATGTAATAAAGGTAAAATTTTTCTAATTTTGTGATACAAAAATTACGTAATACAAAAGAATTTCAAACTCATTTTATACCATTTTTAATTTAAATTTTCGCATCCTTATTGATTTATTTATTTATTTTTATTTTCTTCTTAGCTACCCCAACCAACTGATGGATGCTACCGGGATATTGGTGCTCCATCTCAAACTCCTCCTGCTCGGTGAGATAATGCTTTTACATTTTTTTTCCCTTTTCCTTTCTTTTTTATTTTTGATGCTTTCATAATTTGTTGATTTCTCAAGCAGTATAACAGAGGAAGATGTAAAAGAAATCATTAAGACAATCAATTACTCCCCTGACCTTGAAAAAACTCTACCTAAGGAAAAGGAAGAAATCTGCTGCATATGTCTTGAGAACTTTTCATATGGACAAACGTCGATAATGTTAATCCCCTGCAAACATGTAATCCATGATTCATGTGCATGGAACATGTACCATGGAAACTTTGATGGTACACAAAAATGCCCATATTGTCGGCAACATGTTAGGTTAATTGACACACTAGAATTTGAAGCACAGTACACCTCCAGACCAGTCAAGTGAAAAAGATGCAAGTTCTCCTTTACAACCCCATGACAGTGAAGCAAGTTCTTCACAGCCAGAGTGATGGACCTCATCTTTTTATTACTTATAGTGAAATATGAATTGCTATCCAAGATAAAGTTTTATATCTGTTATGTTGTTAGATTTAGTTTTATATCCATACTCGTTTATTGACACCTTTAGGACTATTGGATTCATATCTGAAAGTTAGTTTGGTGTGCTCATTTTAGTTTGGTCGTAAATTTAGTTGTCCTATTACTGTGTGATGTTACCTTCATTATATGAAGTTATCTTTTGTAGTAGACTGCCTTTTCTTTTTTTCAATTTAAGCTTGTTAACATTTTTTTTTTGAATGCTAACTTGCATGCAAGTAATTACAAACCATTTCAAAGGATGCACACAAACAAAATAATATACTGTCTTTTCAAGAATTAACCATGTACGAAGGGATCCTTTAATTAACTTTTTTTTTGGTTTCCTTTTTGCCTCAGAATATAGGTATCAATCTCATATTTTGCTACCTACAGTAATACAGAAATATATAGAACGAGATCTTTCTTTCTTTTGGGTAATTTTTAGTATAATTATCAATTATTAATCAAACTTGGCTTGCATATCTATAATGGGGTCAGAGAAATTAATTAAAATGTAGACTTACGTTAAACAATAATGGGTTGACCAACCTTGGTCAGTTTCAATAAACAAATAAACTTTCGTCAACAACCATGAGCACAGATGCAACAAAACAAAACGATGAACTTTGAACTTTGATTCTATTTCTGATAATGTCGGAATAAACAGTAAGAACGGAGAACAACCTTAAAGAACATAAGAGATAAGTAGATAAATATGTGGACCAGACGAAGAAATTCTCTTTTTGGCACAACCAAAGACACAAATTACATGCAAGTTTCCGGCAAATAAAAGATTCTTTCATGGCTGGGATTCTACCTTCTACAAGCTTAATACAGGATTCTCTATCAATCTTCTTGCCATAAAATTTCTTTATCAAAATTGCCTCCTTCAAGTCAAGTTCATGAGTGTTAGCAGAAGCACCAGATATTTAAAATGATCATTGGCCTTCAAGAGATGGCCTAGGTGTGTTGGTATATTTAAAATGTTGCTCCTTCGAAACCAGACTCGAACTTCTTGAAGGTAGACAAATCAAGTTCTCATGTCAAATAGGACAGATTTCAGCAGAGAATGTATATGATTATATAGTTGTACTGCTTGTTCTTATGATCACGAGATCCAAGCTGTTGTCATGATGATTACTCAGTAGAGCAACGTAACTTTACCCAGAAATTCAACTCGTTTCACGGCATGCCTTGACCTTCTTAGAGTGGGATTTGGTCCATTAGTGGCCTCCTGCATTGGGACACACGTCTTGGCCTTCTCAGTTTTTTCTTCTCTTTTTCGTGAAAAAATTCTGTTTATATATTTAGTCAAAACAATTTTGTGCAGTCAGTGCATTAATTCCTTTTAAAATAAATTATTTTTATTTTACAAAGAACGTCACTGTAAGCCAGGACAAACCAAACATATGTATTATGTATTAATTTTAATGACCAATTCACCTATGTCTATACTCGCTAGATTAGCTAGCCGGTACCGATAAAAATATTATATAATTTTTATATTGATTTTATATTCTAATAGTGTTTTATAATTTATTTATTTTAAAATAAAAATAATAAAAATATTTATTTTATAAAACTATTTAAAATAGGTATTTCAAAACCTCTTGAATCAAACCAAATTGGTGAGCAACAGTGTTTGGAAGGTGTTTCAGAAAGAGAGGTCTGTTTTCTAGGAAGACCAGTACGTACGAATTATGCGTGTACAAAAAAACAACAAAATTGCAGATGAAAGAAAGGAGCCTTGCGAGAAGAAAAGGAATGCAGAGAGCTCATAAGGACAAAGTGGAGGATGTGAAAAGGAAAAGAGAGTTAAAATAGAATGCTCGTGGATTTATAGATAGATTCTAGAAAAATAAAGGGGCAGAAAACATTTCCACGAAAGTGCCCAAAAATGTACAAATAAATGATGGGATTAGAAAGTTGAATTAGTAAATGCCCGAAAATTGGTGTGCATAGAGGATTCGCGTTTATTTATCTTGGAAGTATTTTTTATAAAAAAATTTATATATATATATATATATTAACAAAGGAGTAATATATTATTTATATTAATAATTTAAAAAAAATATAAAGTGATATTTAATTTGCAGAATTTTTATCACACTCTTAGAAATGTTTTAAAGAAATATGAAATTTTTATATTTTATTCAAATTTTGAAAAAATATTTTCAAAAACATTCACATTCTCAAATATATTTTTAACTTAATATTCACCCGAAATATTTCCATATAGTAGTGAGTATTCTACATTTCATAATATAAGAATGTTTAATTAATATAAATAAACTATTTTGTTTATCTTTCTTTTAAAACTTTATTATCATTAAGATTGCATTTCGGCAATATTTACTGTTGTTAATCATTATTAGTTACTGCTCATTGAAACTAGTGATCGCTTACCACCAATTATTAACAATGATTATCATCAACTACCATTTATTTTCGGTGACCATTACTAATCACCGCTTATTATTAATGGTTACTGTTTATCATCACCCATTATCGATTGTCACTGTTAATTACTACCTATTACTAATAATTATTATTGATAACCACCTACCACCAAAGGCCATAGTTTACTATTATTTATTGTCGGCTATCATTTATTATTGGTGATGACTGCCAATAACAATCATTCGCCATTATTCACTATTACCTATTCTTACCTAATCTTAGTAATTATTATTGAGTATTATCTATTACTAGTCATCACCTATTGTAAGTGATTATCATCTATTATCATTACTCTATCACCTACCATTAATGATAACTATTGGTGATTATTGTCGACAATTACTAACCATTATTTTTTAAAATAATTAAAAATATTATAACATTAATAAGAATATTTTTAATTAAATTAAATATAATATCATATTTTTAAGGATTAAAATTTTGAAATTACATTTTCTAAAATATTAATTTCTCAAACTAAACGTTGTCTAAAAATATAATAATATAAGAAAGTGAATTTTTTAAATAAAAAATATTTTTAAAATTTTTATATTTAATATTAAATAAATAAAATATTTCTCTTCATTTTTATATTCTATAATTATATTTAAAAAAATTTGTTAAGTCGTAATTATTATGTGAGTAACGGGGCAGAGCGTATTATAATACAGAGCCGTGCTATTAATGGTAGTAACGGGGCAATCGCAATTATTTTATAAAAAATACGGAGCAGTGCTGCTGATGAGGAACTTGCAATACACAAAAGCTGCAAACATATTAAATTAAATTACAGATAAGAACGAAAACTGATTACCCCGTGATGAAAAAAAAAAAGAAAAATAATTATAGAAAATAATAAAAAATATTTTCATTACTTGTTTAAATATATATAAAAATAAGAGTAAAAAATTAAATTAAATTAAATGATAATTTTATTTTTCAAATTTATATATTTATCTAATATTTTATTTGTGATCAACAATAATTACAATTATAATTTATCATATTTATGTATAAATTTTTTTATAAATATTTATATTTTTTATTAAACTTCAATAAAAACTTACAAAATTTTCATTTACATACTAAAGAAATATATCAATGGTGTATAAATTTATCAATATTATATATGAGAAATTCTTATGCTTCTATTATTATTTTGTTGCTCTTATCATTTTTGCTCCTATTGTATCTCCAAGTTTATTTAGAGCAAAATTATGCTATTTTTTTTCTTCTACTTATATTATTATCATTTTTGTAAATATCATAATAATTATTTGTTATTTATTTTTTTACTTTGTATAATGAAACCTAAATATTAGTTTCTTTGATATTTTTATCATTTTCATAAATGTCAGAATAAATATTACAAGCAGCTTCTTCATATGCTTCTCCCAATTTTTTTTCCTAGTTTCTCTTCCTCTTTGCTGATCACTCTGCCTCTGTTTTTATGTTCACACTTCTTCGTATGTTTTTTCATTACTCCTCTTTCTTTTTTTTTCCCTATTGTTCTCTACCTCTTTTTTTTTTCCCCCTAAAAAACTTCTAGACAACGACAAAAAAATGTTGGAATTTTGAGCTTAATGCAGGTGGGCTGATTCAATACTTCTCAAAATTAGGGTTCGTTTTGTTGGGAGAAAATGAATTTTTAGAATTTATTTTCTAACTTTCCCTTAACATTTAAAAATTTTGGTTAACAGGAAAATAAATTATGATCAATTAGAAAGTTATATTATTTTTAAAAAAATAACTTTTCATTTTAAAAAATGGAATTCATTTTTCTTGTTACTCAATACATTCATATTCAAACTCAAACTTTTTACTTTCTTACTTTGTTACATAATTGCTATCATAAATAAAATTTATTTTTATTTATTAAATATTTCATGATGGATTCTCTATTTTTATTTTTATAAAATTTATTTTTATTTATTAAAGTTTAGGTACACATTTTTATGTTATATTTACTAAAATATTATTCTTTTTTTCTCATAATGGATACTTTATTATATAATATTTTGTAACAATTAATTAAATTAATTATGTGAATCTGTGTATAAGATTTTGTAATGTCTTTAATATATATTTTATTATTAAAAATTAATTATTATTGGACTATTGGGCACCAAGAACAATAAAAATTTTATTAAAAAATTTCTGTTTAAAAGTTAAGTAAAATTATAATAATTTTGAAGTAAATAGTTTTAATTTACTTTAAACGGAATTAATTTTTCTTTATATACCAAACACCAGAAAATATTTTTTTCTTTATGCATCAAATAACAGAAAATTAATTCATTTTCCAGAAATATATTTTCTTAAAAAAATATTTTCTAAAAATTTCATTTTATCCTAAACCAAATGACCCTTAGAGTATAAATTTTGTGGGGATGCTTTTAGTAGGGATTTCTTCAAAAGCGTACTCTATTTACTGTTTTATCCTGCACATCTCATGTTTAGGATTTTAATCAATGCTTTCATTTGTAGACATTCAAGAGATGTTAGAGGTTCGTCGGTACAATATTATATTGTATTTTATATTTTAATTCAATATTTTAATATTATATTATTATTCTATATAAAATATGTAAAATATTTATATTATAATGCAATATGCATTAAAAATAAAATTGTCATACATTACACCATTTATACACTATGCGCTATTGCTTTAAGGGTCCTCATTATTATTATCCGTCACGTGCAGCAAATCATGCATCTTTTCAATTTCATTTGTTTATTCAAATTAACTTGTATTTTTAAGCAATTTTCTCACCGCATCTTCTTTTCAACGTTATAAAGAATTGAACACCATTTGCTTACAATAGCAATTCATTGAAGGACTCGAATCTGTTGCCGATTTTGCCCATAAACACACATCCTTTATTCTCTATTTGTTCAATTTTTTTGAACTGAACAATTTCACAATGGATGAGTCTACACAATATTTTGAATTAATTCAAACAAATATCTTTTGAAATCGAACACCATTTGTAGAATGTTGACGGTATTAAGTATCTTCCATTTCTTCGTTAATTATAAATTAATATTTTTTTACATTGAGACTAAGATTTTTAGAATGAAATAATAATTCGTTACTATTAGTTTCATTACCTTGATTGTAAAACATAAATTCTTTTTGTTCATACTGAACTCTGTCTTGTATGAATCCATGGGACTAGTTCCTTAATCTCTAGTGGTCCACGGGGACTAGCTCCTTAATTCCTTAATTTCTGGTGGTTTTTATATTCTTAAAGTTATTTATATATATCAAATATATGAGCAGTCGCTTTTCAACAGCAATAAAGGAGCAGGCTTTAATTAATTATTGTACTAGTTTTTAAGCATATAATTTTAATAAAATTTTATTTAATAAATATTTTATAATTTTAATTTTACTAAAGTAATATAATTATGTATTTTAATAAATTTGTGTAATACATATAAACTCATTGATTCTAATATTAAAAGTTATTTAATATTGTATATATTGTTGCAATATTTAATGTTCAATATAATCGTACAAGTATACATAGTCAGGAAGTAATACAACGACTATAATTTTGAAGGTCATATTATGTAGAAAATTGATCAAAACCTATATGTACTAAAATTGTCTTCAGTTAGTTTTATTTAAATATAATTGAGAATAGAAATGAAATAAAAAATTCATAAATATAAAATCAAATTATAAAAATTCAGTAAAATAAAAATTGTAATTTATGAAAATAATGAAAGCATCCTAAAGTCTATAACTTCACCAGTTTTGAAGAAATTAAATTTATCACTTCCATCACCAGATTTTAGATCAATTAATACTCTAACATACAACTTATCCTCTTTTTCCGGTAGATAAGTATTATATTCTTTAGATTAAAATTACTATATTATAATGTGGATTGAAAAAATTAAATGAATTTATTGGGCACATATTTTATTAACATTGTCCCTATAATATAGATACATTCATATTTTATATTAAACAAGCAGCACTTACTCGAATGTTTATAATTTGAACTTTTTTTAATACTGATTCAGATCAATTTATAAATCTTTAAATTTTTAGTCAGATAATTCAAAGACCATTAAAATTAGGATAGGTAAATAATAGTTAATAATAAATAGTAATAGAAAGTTTTAAAAATTATTTTATAAAAAAATGAGATCTATCCCAACTTAAGAAAAAGATTTAATTTATCATGAAAAATTTTAAAATAATGAAAAGAAGTAAAATAACACTAAAAAGTATTAAGGAAATTTCAAACATCGAAGACGAAATTGTCCAGTTGAAGAACTTCTATCGACTCGCCAACCCCAATGAAAGGCGACCATTGATACCCTTTAGTAAGATGATATTTGGTTCGTAGAATTAAATATTTTTTGAAATTTTAATATTTTAAAAAATGTGATTTTCATAAATTTAGTTATTGAGAATATGATATTACCATAATTGATTCAATTAAAAATACTCTTAAAAATATTATAATATTATATTTAATTTATCTTAAATATTTTTAAAATATTATTATATTATTAAAAATATCCTCATTAAAAATTTGAATAGTTAATATTAATAAGTGATAAGTGTTAAGTAATAGTTAATAATAGTCAATAATAGTCATTAATAAGAGGTGTTAATGGCAATAATAGTGAACAATAATTATTAAAGTTGAATAATGGTTGGTGATAGTCATCGAAAATGAATGGTGATACATTCACTAGCAATAGTTGGTGGCTAATACTAACCTGATAATAGGTGATGATCGATAATGATCATTGATAATAAATAATAATGGATGGTGGTTATCAATGGTAAGTAATAGTAAATAATAGTTATAGTAGTGGGTAGTGGTCAATAATAATCATTAATAATAAGTGGTAGTCAATAATAGATAATAATCAATGTTAATCATTAAAGATAGGTAGTAGTATATAATGATTACCAACAATGAGTGACAGTTAACAATGATCATAAAAAATAGATAATAGCTGACAGTGATTATTAGCAATATAGTTGTCAATGGGTTAAGCCCAACTAGCTCGCATTTTTTATTAACCTCTAATATAAAGGCCTTAGTCTATTCCATAAAAGCCGATAGGTAAAAAATTGGCACTAAGGTTTTTTTACTTTTTAATTTAAAATATTTTAATTTTTAAATTTTTAAATAATAAAAAAAATTAAAATCATTATAAAGTATCATATATCTATTCATAAATAAGTCATAACACATTTAAAATATATATAGCATTAAAAATTCTATGCATATATATGTTATCAATTATACACAAAATTAAAAGTGTCATCTAAAAATAATTCATAACACAACTTTAAATAACTAAAAATAAAATATGGGAGTGTGATTTTATATAAATTAAAAATTTAGATCTTTATAAAAACTAAAAATAAGAAAAATTATGTACACCAACTCAATCTGTTCATAGGTTGGCTTGCAAAGCCTATGGGAAATACAAATTGGGTCAAAATTAGCTTAAATTTAAATGGGCCTCCAAAAAAAAGGTAAAGTCTACAAAAACCTGTGGATAAAAGGGCTGGCCTGTAGCCTGTAGTCTCTTCTAATAGCTCTAACTAGTGATGGGTAGTGATTAATTTATCATAGCCCTAACCTACTCCTTTCTAGTTTCCACCAGTTTGACCCTAATGTAAAGACTTAATTCTGAATAATAAATATTGTGCATCCATAAGAGAAAATAATATTTCAAAAAGAACCCATGCATTTAGGTTTTTATAAAAGATGTAGAAGTTAGGTATGCTTATAGTCTTCCCAAATGAGAATAAGCTTAACTAACTCATAAGGATTCAGTTCAACATTTTCTCTATCCAATACTATGATAAAATAAGAGGTCTAAAATATTCTATGTACATAGATCTATGCTACAACACTACCATTAGAAAGCTTCCATAGAATCTAGCATTGTGGAGGTGGAAGTGTGTTAGTGTATATGCCCTAAAACCAATTGTATTGGTGATTGTAATTTTGAATCATGTTATTTTAATGGCAATTCTAATTATTATATTTATATATATTATCTGTGTAATATATTCAATTATAATAATAATCTTAGAATAATTGTATTCTTAAATGTCCCTAGTCATATGTCATTGTGGATTAGGTTACTTTGATATGTTAAGACTAGCATGTGTGAAGACTTATATAGGATATTAAGTTTACACATGAGTACAAGTTAGAGAACTTGTATACTGGACCGACCCATATTAAGAACACTATATGGATCATTATATGAGTGTCATAAGTGGTTCTTAGTGATCATTATTAATATGGTCCTTTGACCTGAGATCACCAAAGTTCTCTACATGTGAGTTTCATATTTTGATACTATTCGATATCACTAATGGTTAAGTGAATGCAAGGGTAGATATTGGATATGTCACATATCATGCGGAGGGGTTTGTGTGATCAAGATGGGATTTGTCCCTCCATATAACAGGAGTAACATCTATGGGCCCTTTGATTAAGTAAAGCTGAGAAAATGCATGGCCATGCTCAGATGATTGACATGAGATGTCGATTACATTTGTTTCAGTTAGCTTACTTAGAAATCAAGAAACCTCAAGATTGGGCTATACGGGAATGACACGATCCATGTCTCGTGCTCAATCTAGATGTATAGGACAAAAGGACATAAGTGATGATCACATGTAAAGGTTTAGTCAAATCATCGACTTTCTCATTACTTGGGTAACAATAATGTGTTGCTAGACACTAATCATTGTTTATGATCATTAATATGATTAATGGTCATTGCCAACGTAATGAGAGCCTGTAGGGTCGCACACTTAGAGCCTAGTGAATTTGGAATTAATGGACCAAATTGTTTGGGCTTAATATTTGGGAATTCATGTTATAATTATAAGGCCCAATAGTAAGCCTATAACTATACATGGAATAAAGCCCAAATATGTTAGGTTTTTCTATGCACCTATTTAAATAGGCTTATTGGGTAATAATAGGATTACTATTATTATTCACGCACCCCAAGCAAAAGCATAGAAAATCCTAGCACTTCTTCTTGACCAAAATCCCTGAAGAGGCGTAGCTAGCACTACGAGGTGTAAGGAGATCAATTCCAATCGGTGTGTGTAGCGGACATTCATCGGTGATTCACGGGTTCGTGTGGATACCACAGAGGTGCAGCCACATAAACGTTGTACTAGTGATCTGATTTACTAGTTTCCATTCCGGCTTGTGATTTGGAAGCAGATCGGACTTGGTGTAGCGGTCAGAAGAATTTTGCCGAAAGGTATAAACCCTAATTCCTAATCTATGGCGTTCTAAATTCACGTGGATCCTTAGTGGAAATCGTGCAAAAATTTTATTCCGCTGTGCATGTATGATGCGCGATTTCCAGCAGTGGTATCAGAGCGAATTTAGAACGCCATAAATTAGGGATTAGGATTTATACCTTTCGGCCAAAAATCTTCTGACCGCTACAACAAGTCTGATCTGCTTCCAAATCACGAACCAGAATGGAAACCAGTAAATCAGATCACCAGTACAACGTTTATGTGGCTGCACCTCTGTGATATCCACACGAACCCGTGAATCACCGATGAATGTCCGCTACACACATCGGTTGGAATTGATCTCCTTACACCTCGTAGTGCTAGCTACGCCTCTTCAGGGATTTTGGTCAAGAAGAAGTGCTAGGATTTTCTATGCTTTTGCTTGGGGTGCGTGAATAATAATAGTAATCCTATTATTACCCAATAAGCCTATTTAAATAGGTGCATAGAAAAACCTAACATATTTGGGCTTTATTCCATGTATAATTATAGGTTTACTATTGGGCCTTATAATTATAACATGAATTCTCAAATATTAAGCCCAAACAATTTGGTCCATTAATTCCAAATTCATTAGGCTCTAAGTGTGCGACCCTACAGGCTCTCATTACGTTGGCAATGACCATTAATCATATTAATGATCATAAACAATGATTGGTGTCTAGCAACACATCATTGTTACCCAAGTAATGAGAAAGTCGATGATTTGACTAAACCTTTACACATGATCATCACTTATGTCCTTTTGTCCTGTACATCTAGATTGAGCACGAGACATGGACCGTGTCATTCCCGTATAGCCCAATCTTGAGGTTTTTTGATTCCTAAGTAAGCTGACTAAAACAAATGTAATCGACATCTCATGTCAATTCATCTAAGCATTTAGACAAGAAAGGATTTTCATTTATAATAAAGGACAAATGTTGCTCTATTTATTTAAATGAAATATTTTATGGCAGTGCACAATTAATGAATGGTCTTTATGTTCTGGACCTTGAAAATCCAATCTATAACATAAACACGAAGAAGGTGAAAACTAATGATTCAAATCCAACCTATCTTTGGCATTGTCGTTTAGGCCATATAAATGAGACACGCATCTCCAAACTTCATAAGGATGGATTTTTGGACTCATTTGATTTCGAATCATATGAGGTATGCGAGTCATGTTTATTAGGTAAGATGACTAAAGCCCTTTTTATTGGGAAAGGTGAAAGGGCTAGTGATTTATTGGGCCTTATACATAGTGATGATGTGGACCTTTAAACACACAAGTTAGAGGAGGTTATCAGTACTTCATTACTTTTACTGATGATTTCAGTAGATATGGTTATGTGTTTCTTATGAAACACAAGTCTGAATCTTTTGAAAAGTTCAAAGAGTTCAAAAATGAAGTACAAAACTAACTTGGTAAAAGTATTAAAGCACTTCAATCAGATCGAGGTGGTGAATACTTAGACCGAGAGTTCCTTAATCATCTAAAGGAGTGTGGCATTGTATCACAACTCACTCCACCAAGAACACCTCAATGGAATGGTGTTTCTGAAAGGAGGAATCGAACTTTGTTAGACATGGTTCGGTTAATGATGAGTCAGGCTGACCTTCCAAATTCTTTCTGGGGACATGCTCTGGAGACTGCAACTTTCACACTAAATCATGTTCCATCAAAATCAGTTCAAAAGACACCATATGAGATATGGACTGGGAAACGTCCTAGTTTGCCTTTTATGAAGATTTGGGGCTGCGAAGCTTACGTAAGACGTCAGGCTTCTGATAAACTTGGATCCAAATTTGATAAATATTTTTTCGTTAGATATCCTAAGGAAACAAAAGGATATTATTTCTATAATCCAACCGAGCAAAAAGTGTTTATTGCTCGAACTGGTATTTTTCTAGAGAGAGAATTTATCTCTAAAAGAATCAGTGGGAGAAGAATAGAACTTGAAGAAATTCAAGATCAACGAGAAAACATTGAACTTGAGATGGAACCTGAGCCGGTTCCATAAACAGTTGTGGAAGAACCTGCTCATGTAACACAGAACCCACGTAGATCTAGTAGGATACGTCGTGAGCCCGAGAGATATGATTTTCTCGTGACTCATCACGGTGATGTGTTGCTCATGGATTAAGATGAGCCCACAACCTACCAAGAGGATATGATGGGACCAGATTCTGAGAAATGGCTAGAAGCTATGAAATCAGAGATGGACTCCATGTATTCAAACTAAGTTTGGACTTTGGTTGATCCACCTGAAGGGGTAAAACCCATTGGGTGCAAATGGATTTTCAAAAAGAAAACTGACATGGATGGTAATGTGTGTACCTTTAAGGGACGATTGGTTGCAAAAGGTTTCAAACAAATCCATGGTACTGACTATGATGAGACCTTTTCTCCAGTTGTCATGCTTAAATCCATCAGGATTCTTCTAGCTATAGCAACATATTATGATTATGAAATCTGGCAAATGGATGTCAAAACTGCTTTCCTTAATGGAAATCTTCTTGAGGATGTGTACATGACACAACCTGAAGGTTTTGTAAATCCTAAAAATGCTAGAAAAGTTTGCAAATTGCAACGATCCATTTATGGGTTGAAGCGAGCTTCTCGGAGTTAGAATCTTCGTTTCGATGATGCAATCAAAGAGTTTGGTTTCATAAAAAATGAAGATGAACCCTATGTATACAAGAAGGTTAGTGGGAGCACAATAGTCTTTCTGGTGTTGTATGTAGATGACATATTACTCATTGGAAATGACATTCCTACACTATAGTCTGTAAAAACTTGGTTAGGAAATTGTTTTTCTATGAAAGACTTAGGTGAGGCCTCCTATGTATTAGGTATCAAGATCTATAGAGATAGATCGAGAAAATTGCTTGGCCTAAGTCAAAGTACATACATCGATAAGGTGCTAAAAAGGTTTAGCATGCAAGATTCTAAAAGAGGATTCTTGCCGATGTCACATAGCATAAGTCTCTCAAGAACTCAATGTCCTTCCACAGAGTATGAGAGACAACACATGAGTAAGATCCCTTATGCATCTGCGATTGGATCTATCATGTATGCTATGTTATGTACTCGTCCTGATGTCTCGTATGCTTTAAGCATGACGAGCAGATACCAATCAGATCCTGGTGAAAGTCACTGGACAGCTATCAAGAATATTCTTAAGTACTTAAGAAGAACTAAAGATATGTTTTTAATTTATGGAGGTGAGGAAGAGCTCATTGTAAATGGTTACACTGATGCTAGCTTTCAAACCGATAAAGATGACTTCAGGTCGTAGTCAGGTTATGTATTTTGCCTTAATGGTGGCGCTGTGACCTGGAAGAGTTCAAAGCAAGGGACAGTGGCTGATTCTACAACAGAAGCTAAATACATTGCAGCATCAGATGCTGCAAAAGAGGCTGTTTGGATTAAGAAGTTCATCAATGAACTTGGAGTTGTTCCTAGCATTGCTGACCCAGTAGAGCTCTATTGTGACAATAATGGAGCCATTGCGCAAGCCAAGGAACCTAGATCTCACCAGAAATCCAAACATATACTCCGGCGCTATCATCTCATAAGAGATATTGTTGAAAGAAATGATGTCAGGATATGCAAAATACCGACTGACGATAATATCGCCGATCCACTGACAAAAGCCCTGACGCAACAAAAGCATGATAGTCATATGAGATCCATAGGTATTAGATACATGGATGATTAGCTCTAGTGCAAGTGGGAGATTGTTAGTGTATATGCCCTAAAACCAATTGTATTGGTGATTGTAATTTTGAATTATGTTATTTTAATGGCAATTCCAATTATTATATTTATATATATTATCTGCGTAATATATTCAATTATAATAATAACCTTAGAATAATTGTATTCTTAAATGTCCCTAGTCATATATAATTGTGGATTAGGTTGCTTTGATATGTTAAGACTAGCATGTGTGAAGACTTATATAGGATATTAAGTTTACACATGAGTACAAGTTAGAGAACTTGTATATTGGACCGACCCATATTAAGAACACTACATGGATCGTTATATGAGTGTCATAAGTGGTTCTTAGTGATCATTATTAATATGGTCCTTTGACCTGAGATCACCAAAGTTCCCTACATGTGAGTTTCATATTTTGATACTATTCTATATCACTAATGGTTAAGTGAATGCAATGGTAGATATTGGATATGTCACATATCATGCGGAAGGGTTTGTGTGATCAAGATGGGATTTGTCCCTCCTATATAACAGGAGTAACATCTATGGGCCCCTTGATTAAGTAAAGCTGAGAAAATGCATGGCCATGCTCAGATAAATTGACATGAGATGTCGATTACATTTGTTTCAGTCAGCTTACTTAGAAATCAAGAAACCTCAAGATTGGGCTATACGGGAATGACACGGTCCATGTCTCGTGCTCAATCTAGATGTATAGGACAAAAGGACATAAGTGATGATCACGTGTAAATGTTTAGTCAAATCACCAACTTTCTCATTACTTGGGTAACAATGATGTGTTGTTAGACACCAATCATTGTTTATGATCATTAATATGATTAATGGTCATTGCCAACGTAATGAGAGCCTGTAGGGTCGCACATTTAGAGCCTAGTGAATTTGGAATTAATGGACCAAATTGTTTGGGCTTAATATTTAGGAATTCATGTTATAATTATAAGGCCCAATAGTAAGCCTATAACTATACATGGAATAAAGCCCAAATATGTTAGATTTTTCTATGCACCTATTTAAATAGGCTTATTGGGTAATAATAGGATTACTATTATTATTCACGCACCCCAAGCAAAAGCATAGAAAATCCTAGCACTTCTCCTTGACCAAAATCCCTGAAGAGGCGTAGCTAGCACTACGAGGTGTAAGGAGATCAATTCCAATCGGTGTGTGTAGCGGACATTCATCGGTGATTCACGGGTTCGTGTGGATACCACAGAGGTGCAGCCACATAAACGTTGTACTGGTGATCTGATTTACTAGTTTCCATTCCGGTTTGTGATTTGGAAGCAGATCAGACTTGGTGTAGCGGTCAGAAGAATTTTGCCGAAAGGTATAAACCCTAATCCCTAATCTATGGCGTTCTAAATTCGCATGGATCCTTGGTGGAAATCATGTAAAAATTTTATTCAGCTGTGCTAACCCATATTAAGAACACTACATGGATCGTTATATGAGTGTCATAAGTGGTTCTTAGTGATCATCATTAATATGGTCCTTTGACCTGAGATCACCAAAGTTCCCTATATGTGAGTTTCATATTTTGGTCGGTCCAGTATACAAGTTCTCTAACTTATACTCATGTGTAAACTTAATATCCCATATAAGTCTTCACACATGCTATTCTTAAAATATCAAAGCAACCTAATCCACAATGATATATGACTAGGGACATTTAAGAATACAATTATTCTAAGGTTATTATTATAATTGAATATATTACGCAGATAATATATATAAATATAATAATTGGAATTGCCATTAAAATAACATGATTCAAAATTACAATCACTAATACAATTGGTTTTAGGGCATATACACTAACAATCTCCCACTTGCACTAAAGCCAATCATAGCCTGAATCTAAGCTGCGTTTTAAAATCAATCTTTTCATAACCTTCTAATTTTAAACAAGTTAAAATTGAAAACAAGATCAATTTCAATAAATACCTATGGTTGTTTGTATGCTTACATGTGATGTTTGCTGCATGATGCATAGTTATGGCCCTTACACCATAATGTATGGTTTTATTTCATTTATTGGTTTTGGTTTTATTGTAATTAAATACGGCCTACGTGTCGTGCCTTTCTCTATAAATTCTAGTTGTACATTCTTTCTCTCACCTTACTCCCCTCGAATGTAACTCGAGTTTTCTCCTTCATTATGTATTGTAAAGTTAGAATAGTTTACTTTCAAATGTACAATATGTTTAAGCCTGGAGCTTGCTGCCATGGAGACAAGGAGCCAAAATCAATATGAGGACAATCGTGGAAGATGCTTAAAGAAGATATCTTTACCCTAGGTTGATCTTTTTGGTTTTCTCATTGGCTTGGGAAAACCAATATAGTTAGGCCATAACTATGCACATTTATTTTATGCTTTATTGTACACTTTATATTAATGTATATGATATGTTAGATATAGGCATGTATGGATGGCAAATAATGGTGAGATCTAAATAAACATTTAAATCCCTCAATGCAAATATTAAGTCAGTAATAAAAGTGATGCCTTCCAATAAATGGCACTTATCAAGGCCTTGATCAACATAAGGCAGGTTTGCCAAAGCAAAGTGCTTAGTTTATCTTGGTGAGACACGATAGGATAATAGTGATATCTAAATGCCAATAATTGAATTTTTGACTTAATTAGGCCATCTCAATAGGATTGGGGCCTAGAGGCATGGAGTTGGGCTTAAATCCATGAGATGGATTTGAACAAAGTGTTATTCACCCAACTATCCAAGAGTTGCATAAGATGTAATTGGCAAGGAGTTGCCTACCTAAATAGCCAAAACTTGAGTGATCAGCCAAAGCTGACTTAAGTCTAGGTGAAATATGGATCTTGGCCCACTAGAAAATCTCAAATGCTACGATTTTTCGAAATAATAGCGAAGGCTATTATTTTGAGAAAAATAGTGGGAGCATTATTTAATAAAAGACCTTATTAAATAAATAAAATACATGATTCTCATTTTGCATATTTTTCTATTTTAGATAACCATGGCATTAAATACATTAAATTTATCACTGCGATCTATCCTTGAGAAGGATAAGCTGAATGGAACAAATTTTCTCGATTGGTATCGAAACTTGAGGATTGTCCTCAAGCATGAGAAAAAGCAGTATGTCCTAGAGCAACCTACTCCAAATGAGCCTGCTGCTAATGCTCCTCGAACAGAAAAGGATGCTTATAAGAAGCATCTAGAAGATGCTCTGGATGTTAGTTGTCTCATGCTTGCTACCATGAACTCTGAGCTTCAGAAGCAATATGAGAACATGGAGGCGTTCAATATGATTGATCACCTTAAACAGCTCTACCAAGAGCAAGCAAGACATGAGAGATATGATGTATCTAAAGCATTGTTTCAGTGTAAGATGGTTGAAGGAACACCCGTTACTACACATGTACTTAAAATGATTGGGTACATCAATAGTCTTGAAAGATTGGGTTTTCCTTTATAGCAAGAATTGGCCACTAATATAGTTCTGCAATCGTTGCCTGAGAGCTATAGTCAATTCGTTATGAATTACAACATGAACGAAATTGATAAGACTTTGCCTGAACTGCTTAACATATTGAGAACTGCTGAGCAGAACTTGAAAAAGTCCAAGCCCAATTCTATTATGATGGTTCAAAAGGGCAAAGGAAAGGGCAAGTCTAGGGCCAAGAATAAAAAGAAAAAGGACAAGACAGATGGAAAGTCTAAGTCAAGTTCTTCTACACTGAAGCCCAAAGGTGGCGTGGCCAAGGAAGGACAATGCTTCCATTGTAAAGAACTAGGACATTGGAAGCGAAATTGCAAGATTTACCTGGAAGTGCTTAAGAAGCAAAAGGAAAGTGGGACTTCCAACTCAGGTATTTATGTTATAGAGGTTAATTTATCTACTTCTACATCTTGGGTATTAGATACTGGATGTAGTACTCACATTTGTGTAAATGTGCAGGATCTTAAAGAAAGTAGATCATTAGCCAAAGGTGAAGTGGACCTGCGCGTTGGAAATGGAGCAAGAGTTGCTGCATTAGTTGTAGGGACTTATTATTTATCTTTACCTAGTGGATTAGTTTTAGAATTGAACAATTGTTATTTTATGCCTACTATTAGTAGAAATTTGATTTCTATTTCTTGTTTAGACAAGAAAGGTTTTTCATTTATAATAAAGGACAAATGTTGCTCTATTTATTTAAATGAAATATTTTATGGCAGTGCACAATTAATGAATGGTCTTTATGTTCTGACCTTGAAAATCCAATCTATAACATAAACACGAAGAAGGTGAAAACTAATGATTCAAATCCAACCTATCTTTGGCATTGTCGTTTAGGCCATATAAATGAGACACGCATCTCCAAACTTCATAAGGATGGATTTTTGGACTCATTTGATTTCGAATCATATGAGGTATGCGAGTCATGTTTATTAGGTAAGATGACTAAAGCCCTTTTTATTGGGAAAGGTGAAAGGGCTAGTGATTTATTGGGCCTTATACATAGTGATGATGTGGACCTTTAAACACACAAGTTAGAGGAGGTTATCAGTACTTCATTACTTTTACTGATGATTTCAGTAGATATGGTTATGTGTTTCTTATGAAACACAAGTCTGAATCTTTTGAAAAGTTCAAAGAGTTCAAAAATGAAGTACAAAACTAACTTGGTAAAAGTATTAAAGCACTTCAATCAGATCGAGGTGGTGAATACTTAGACCGAGAGTTCCTTAATCATCTAAAGGAGTGTGGCATTGTATCACAACTCACTCCACCAAGAACACCTCAATGGAATGGTGTTTCTGAAAGGAGGAATCGAACTTTGTTAGACATGGTTCGGTTAATGATGAGTCAGGCTGACCTTCCAAATTCTTTCTGGGGACATGCTCTGGAGACTGCAACTTTCACACTAAATCATGTTCCATCAAAATCAGTTCAAAAGACACCATATGAGATATGGACTGGGAAACGTCCTAGTTTGCCTTTTATGAAGATTTGGGGCTGCGAAGCTTACGTAAGACGTCAGGCTTCTGATAAACTTGGATCCAAATTTGATAAATATTTTTTCGTTAGATATCCTAAGGAAACAAAAGGATATTATTTCTATAATCCAACCGAGCAAAAAGTGTTTATTGCTCGAACTGGTATTTTTCTAGAGAGAGAATTTATCTCTAAAAGAATCAGTGGGAGAAGAATAGAACTTGAAGAAATTCAAGATCAACGAGAAAACATTGAACTTGAGATGGAACCTGAGCCGGTTCCATAAACAGTTGTGGAAGAACCTGCTCATGTAACACAGAACCCACGTAGATCTAGTAGGATACGTCGTGAGCCCGAGAGATATGATTTTCTCGTGACTCATCACGGTGATGTGTTGCTCATGGATTAAGATGAGCCCACAACCTACCAAGAGGATATGATGGGACCAGATTCTGAGAAATGGCTAGAAGCTATGAAATCAGAGATGGACTCCATGTATTCAAACTAAGTTTGGACTTTGGTTGATCCACCTGAAGGGGTAAAACCCATTGGGTGCAAATGGATTTTCAAAAAGAAAACTGACATGGATGGTAATGTGTGTACCTTTAAGGGACGATTGGTTGCAAAAGGTTTCAAACAAATCCATGGTACTGACTATGATGAGACCTTTTCTCCAGTTGTCATGCTTAAATCCATCAGGATTCTTCTAGCTATAGCAACATATTATGATTATGAAATCTGGCAAATGGATGTCAAAACTGCTTTCCTTAATGGAAATCTTCTTGAGGATGTGTACATGACACAACCTGAAGGTTTTGTAAATCCTAAAAATGCTAGAAAAGTTTGCAAATTGCAACGATCCATTTATGGGTTGAAGCGAGCTTCTCGGAGTTAGAATCTTCGTTTCGATGATGCAATCAAAGAGTTTGGTTTCATAAAAAATGAAGATGAACCCTATGTATACAAGAAGGTTAGTGGGAGCACAATAGTCTTTCTGGTGTTGTATGTAGATGACATATTACTCATTGGAAATGACATTCCTACACTATAGTCTGTAAAAACTTGGTTAGGAAATTGTTTTTCTATGAAAGACTTAGGTGAGGCCTCCTATGTATTAGGTATCAAGATCTATAGAGATAGATCGAGAAAATTGCTTGGCCTAAGTCAAAGTACATACATCGATAAGGTGCTAAAAAGGTTTAGCATGCAAGATTCTAAAAGAGGATTCTTGCCGATGTCACATAGCATAAGTCTCTCAAGAACTCAATGTCCTTCCACAGAGTATGAGAGACAACACATGAGTAAGATCCCTTATGCATCTGCGATTGGATCTATCATGTATGCTATGTTATGTACTCGTCCTGATGTCTCGTATGCTTTAAGCATGACGAGCAGATACCAATCAGATCCTGGTGAAAGTCACTGGACAGCTATCAAGAATATTCTTAAGTACTTAAGAAGAACTAAAGATATGTTTTTAATTTATGGAGGTGAGGAAGAGCTCATTGTAAATGGTTACACTGATGCTAGCTTTCAAACCGATAAAGATGACTTCAGGTCGTAGTCAGGTTATGTATTTTGCCTTAATGGTGGCGTTGTGACCTGGAAGAGTTCAAAGCAAGGGACAGTGGCTGATTCTACAATAGAAGCTAAATACATTGCAGCATCAGATGCTGCAAAAGAGGCTATTTGGATTAAGAAGTTCATCAATGAACTTGGAGTTGTTCCTAGCATTGCTGACCCAGTAGAGCTCTATTGTGACAATAATGGAGCCATTGCGCAAGCCAAGGAACCTAGATCTCACCAGAAATCCAAACATATACTCCGGCGCTATCATCTCATAAGAGATATTGTTGAAAGAAATGATGTCAGGATATGCAAAATACCGACTAACGATAATATCGCCGATCCACTGACAAAAGCCCTGACGCAACAAAAGCATGATAGTCATATGAGATCCATAGGTATTAGATACATGGATGATTAGCTCTAGTGCAAGTGGGAGTTGTTAGTGTATATGCCCTAAAACCAATTGTATTGGTGATTGTAATTTTGAATCATGTTATTTTAATGGCAATTCCAATTATTATACATGTATGGCGTTCTAAATTCGCATGGATCCATGTATGAGGTGGAAGTGGTGGTTCAGCCTGAGAATCTATAAAGCAAAACACTAAAGAGTGAGTTTGGGATTCAATGAATAAATAATCTATAAGAACAATAATAATTTATAATAACTTACTTATCAAACTAGTCTCCTTTAACCAATCATGTCATATTTAAACACATTGGTAAACAAGAGCTATTAACATTGAGATTAGCACATAGCCAATTCATTTTCAATGTATCATAAAATAATATCCATGATTAATTATACTTAAAATCATATTTCATTTGATTGATAAATAGCAAATAAAGCACATTCATCCCTTTTTTGTCTCCCGAACTAACCTTATACCTTACTTACCTATTTCCATCCTTATTCCTCCCGAACTAAACTTATACCTTACCCGCCTCATTTTCGGGAATTTTTCATTCAATATTCAGAACATTGTCCTTATCACATTTCTCACTTTTAATGTCACTCATGGCATGATTCGCAATGCAATTTAAATATTAGAGCTCAAGCTCTATTTAATACAAACACAATTCAATTTTAATATGCATTACAACACTTATTAACATCATTATGCCTCCTCATATAGCTAAAGGATTCATAAATATCATAATACTTAATTCATAAAGTATTTCTTAATATATATATATATATATTCTATTCCATGTAATCATCTTACACTTGTCATGAGCCACACTATGCAATTAAAAGTCATGAAAATATAATGCAAATGGGATATATGTTACTATATGATTATCTTAACTATAACCTTTGAGTACTCTTTTATGAATAACTCAAAAATTATAAATTTAATATCCATAAAAATTATTTCATATAAAAATAGACTTGATAAGCTTTTCATAGACTAGTTATTTGTTCAAATCAGTTAAGTTTTGAAAATAGACTATTTTCATAGACTCGATAAGCTTTTCATAGACTATTTTCATTTCATATGAAAATAGACTTGGTTAAGTTTTGAAATGGTTACACCTTTTTGAAAATAGACGCAAAAAGTTTATTTTTGGAAATCTTGAGTTTTTTTACCTTTGTTCATTATTCTCATGATATCTCAAAATATGTACAATATCTTGATTTGAAATTAACTTTATTTAAAAGTAAACTTAATTACCTTTAAAATGATAAGTAGTTTGTTTAAAATAAACATAAGATGAAGGAGTTATGTCCCTTCAAAGTCGATATAAAGTCCTACAGTTGATGAATTGATTCACTCATCTAGTTTTTACCTCTAAACCCTCAGAATCAATTGGTTACTTAATTCTAAAGCCTAGTTTTGCCTTTGGACCACTAGAATTGATTTATGAATTGATTCATACATGAAAATCTTAATTTTTTTTTATAAAATTTTCATTGTGCAACCGGTCTAGAATACCTCATAAACATATATAATGCACATCAAACCTAAATACAATCATCAATATGCTTATCTAACATCTCATACCACTCCTTTACCTTATTTATTTCCTCAACCATGTCAAAATAACCTAAATTCAAATAAAATTTCATAAAAACTCATATTTCATAATATCATCATAAAACTTCAAAATTCATAGGTTTAGCTAGATTATCTACTCATCTTGTATGGAAGAAGATAGTAGAAGGCTAATTTGATAATTTTTTAGCCCTAATCATATTAAAATTTATGGATTCCATAGTTAGGGCTCAGAATATTTCACAAAATTAAATAAACTTGAAATCCTTCATCAATCAAGAAGAAATGGAAGGGATTTTTGATGAAAACATTATTCTTACCTTGATTGGAAGAAGAAATTAACAAGATTGGAAGTCTTCTTGCTTAATTGAGGGGATAGTGGGAGAAATTCTTACAAAAAGATAGAAGAGTGGGAGGAATAAGGAGAAATGAAGGGAATATAGCATTTAGGGCTGAAATGGGAAAATAAGACCTAAGGATAATTTTGAAAAAATTCTCTTGAACTTCTTCTATACTCATATACTCACTTATATTAGTATATAACTTTATACTTTAGAATTCTAATAAACTTTCTTCATCAAAATTTTACCTAGATCATATTCCCAAATCCTTACTTTTATTAATTTTATTTTATTCTATAATTCACATATAAAATTCTTAATTCACTTGACTTTATCAATTTTTTAACCATTCTTTCCTATATCAAAATTTCTAATTTATTAATAATTAAGGAATGTGTAACATAATTATAGTAAATGGTGAGTAGCAATGGTTAACAATTGTAGATGGTAGTGAAATGAAGTGTTAGTAGTAGTAAGATATTAACAGAAAGGTAAGTAAAATAATTTATAGTCTATTTATATTAATTAAATATTCTTATGTCATAGGTGTCAAGAAAAATTTCCTTTTTCCAAATACACAAGCATCATGTAATAAAATTAACTAGAGTATCAAAATAAATTACACCAACAATTTAATATGGAAAACCCCAGACTCTATGAGAAAAATTATAGATAAGAAAAGATTTACTATATTGTTAAAAATTATAAGATAATACATATGAAAGTTCTCAATTATAACCTTATAACTTTCTAACAACCATCTTTACATTTATCACAAACCTTTATAAGAGTTCCCATATAACCTTCATAGGAACTCACCTTATATTTTTTTAATATCTCAAACCTTTGAACAACACAAATCTTTATACAAAAAAATACTTGTTTGGTAATAAATATTAATTCTACTATAAAATAAAACCTTAATTTGAATGGAAAGATAATTTATAATAGGTAATAATTAAAAATTGATAATAATTAAAATTTTATCCAAACTCAATAATCTCTATTTTAACACAAATTTTATCATCTTTATCAATTTTCATATTCTACCTATTACCAAATGAGACTAATCATGGGGTGCCAACCATGGGAGACCTCCATCTTTGTAATTTCTTTAAATTGTAGTAAATATCTTCCTATCAAGTAACTCTGCCTTAATCAAGTGTCACAAGTTTTACTAAAGTCTACTCATAACCACCTCATCTATAAGAATTTTTTATATCTGTAGGAATATCAAACTTGTAAACATCTTCATGGATTGATATAAACTCTTCATATTTTTATCTCTATCATCAATCATCATTTTCATCATCATATCACCATTACTATCAAGTTTATTCGTTACCTTCATTTCATACATGGAATCAAATTAGGCTTTTACTATCTTGGATTACTACTCTCCTACAAGATCGTACCTTATTTGATATTGATTATTAGGAAAAATATCTCTTTCTAAACACATTACATTAGAAAATAAAATTAACTAGAATTTCAAAATAAAATATACTAACAATTTAATGCAGAAAACTCCAAACTCTAAGGAAAAAATCATGGATGAGAAAAATATTTGATACTAATTATTAGGAAAAATATCTCTCTCTAAACACATAAGCATCAAATAACAAAATTGACTAGAATTTCAAAATAAAACACACCAACAATTTAATGCAAAAAACTCCAAACTGCAGGGAAAAAATCATGGATGAGAAAATATCTACTATGTTGTCAAAAATTACAAAATAATGTATGTGAAAATTCTCAACTATAATTCTACAACTTGCTAGGCATCATCCTTACATCTCTCACAAACCTTTTTGAGGTTCCTACGTAGTCTTCATAACTACTTACCTCACATCCTTTTTATACCTCAGACTTTTGGCCAACACAAGTATTTACACCTAGAAATAATTGTTTTGGCAAGGAATCTCAATCCTACTCTAACATAAAAGCCTAACTTAAATACAAAGATAATTCATGATAGAAAATAATTATAAATTAATAATAATTAAAATTTGAATCAAATTTAATAATGGGAAGTCCCTTTAGGTAGTGTTTGTTTCATACAATAAAAAATTCTTGACAATGTGATTCCTAATAATTTAATTTATGAGAATATGATATTTTCATATTTAGTTCAATTACAAATATTTCTAGGAATTTTATAATTTTATATTTTAATTATTTTGAATATTTTTAAAATATTATTTCATTATAAAAAATATCCTTATTAAAAATTAAGTAGTTACTAATGATGTATGATAGTCAATGGTAGTCACTAATAATAAGTGGTAGTGGTAGTGACAATGACAGTAGTCATTAAAAATAAGTGATAGTTAACGATGATAGCTGAAATAAGTAATGGCTTGATCATTAAGAATAAGTGATAACTGGTGATAGTTATCGGTACGCTAATGATGGTTATCAATGATGGATAATAGTCATTGATAGTTATCAACAATAAATAATGACTAGTGATGATTACCAATGATGAGTGGTGGTGGCTGGTGATATATAATGGTAAGTGATAATTGATCACAATAAGTAATGGGATAAGCAAAAATAACCTTTTTATATTAATTAAACATTTTGATGTCATGAGAATGTAAGGTACCCATTCCTTCATGGAAATATTTTGGAGTAATATTAGATTAAAAATATTTTTGGGAATAAAATTTTCTTAAGAATATGAATATTCTAGAAAATATTTTTTTAAAATTTCAAGCAAACATAAAAATATCACATTTCTTTAAAACATCTCCTAAAATATAAGAAAAATTTTGTAAATTAAATGCCACCTCATAGGAATATTTGGGGGATTATTGGGCTAAAAATATTATCAAAAAAAAAGATTTTACTAATGAAATACCACTTATAGGAAAATTCTTGTTTTTTTTAATTATATTTTAAGGAGAAATTCTTAGTTAGTTAATGGATACACAAATTATGTATCCACCACCAAAAGGAATTGAGGTAAATCTAAAAAAAATTTAATAATTAATTTTTCAACAATTCCTTCTTCCATTTATTTTAATTTCTATTAATAATAAGTATACAAGTTATGTGCCTACTAATTAGGGATGGCAAGGAGACTAAGTGCGATTAAACTACCCAACCTTATGTTGTCCTATCATCTGCCTTGAATTTGGCTTGTCCTTAGGATAGAGCAAGTTAGGGCACTACCCTTGTAATTTGGAGAGAAATCAACAAAATTGAAAGAAAAATCATAAAAACTTGAAATTTTATATATTTGAAATTCAAATACAAGAACACATAATATTTAACATAGTTTCATCATATAAGTCTAAAAATGCTTATAATTTAGTCAACGAATTGAGATAATTAGAGCAATAATAACCCTTTTCCATTTTGTTTTTATTAAAAAAATAAAAATTAAATTATAGAAAATTATTTTAAACCATTAAATTAGTAAAAGAATTTGCATATATATAATATATATATATATATATATATATATATGTTTTATTTATATGGATAAAATTATAATATCAAATATATGGAGTTTTAAAAGAAAAATTATAGTAATACTACCTTACTCTCCAAATCTATTTTGAATTAAAAAACTTACCTTGTGTTTTATCTTGCGAAACAAATTTTCCTATCATATTTGCACTCCGTAGGAATAAGTATTTACCCTGAAATTTTGTTATCTCTAGAACTAATTAAAATTTTTTATATTATGAGTCCTTAATCATAACTAATAAATAAATGATAATTCTGAATTTTTATAATTTTTAATATTTTAAAAATTAAAAAATTAATTTTTTTAATATATATGGAACTTATAAAACTAACAAATAGGTAATAAAATTGATAATAATCCTTCATCTATTAATTATAATTAAAGAGATATAATATGATTAAAATATACAAAATTTTCTCTCTGTCAAGGTGCCAAACGCCGCCAACTTAGGATGCCTCCAAAGCCTATGACGCTTCCTTCCGGATAAGAAGACCGAGATGCCCAAAAAGGCAAACACACTTTTCGTAATGGCTCCATTCAGGGCTCCGTTGGGCTCCCCCAAGCTTCCTTTTCCGCGCCGCCCCCCCCCCCGCGGGGCGCCCCACAACAACGCAAAAGCCTTCAGTCTACCTTTTTGAGGTCACATCCTTTTACATTAATAAAAGGGCAAATTATACTGACGTCCGTTAAGAGTTGGTCCAATTATATCAAATACTTATAGTTTCTCAAAATCATATATCGAGAAAAATATAAAGTATTTCTTTTAATTTTGAGGGTTCTATTTTATCCCCCACCATCTTTGGTAAATTAAAATTAAAATCTTAAAACTAAAAAAATTTAAAAATAATATTTATAATTCACTTAATTAATTATTTTATTTTATTATATAATTTTTTATTAATTTTTAAACAGAAATTACAATATTATTATATATTGATTCATTACATTATTTTTATATAATTTCATAGCTTATTTTTAAAGTATTCAATTATAATTTTATATATCTAATTTAATTTTTATTAATTATATAATATAGAAATTATGCAAAAAAATGATATAGTAAATTAATATAGTAGTATTGTGATTTTTGTTTTAAAAAAGAGTTTAAATTTGATTAATTGTTAGTGTTCTTTTCTATACTATAAGTATATAAAAAGATATATGTCATTAAAAAATTAATAATTTTCACTATTAAAAGAAATATTTTTAAAATATTTTATTGACATGGTAATATATAAGTAGATGATAATATAAAATTAATTTAAACTAATAATAAATTAAATTTAAATCCTTAATTTTTTTTGAAAAATTACATAATTTAATAAAATAATTAATTAAGTCAACATTGGTTGTTTATTAAAAATCTTATATATTAGAAGATTTGATTGCAAGTTTTTAAAATTGATGGGAAAAAGCACAACTACTACAAAGTTAAAGAGGTTTTTTTTTTTAAATTTTTTTCTCTCATTTATTTATATTCTTTGAAATACTTATGAAATACAAGACTATTCTTAACTATTTTGAGCAAGATACAACATTATCCTTTTATGATTATTTTAAGCCAATCTCTTGTGAGATCAAGGGTGTATATAGATATATTTTTATTTTTGTATTTTGTATTTTTTATTTTTTTAAATTTGAAAAATAAATATTAAAGGGTATTTAATATTACAAATAAGAAAATATTTTTTATAATTACAAAACTAACATCAAGAATAAAAGAATGAAGTTAAGAAAATACATAAAAGTTGTTTTTGATTTTTTTAAGCTATAAATGTGAAAAACTATTTTTAAAAACATATTTTGAAAATAGATTCTCAAATAAGTTCTTCTATTTAAAAAAAAAACAATTATTTTTAAAAATAATAAACAAATAAACTTAAGTTGCTGTTAATTTTTTTTCCCATCAGTCTCAAGTAAAATCGTGCTACCCCCAAATCAACCCATCCTACCCATTTTGGCTTCTCTAGAAGAAAAAAATATATATGTATTTTTATTAGGGTTATTTCAAAATTTCCTACACCGTATTTCTCAAAAATAGTGAGGCTTATAATAACCCGGGAACAAAATCTACAGAAAACTTGAACGTTCATTAAAAGATATTCCTTAGCTTGGATGCAAAATTTCAATTTGATTTTTTTTTTTTAAATTCGGGATGAATTTTCCTATGGATTTGGCTGCCACTGCCTACCCATTGAAAACCGTGCTGTCTTCGAAATATAAGAATCTATTATAGTTCTCAAATTTTCATTAACCCCACGCGCTCCGGGGGGAAAATGGGGAAAAAAAGAGGGGGGGGGGGGGAATGCACACTAGAACGTTGTGTGCTCTGCATATTATTGCATCGACATAAAAACAATTCTTGTTGTAGTTAGAGCTAATTTAGGAGAGAAGAAAATCAATGAGAGCAAGGAAAGTTACATTCCCAATACAATCACACTGATACAAGATTCCATGTCATAGATAGTCAACAACTTATTTCAGCTTAGATTCAAGTAAAAGCATACGAAACTTCAGATGACATGATGTACATTAATTGCAAGCCCACCACGGAGCAATTGCTTATCACAAAGGTTTTAGGCAACAGGAACTGCATCAGAAGGCTTGTTTTCAGGCTGAGCTGGTGCTTCAGATTCCCAGAAGGCAGTTTTCTTCCCAGTTTTGGAAACAGTCTGCAGAACCGCATCCGGCTGTACATTTCCTTTCACTGTCACCTTCTGTTCCTTCAAATCAACATCATATGATTCTACACCTGTACATGATAATAACACTTGTTATAACAAATTGTTGGAAGCGGAACCGTCTTGATGATATAGTCATATAGGAATAAAATAAAGTGCATAAGCACAATCATGTGGACAATTAATAAAATTTGAACAAGTCGTGGCGGTGAATAACTCAGGACACTTCAAATCGACAAATTGGGAGTGAAATAAGTGAGTATAGCATTAATCAGTCAAACGCTGCTCAAAGTGTTAATATAGTAGATTTTGGTTCATTTCTCTTCGCTTGGTAAATAAAACATATGCACCTAGCATGTAATAAGCCCAAATGGTACGACCTTTTTAATTATGTAATGAAGGGCACAATTTTATGCTAGAACAATTAATATATGTTGCAACATATAGCCTCCAAGGTCAAGGAATATTACCAGTATGTGAATCTGAAACAAGAATCCATTTACAGTCAATCATTCATACAACTGTCAACTACAGGTGAGAAACCAGGAAAGTAGCTAGGACTAACATGCAGAGGATGAGTTCAAGCGATTAAAGCAGCAACCAGAACAAACTGAACTGAATGAGTTCAAGCAATCGTGGAAGCCAACAGAAACCAAACAGAAAGAGTCTAAAAGATAATTTAACGTAGAATTTGTAACTATTAGTCACTAAGGTACCAGAAATGGTGATAGGATTTAAGATTGAAACAAGATTCTATACGTGGTCAAGGGTCAACTATTATAAGGACTGTAAATACTAAGTGAGAAATGAGTACAGTAACCAGATCAAAGAATGATTACAAGGGATAATCAAAGCATGGATTGATTTGGATTTTCTGGATTGAATATAACTGTTCAAACAGGTTTCAAAATTAAATTCAATGCTTCATGTAGGCATACAAACAGATATGCACATACTTATACATGCACATACCGCAAAGATATTTGAAAATTCACTCTAGGATCTACATACTAACCACAGAACTAAATTATAATACTTGAGTCAAAACAAGATCATGAACAAATGTGGCTAGGAGATTAATTAATGATGATGTTGCATTAATAATGTTAAAAAGTTGAATAAAAGGACTAGATCATACCTTCCATTTTTCCCAAGACCCTTTTCACTGCTCCGACACATCCTTCGCATGACATGCCAACTTTGAGGACAACAGTCTGTAACCATGATGAGCAAAATTAAAAGGTTAGAAGAGAAGAAAAAGATAGAAATGACCATGGAAGATATATAAAAGGGAAAAAGAGTAACTTGATTTATTCAGGAACACGTGAACATGAATTTAGATAAGAATATCAAAGTCAGATTCATTATTGCTGTTCAATGCCTAAATTCAAGATTGGTCATATATTTGATGCATAAATAATTCTAAGAATATATAAACCACAAGAAATTAAGGAACTGGTCCCCATGGATTCATACTCAACGAGTTCAATATGAATAAAAAGAATCTATGCCTCCAAAAAGGAAAATCAAGCACGGCCATTGATGATTTGACAAAGTAAACAAACTATCATAAAACAATTGACAATCAAGCACACTTTACCAGCGTTAAAATTAACAAAAGGGAAAGATAACCAATTATTATTATCAGACTCTTAATACTAAACATGAAATGGTGTTGGACTCTATGATCCCAAAAGATAATTGTTTCAGCAATTATCAGACTCATAATACTAGACATGAAATGGTGTTGGACTCTATGATCCCAAAAGATAATTGTTTCAGCAAATTCAAAGTATTGCTAAGATTCATCAATTATATAATTGACAGAAGATAAATGATGTGTTAGAAAGCTTTCCTAATCTAAAGCTTGAAAGAACGCACTCGAGGATGGATATCTCAATCTTCTAAGCTACTCCAAAGGGATTTTATAAATCAAGAACTTTAACTGTTCCAACTTCAAATTGCTCTCCAAGCTTCTCCCAACTAACGCACTTCCATTAATTTATGGATTTACAAGATAACACCAGAATCCCTACTGTTGCAAAATCAATTTTCTCGCAATCAGATCCAAGTAAACAAATCCCAAGTTTCTTTTAATACAGCCGGACCGAAAGAGATAGCTAAAATGATGCTCCCAAAATTCGAGCCATCTCAACTGAGAAATTCTTTAAAGTTCGACATAAACATGCAAATCAAAGAAGGCGCAAAACCCAGAAATCTGAATTCAGAACTAAAGAAAAAACAAGAAAAACGAACCACAATTATAAAGATCAAACTCATCAAATTTAATAAACAAAATCTCAAATGAAACGAAAGAGAAAAAAAAAAAAATATATATATATATATATATATATATATATATAACTGAATTAGCACCTGAGACATGATTATGGCCCTGCAAGAAGGAAAAGCTGCAATCGAAGATCTGTGGTTGGTTTGCGTCAATGACTCTGCAGGTGGCGTATTTTATAGGCAGAGCCGCTGAGGCAACAAATGGGGAAAAGAAAAGAGGTAGTAACGTTAAAAATGGATTTGTTAAGTAGCGTTGGATTTTTGGTGTGATTCGGTTGACCTGACCGCACCCCAACAGGCTTAGGCATTACGTTAAATATATCAATCTCGTTTTTTGTTTTTTGTTTTTAATCCAACAGAATTATGATAAAAAATAAAAATAAAAAACCCAACAGGATTTAAAATTTCCTAATCTTTTTGTTGATAGAAGGCTCCCATTTTTATTCTTTATTTAAGGCCAAAAAAATTATTCTACAATTTTTATTTAAGTTTTAATTTTGCTCTTTAATTTTTATTTAATGGAAGAGTTGCACTTTTGAAATTAGATAATTTTTCAAATGAATTTTTTTTATATAATAAACATTTTGATTGTACTTGGAAGTAGAGTAAAAATTTATTCTATTAATCCTTTTTACTTACAAAACTAAATTTCCAATTTATCATCTCTTCTAATACAAAATTTCTTTCTATATTCAAAATTATTATCTTCATTAAAATCAGGACAAAAAAATTATTTCTAAACTCTAAATTTTTAAATTTCATTCTCAATTACAGCAAATGAGATTGGATACAATGGCAGAATTATATATATTTTAGTATGAACTTATACTTCTACTAATTTTTTTTAATATTCTATGTAAATTTGCATGTATCATTCAAAATATTCATACAAATTTTTAAATTTTATCCCAATAAAATATCAAATTAGATTTATCCTCACTAATTATTGAATCCTAATTCCATCATTAGTTTGATGTAACATTTATCAGAGACATTTTTTAAAAAATAAATAAATCGCATTAAATAAACTACTTTTAACCAAATTTCTTCATAATGATTATATCTAATGAAAAGTTTGCAACGATTTAAAAATTAAAAAAATGTTGATTAATGACAATTATATATATATATATATATATATATATATATATATATATATATATATATATATATATATATATATATATATATATTGCTAAGAAAATGACAATTTTATTTAGTGATTGGTTTGCAACGATTTAAAAAATTTGCAAAAAATAGTTGTTGATTTATAAAAAAAAAGTTACTTGTTTTCTAATTGCGCTTAATCCAAGTTGGCTGATTAAAATAAAGTAAATTTTTAGTTTTAATTTTAACCATTTTGTTTTAGTTTTCAGAAAACTAAATCTCTTCTAAATATTCTTTTTTTTTCCTATATCAGTTTCTTAATTTTCAAAACAAAATCATACCGTAAGGAAATAAAAAGACAAATTTGTAAAGACTGCATATTCCACCAATCTGGAATTAGGAAGTTGCATTACCGTGTAAGAAGCGTTTGGTGGGTCGGTTACCCTTTTTTTGGGGTAGACCAATTCTGGCCCACCTATATATTAAATTACCCTGCTTTAGGTCAAAATAATTGCTGACTTTAATTCATGATCTGTTTAATTTAGAAATACACACGCATGATTAAGGTGGCCTTGAAAATGTTTGTTGCTATTTACCTTATTTGAATAAAAGATACACATTTGGACCAAAATTGTCCTTTAATTTTAAAGATATCAAACTAAGGCTTTTAAATTAGAAGGACTAAATTTATCTCTCTTTATCACATAGTGAATAATTCACTAGATGTGTATGTTTAGAGCTGAATCCAAAAAATGTTGTGTGTGTATAATATATGGTAAAGTCTTCAACTGATATTAAATATCATAACTGTCATAAACTCAAATCAATTTATAATTCAAAGACTACAAATATTTGTGCTACCGATAGTATAAAATTTAAGTTATTAACTTTAAAAATATGTAATTTTCATGGTTGTAAATAATTTTTGCTGAATGCCAACACATCATGTAAATATTTTGTTTAATATTGAGTCCAAAATTTTCATATAATTACAAATATTTACCTCTTTTTTCTATATCTCTCCATCTCATTACCCCTTTTTCAAAGCAAAAAGTTCTTCACATTTTCACGTATCCAAATCCAGATCACCTTATTTACTTTAGATCTCGAGTCATTTCATAGAGTGTGCTTTTGGGTTTTCGTTTTTGTCGGCGTCTTTGCCAGCCGTTGGGAGTTAGAACAGGGAAGAAATTTAAAATAAAAAATGACAGATGAATAAGTGATAGGGAGAGTGGCATTGTTAGGGATTGATTCAAATTTTAATAATTGTTGGTATGTGTTATTTTTATTTTAAATTATTCTCCTAATTAACTTAGAATTATTATTAGATTGAGGTTATAATCTATTTTAAATTACTCTTCCATTTAAATTTAGGATTTCTATGTTTAGTCTTTTGATATATAAATATCTTATATTTGAGCATAATTAAATTGTCAAAGAGATCAATATTGGGTGAGAAAATTTGTATTTATAACTTTTATGAGAAGTTAATTGATGTCTTATAATTTATTCTTATTCTTTAAGTAAAATTATTTATTTTGAGAGTGGAATACACCATTTATGAAAAATAGTACCTCCCGTTAAATGAAGATTATGAGGCATTTTAATTTCTATTAGTAAATTTTATTTGTCATCTTTACTTATTTAGTAGGTTAAAGGTTGAACCATATTAAAATCATATGTCTTGTGGGTTTCTAATTCTTTAATTTTAACTTATGAAAATAAGCTTTCGCATCATCACAACCATTTGAAAATTTTCCAAAAAATTATATTAGAACTCAATTTTTTCAAGTATGGATTTTGTTTATTAAAATAATCTTGATTGATTTTATTATTGCATTCAGATTGATTAAAAAGGTTTTAACATATTTTGGTTTAGGAGTTCAAATAAAGCCAAATTTTGTCTAATTAGTGAAATCATTTTGTATTTCACCTACTTTCGTTTGGAGAACTCATTGTAAAGGGGATGGAGCAAATTTGATGCATGTATAAAGCGTTAGTGTTCCATTTGTAAAATTTTGATGACTTTTATGGTTTTGGATAGGATGATTCAAGATTTTGAATTTGAAGACTTTCAATGATGAAATTTGTATTAAAGTGGAAATTATTATGATTTAATCAAAATTTTAGTAATAGCTAATATGTGATTATTGCTTATTTTAAAATATTCTCCTATTTAAATTAGAATTACCATCAATTTAAGGTTATTTTCTATTTTAGATTATTCTCTTATTCAAATTAGAATTACTTTGTTTAATCTTTTGACATATAAATATTTTGTATTTAAGCATGATCAAATTCTTGATCAAAGAGTATGTATTTGTAACTCTCATGAATAGTTATTTGATATCTCATAATTTGTCCTTATTTTTCTAGTAAAATTATTTGTATTAAGAGCAAATTATATCATTTATGAAATATATACATCTGTCTTTAATGCTTTTTAATAAATTTTATTTATTATTTTTGCTTATAGAATAAACTAAAAGCACCATGTTAAATTTTTTTGTCTTATTATGCTCTATTTCTTTAAACTTGACTTATGTTAATATACATTTTCGCATCCTTACAATCATTCGAAAAAAATTTCAACAGGAAGAAGATTCGATTATCATAATTTTCTTCGGCTTCAAGGGCCAAGGGATGATGTTGCGGCATGATTTCCTCCTTTGACTCTTGCCTGAAGGGTTGGCTTCCTTGTTAGAAGTTTGAGACAAGATATTGAGATTTGTCATATTACATTCTCTTAAATGGAATAAATATTTGGATATGGGTGAGAGGTTTTAATTTAAATGTTATTTAATATCTATTAGAAATTTTATATTTTTTTATTATATTCAAATTTAATTTTTAATTTATATATATATATATATATATATATATATATATATTCAATAATTTAATCACTCTTATTATTATTAATATATATATTTGGCTATGAAATTTGTAAAAATGCTTAACTCACGTAGATTTCATGGTCGAGTATTTCTTTCAAATTATGATGCCAATTCCAAGTTACAAACAATAAACCAAAACTCCTCAAACATAAAATGGATCCAAGTGAAAGATAATTAAAATTTCACTTTAATTCTTATCAATTTAATCTTTAAAATAAAATTTATATTAATTTTGTCTATAAAATTTGTGTTAATTTGATTTTTTATGAGGAATTAAAATTTTATTTCAACTTAAAACTTCAAGAATTAAATTTATATAAATTTTATCTTAAAAATTAAATTAATACAAATAAAAAATTTTAAATATTAAAATAAGATTTAGTCAAGAAAGATTGGCCACCGACAAAGAAGAATCCATACATTTAATTTCTTTTTCCTTAGCATCTGGATTAGAAATCGGCTGAAGCAAATGATTAATACACGTTTGGAGACAATAGTATGGGTTTAAATTGTTAAATCTATTAAATTTTGGATATAGTTAGAACTAAAAATATTATATTTCATTAAATATGGTTTATTATATTATTATTAATACTATTACTTAAATAATTAATAACTAATAATAAATCAATAATTATTTATTATTAATTAGAATAAAAATAAATTAATTTATAATTAATTACCAATAAAATAAATTTATATATTACTAGCTAGCAGCATTTAACTAATAATATTGGTAACCAGTTACGAAGGACATTTGCCTCAACCATGGTATCTAATTTTTCACGAAAAAAGAGCTATATAGACGATAAAATGAGCACCTGAACTTAAACTTCATTAAATTCATAACAAAATAAGTATATAATCTATACATGATTTACTTCTTTTTTTGTTAAATTCGTTATTTCATAAAAGAAAATTGTAACTTCCCCAGTATGAGAATTTATTTTCCACATTGCTCAAGTTTTATTTCCTGTTTGAATTTTTTTAGAACAAAAATAGAATTCAATTCGTTTGAATTTCAATTCGTGAATAATTTTATGCATAAAATCATTTATAAATGAATTAAAACTTTGTTTTTTTTTATGATTCCAAACGATAAAAATTTCAAATAGAAAGATGATCTTTGAATTAAGAAAACTAGAAAATTTCAATTGTGTGAATTAAACTTAGTAAAGGAAAATCGAGTTATGTACACAACATCTAATTATTTAAATAATTTATCCAAAATTTTGCTTACGTAAATTTTGTGTAAATGTAATTACATATGGAGTTGAGTGTTGATTTTTAAGCAACTTTCTTAAATGACCGATGAACGATGTATCATAGGGTAAAAATTTATAACACTACATTATTACTGAAAATTCAGTATTATTTTTATATAAATTTTAATAAATGTATTATTTTTTATAAAAATCAGTTAAAAATATATTTTTATATATTTTAAAAAATAGAAATCAAATTTGATATTAAAATTTTAAAAATAAAAATCCTTGTCAAAATAATGTATAAAAATGATATTAGAATTTCAATATTAATATAGCATTAGAAAATTTTCAATAATAGGATGAATGCAAAGGCAACATAAAATAGGACCAAGTATAATCAAGAGTTACATCATCTTAATTATGTAAAATATATTGCCATTCCTTGAGGTTGAATTAAATTATAGAAACTATCCCTTCCCATCTTAAATTACAAGTATCTCACCGTCATTAAGTTTTTATATAACATTAAAAGTTTATCATTTCGACAATAAAAAGCTTGTCGTTTCTACAAATTTATACAAATATCCTCTATATTTAATTACAACTTAATATAGAACTTCCATTATAATACTACTAGTAAAAGTAACTCATGTGTATCAAGTCGGTTAACAAAAATTATACAATGTTAATATACTATTAAATTTAATTATTAATTTATTATATAATACACTAAACTTAATTTTAAAAAATAAATTTAATATATAATAAAATTTAATAATATATTAATATATTATTATTTCAGTAATATACCGTAATATTTTCGGATAATCCCTCTCTCACAACAACACGACCCTGCTGCAAGGCCATCACCCATTCGGTCAACCGTCAATCGCCGGTCGTTGTCCGCCGTCTTATGCTGGGTTCTCTGATAGCCGTCCTAGCCTTCTCACTCGCTAACGTGTTGACTAAGTATTGTAAGTTTTGGTCCCCTCCCCCCCTCCCTTTTTCCATTTTTTTAATAATTATCAAGTAAATTGAATAATAAAGCATTAACGAATTTTAATTTCTTTTTCTAAGAGGTATTATTTCTGCAGTTTAAATTTTTATTCATTAATAAATAAAGTATGGCCTGAATTAATATACTTTCAATTCAACCAACACTTGTTAATTAGTTTAGCCTTCTTGCACACAAGGCAACATTTTTCTAACCACGAAACTAATTCATATTTAAGGTAAAAAAAATAAATAATAAATCACTTCAAATAATGATACCTTTAAAACTTAAATTTAAGAATTTTTATCGGGCCTAAAATGTCTTAAAACCAAGTTTATTATTGTTGAACTAACTAACTGTTAATAATTTAATGATAATTTAAAAGATAAAATTTAGATAAAATTCTTTATATATTTATCATAAAATTATTTTTTTTCAAATTATGATATATATATTAATTGTTCTATTAATTATTAATAATTTTAATTTAATAATTATAATAATTATTAATATTATAATCATAATAAAATAATTAATATATATATCATAATTTGAATTAAAAATTTTACAATAAGCACCTAAAAAGCTTTATTTGAATTTTATCCTTTTCAAAATTAAGAATGGATTTTTTGTAATATTATATACTCTATAAGAAAGACTTTGGTATATCGTTAAAATAATAATGTATTAATATATTATTAAAATTAATTATATATTAAATTATTTTTTTAAAATCAAATCTTATATATCATATAATAAATATTAATAATTAAATTTAATGATATATTAATTTGTATTAATAATATATTATAAAATTTTTCCATACTTTATTATACTTATAAACCATCCTTTTTCCATTCCTTTTAGAATCTTCTATTGACTTGATTATCAAGGACTTTTAAAAGTCGTCTGACTTTTTTCATGGACTCATGCATGACGTTTATTAATAATAATAAATAATAAACAAAGAATAAGTTCAATGCATTTTAAAACTTAAAAAAAAATGGATGTGTTTGTAATTTTGAAAGATTAACGTAATTTTCACGTTTAAATGACATACCTTTTGACAATTATCAGAGCCTTTTTTCCTTTTTTCTTCCCCATATTACTAAAAGATTGCGAACCATTATAACAAGCAATTGCAAATTGAACAACAAATTAATATTAATTCTTTGTTTATAATATAAATATATACTTAAAAAACGACGCTATCTGATCACAGAAATAGTTTTGAAGAACTCATTATTAGTAATTGGATTTAAATTAAACATATAGCCTACATGTTATTATCAGCAATTAATATAACTGATCCTGTTTTAAAGGCAAAATAGTATTTTTCATACTAAAATCTTGCATTGCCTTTGTATTTATGTGTAATAGTTTAAAGTAGTAAATAATGTATAAAATAAATGAAATAGTAGAGTAATAGCTAGAGCTAATAATTATATAGATTATTGAGTACGATAGAGATAGAAAACAAACTTCAAGATATTACTAATGTTCAGCTGTATGCTTTGATATCTGTGTGCTATCAATGCTATATCATCTTGATTTTTTTGTTAATCTCTTTAAGGGGAACACTACGACATTTTAGGAGGTTCCAAACTCAGGGTGACATGGCACCCTCAGAAGCCGTCAGGTGAGATTTTGTAATATCATCCGACGGCTTAGAATGTACCACGTCACCCCAGGTTTGAAACCCCTCGAGGTACAGTAGAATTTCCCTCTCTTCAAATCCTAAACTAGGAATTAATACACAATCACATAAAACACAATTGAATATTATATAACATAGATTAGAAAGTGTACCAAATGTTGGAAGTTATATTTGAATCTTGAATAGTCTTTATTTCTCTCCAAAAGAATTCAAAATGTGATTAGGCATTTCCTTTCCTTTACCCAATCATTTTAAATGGTGGTCACCAATGAGACAAACCATACCTTTTAATTATATTTAAACTAAGGTATTTAGATAGGAGAAGAAATCTAACCCATTGTAATCTATTTTCGGACCCTCCCATTAAAGAGCTCATTTTATCACTTTATTTATTTAGTTTTATACTTTTTCATATAATACTTATATATATTTAAACTAAGATAAACCTAAGCCAATCTGTATGGATCAAATAATAAACTTGGGCTTTACTGTTTCTTTAATTCAATCTATTTTTCATAAATAAAAATAATTAGCAGAAGCCTATATTAAGAAAAATTTCTAACACTTTTATTTTGGTGGGGCTTAAAAAAATGGTACAACTTATCAAAATAGAAGAAAAATTTGAAAGTTAGTAATAACACTATTTTCTTATCTTATGATTAGTTGAGAGGAAAATAGAAATAAAAAAGAATGAAAAAAATTGAAAATAAATAGGAAGAATAAATGTGAAGAAGAGAAAATTTTAAATTTTTAATGTGTAAAAATAATAATAACAACAAATTAAATAATATTAATTTCTCTTCTCTCTTTTTTCTTTCGATCTAAGTAAAAAAGTTTAAAATTTTAATTTATTTTTTTTACTTTTTTCCCTTTTCTTCTTTTCCAAGCATAGGTTAGTGTTATCTTAATCTTGTTTAAATATTAATATTCAGTTGAGAAATTTATTTTAGTGTAAGTATTAAAATGAGAAAGTGACATTTTTCTCATTAGGAAGGTAATAGTTTAATTGCTAAGAATTATTTGTTCAATTTCACTTTTATTACAAAGGATTTATAATTATGTTTTCTTCGTACGAACTAATAAAAATATTTAACTAAGATAGTCTTTGCAATTATAATCCTAATCGTTTATGGCAAAAAATTGCAATAAACTAGTAATTTGACTTTTTTTTTCAAAGATGAAGTTATGTATACAATTTATTGGTAGAGTCTTAATCTTTTTACAATTGAAGGCAAATTACAAAAACAGTAAGCATAAATGCATGCAAATATGCAAATAAAACAAATGATAAGTGCATAAAATTACACAACAAATAAGCAATCCAAACACAATCTTTATTAGGATCTTTGCAAAATCCTCCCAAGAGCAAGAATGTATCAACAATTCTTATAGTTGGAAACTTTAAGTGCTTTTGCTCATGTTCAAAGATGTAGTGTTTAAGGTTGGCTAAAATTGTAAAAAATTAAAGCTAATAGCAGCAAAGTGTTAAGGAATGACACAATGTGCGTGTAGTCTTGTTTCTAACAAAAAAAAGGAGCTTTTTACCTATTAAACCACATGTATTTATATCCTTAACTTGACAATTGTAGACATTTTGCTATTGTGAGCAATTATCTTTCCATGAACTGAGCTTGCCACATGGTTAAGCAATTGTTGGTAACTAGTTGCCCATGATCCCTAGAATTTCACCATTATTCCCATAAGATCTAATTCCCAAGCACTTTGATTACTAATTTTTGAGAGTCCTGCAATTAAGTCCTTGTTTGCTTTACTTAATATGCTAGAAAAAAAAAAGCAAAGATGATTGCTTTATCTTCTTCATAATTTTTAACCCTTCTCATAAACAAGTAGTTAACTTAACTAAATTGTTAGCTATTAAAATTTTGCAAAAATGGTCTAACAAAGACCCTTCTAATTTCAATTCTTTGAGCTTAAAGTGAAAAAGAAGTGAAATTAGTGTTTTTCAAAATTTTTGACTTAGATTGTTTTGAAAGAGTTTTTCTCAACTTCAAGATGTGTCAAAAATCACAAATAGGTTTATTTGTTTGTCTTATTTAGTGCATATTTGGTCAACCTTGACTACTTACTCATAAAGGACTTGAGAAATTTCCAAACATGAAGTTTCTAAAACAAGTTTGTTTCCATAGACAAGATCCTTCACATATTTCTAATGGATGTATCTTTGGGATCTATTTAGGGACATGTGTCTTGTAAAGAAGTGTATATTGCCCTACAAACCTTTGCATCACCGTAGGTTAACAATCATGACTGAATGCACAAAAATTTACTATTTATGCATTTTTTAGGCGACTTGATGGTATGAGTTATTACACATCACGACCTCTCATAAATGCCTACTTAATTTTTCTTTCAAGTAAAGCACTTTCCCTCTTTTTCACTCTTCTTGCTTCTATTGTATTTCATTGTGCATCTCTTGTGATTGCTTATTCTTTCTTCTCTACAAACATTGTTCCATTATTTTTATCTTCACTTCTCTTTCCAAAAACATAGCAATGACATTTAGATCTCCTTCTACTTATGGTTTAGCCTCCCAATCTTAAATGGTACTAGCCTTGCCCGGGTTAATTTATTTGTCCTAAAACTCTAGATATTATCCTTGACCTTTGCTTTGGACATGTTAAACTTAGTAAAAGAAAATCGAGTTATGTACACAATATCTAATTATTTAAATAATTTATCCAAGTTTTTGCTTACGTAAATTATGTGCAAATGTAATCACATATGGAGTTGAGTGTTGATTTTTATGCAACTTTCTTAAATGACCGATGAACAATGTATGATAGGGTAAAAATTTATAACACTACATTAATACTGAAAATTCAGTATTATTTTTCTTATAAAAAAATCAGTTAAAAATATATTTTTATATATTTTAAAAAATAGAAATCAAATTTGATATTAAAATTTGAAAAATAAAAATCCTTGTCAAAATAATGCATAAAAATAATATTAGAATTTCAATATTAATATAGTATTAGAAAATTTTCAATAATAGGATGAATGCAAAGGCAACATAAAATAGGACCACGTATAACCAAGAGTTACATCACCTTAATCATGTAAAATATATTGCCATTCCTTGAGGTTGAATTAAATTATAGAAACTGTCCCCTCCCGTCTTAAATTACAAGTATCTCACCGTCATTAAGTTTTTATAGAACATTAAAAGCTTATCATTTCTACGAATTTATACAAATATCCTCTATATTTAATTACGACTTGATATAGAACTTCCATTATAATATTACTAGCAAAAGTAACTTATGTGTATCCTGGTGGTTAAGAAAAATTATACAATGTTAATATACTATTAAATTTAATTATTAATTTATTAAATTCAAGCTTATTAACTTATGTGTATCCTGGCAGTTAAGAAAAATTATACAATGTTAATATACTTTCTCTCCCACGCAAACGCGTTGACTTTGTATTGTTAGTATGGCCGGAATTAACGGATTTTCAATTCAACCAACACCTGTCAATGTTAATTTTCTAGCACACAGTGCAACATTCTTCTAACCAAGAATCTAATTCATATTTGAGGTAAAAATAACAAATAATAAATCTTTTCAAATAATGATACCTCCAAGACTCATATTTAAGAATTTTTGCCGGGTTTAAAATACTTTAAAATTAAGTTTATGTTTAGTGCATAATTTAAAAATATAAAATTTAGATAAATTTTTTTAAGTATTTATTATAAAATTAATTTTTTATTAATTATTAATAATTTTAATTTAATAATTATTAATATTATAATTATAATAAAATAATTAATACACATATATATAGCAATTTGAATGAAAAATTTTCTGATAGATACCTAAAATGTTTTATTTAAATTTCATCCTTTTTAAAATTAAGAATGGATGCCTTTGTAATTTTACATACCCACACAAGGTTAGCATGAGGGAGAGACTTTAGTATATCATTGAAAGAATAGTATATTAATATAGTATATGATAAAATATTAATAATTAAATTTAATAATATATTAATATATGTCAATAATATATTATAAAATTTTTCCGTAATTTATTATACTTATAAACCATCCTTTTGTCCATTCCTTTTAAAATTTTCTATTGACTTGATTATCAGGGACTTTTAACAGTTGTCTGACTTTTTTAATGGACTCATGCATGACGTTTATTAATAATAATAAATAAAAAGGAGAGATTTTGGTACAACAGATGTATGGTATACTTGTCTTTTGTAAAGATTTAAATTTTTTAAGTTGCACAGTAATACACAGGTTGAATAAAATTTAATAATTTTCAAACAGTGGTGTATCATAAACCTAGTGTGTCTTAGTCTTTTCCTAAATAATAAATAAAAAATAAGTCCAGTTTTAAAAATTAAAATGGATGGGTTTGTAATTTTGAAAGATTAACGTAATTTTCACGTTTAAATGACATATCTTTTGACAATTATCAAATCCTTTTTTTCTTTTTTTCTTCCGATTACTGAAAGACTGCGAATCATTATAACAAAAAATTTCAAATTGAACAACAAATTAATATTAATTCTTTGTTTATAATATAAATATATACTCAAAAAACGACGCTATCTAATCACAGAAATAATTTTGAAAAACTCAATATCAGCAGTTGGATTTAAATTCAACATATGGACTACATGTTATTATTAGCAATTAACATAACCGATACTGTTTTAAAGGCCAATAGTATTTTTCATACTTAAATCTTGCATTGCCTTTGTATTTATGTGTAATAGTTTAAACTAGTAAATAATGTATAAAATAAATGAAATAGTAGAGCAATAGCTATAGCTAATAATTTTATAGATTATTGAGTACGGTAGAAATAAAAAATAAAATTCAAGATATTATTAATGAGGTGCTTTCTATGTTACCCATGGGGGTTCCAAACCCATGGGTATGTGACTAAATTGGAGCCATTGGATGAGTGAAGCCATTGACTTGGTCAACTCATTCAATGACTCCAATTTAACCACATACCCATGGGTTTGAAACCCCCATGGGTAACATAGAATCCCCCTATTAATGATGAGCTGCATGCTTTGATATTTGTGTGCTATATCTGCTATATCATCTTGATCTTTTTGTTAATCTCTTTAAATACTAAACTAGGAACAAAAACATAATTACATGAAAGCCAATTGAATATGATTATATAACATAGACTAAAAATCATACCAGTATTGGGAGTCATGATTGAATCTTGAATAATCCTTATTTCTCTCCAAGAGAACTCTAAATGTGATTAGGCACTTTTCTTCCCTTGTCTAATCGTTCTAAACGGTAGTTACCAATGGGACAAATTACATCCTTTAGTTATATTTAAATAAGATATTTGAATGGGAGAGGGGACTTGATATACTATAATATATTTTCAGACTCTCCTATTAAGGAATCCACTTTATTACTTTATTTATTTAGCCTTATATTTTTTCATACCATACTTATATAGATTTAAACTCAAATAAATCTAAGCCTAATTGTATCAAGAAAAAAATAATTAGCAGAAGCTCATATTAAGAAAATTTCTAACACTTTTATTTTGGTGGGGCCTAAAAAAATGATATGATTTATCAAAATAGAAGAAAATTTTGAAAGTTAGTAATAACACTATTTTCTTATCTTATGATTAGTTGAGAGGAAAATATAAAAAAAAAGAATGAAAATTTTGAAAATCAATAGGAAGAATAAATGTGAAAAAGAGAAAAAATTAAAATTTTTATGTGGAAAAATAATAATAACAATAAATTAAATAATATTAATTTCTCTTCTTTCCTTTTTCTTTTGATCCAAGTAATTTTTTTAAAAATTTTAATGTTTTTTTTTACTTTTCCCCCCTTTCTTCTCTTCCAAGCGTAGGTTAGTGTTGTCTTAATCTTGTCTAAATATTAATATTCAATTGAGAAATTTATTTTAGTGTAAGTGTTAAAATGAGAAAGTGACATTTTTTCATAATAGTTTAATTATTGTAAAATTATTCGTTCAATTTCACTTTTACTACAAAGGATTTATCAATTATATTTTCTTCGTATGAACCAATAAAAATATTTAACTAAGACAGTCTTTGCAATTATATTCCTAATTGTTTATGGTAAAAAATTGCAATAAAATGGCAATTTGACTTTTTTTTTCAAAGATGGAGTCATGTATACAATTTATTGGTGGAGTCCTAATCTTTTTGCAACTAAAGGCAAGTTACAAAAGCAGTAAGCATAAATACATACAAATATGCAAATAAAACAAATGCATAAGTGTATAAAATTACATAATAAATGAGCGATCCAAATATAATCTTTATTAGGATCTTTGCAAAGTCCTCCTAAGAGGAAGAGTGTATCAACAATTTTTGTGGTTGGGAACTTTGAGTACTCTTACTTATGCTCAAAGATGTAGTGTTTAAGGTTAGGTAGAATTGTAGAAAATTAAAGCTAATCATAGTAAAGTGTTAAAGAATGACACAGAGTGCGTGCAATCTTGTTTCTAACAAAAAAAAGAAGCTTTTTACTTATTAAACCACATATATTTATATCCTGGACTTAATAGTTGTAGACACGTTGCTATTATGAGCAATTATCTTTCCATGAATTGAGCTTGCCAAATGGTTAAGCAGCTGCTGGTAACTAGTTGTCCATGATCCATTGAATTTCACCATTATTCCCATAAGATCTAATTTCTAAGCACTTTGATTACCTATTTTTAAGAGTCTTACGATTAGGTCCTTCTCTACTTTACTCAATATGCTAGAGAAAAAAAAAGCAAAGATGATGGCTTTGTCTTTTTCATGATTTTTGACCTTCCTCTTAAACACGTAGTTGAGTTAAACAAATTGTTAACTATTAAAATTTTGCAAAAATGGACTAATGGAGACCCTTCTAACTTCAATTCTTTGAACTTTGAGTGAAGGGGAAGTGAAATTAGTGTCTTTCAAAATTTTTAACTTATATTATGTCGAAAGAGTTTTTCTTGACCTTTAGATGTATTGAAAATTTGAAATGGATTTATTTGTTAGTATTATTCAATGCATATTAGGTCAGCCTTGATTATTTACTTATAAAAGACTTGAGAAATTTCCAAACATGAAGTTTCTAAAATAAGTATGTTTCCATAGGCAAGATCCTTCACATATTTCCAATGGATGTATCTTTGGGATCTACTTAAGGATATGTGTCTTGTAGAAAAGTGTGTATTGCCCTATAAATCTTTGCATCATTGTAGGTTAGCAATTATGACCAAGTTCACAAAAAGTTACTGTTTATGCATTTTTGAGTTGACTTGAGGGTATAAGCTATTGCACATCACGACTTCTCATAAATGCCTATTTAATTTTCCTTTCAAATAAAGCGCTTTCCCTCTTTTTCACTCTCTCTGCTTTTATTGTATTTCATTGTGCATTTCTTGCAATTGCTTATTCTTTCTTCTTTGTAAACATTGTTTCATTATTTTCATCATCAATTCTCTTTCCAAAACATAACAATAATTGTTAAATCTCTTTCTACTTATGGTTTAGCCTTCCAATTTTAAATGATACTACCCTTGCTTGGGTTGATTCATTTGTCCTAGAACTTTAGATATTATCCTCGACCTCTGCTTTTGACATGTTAAATAATGAATTCCTTACTTACTACCTTGGCCTTATTTCTTTCAACATTTTAGAGAAGGATATTGATTCTTTATTTTCTTAAAATCTCATTTTTATGTCTTTTATTATCCTTACTTTTCCTTAGGTTTCAAAAGGTTTAAAGGTTTTTAAAAACTTTCCCCATCTAATTGATGAGTATTTGGCATGGTATGATTATATTCAACATGCAAAAGAAATGATTTGAAAAAATCTACATATTTTTATGTTATCCAACTATCCTAATTTTTCCTTTAAATGTAATTTGCCATTGTTATGTTTTGCCTTTATTTTTTGGTGCTCATCAACTAATAACTTTTATTTACCATATAGGATGATAGGTTTATCCTTGTTGGATATTTTGGGTCTGAATGGCCTACCTATTGTTAGTGAACAAGTTTATCCTCTTTTATTATTTAAAAATAAAAATTTTAAAACTTTGATTAAACTTAACATTAAATATTTTGCTTATTTTGCCTATTTTGCCTTGTTGAAAACATAAATAGGGTAAGCTGAACACTTTTATTTTTAACATTTAGCACAAAATTTTCCTTCTTTATTGGTTATGAAAACTTTTTTTATGCTAACTTCTTTAACATCTAGCACAAATTGCCATAATTTTAACTGAGGGTCAGTTAATCACTTTAAATTAATCTATTTTAGCAAGTACTTTTTGAAAATACTAACTTAGTTCTGATTCACATGAGATCTTGGGAATATTGTTCAAACTTGGGTAATTCTTTCTAGATTTTTTAATTGTGGCTTTCAACTTACTTTTTGGAACATTTTTTACTTCTTAATTTTTATAAAAAAACTTGCATTCAATTTTATTTTTGGTTTCAAGTACATACAATCGACACTTTTCTATACCATAAAAATTTTTCTTCACTTAACCTTTTTAATTTATGCTTCAAGTCTTTCTACATATGTATAATCCAAAAGCCAATAAAGCGATTTTGTTCTTTTCTTTTTAAGGCTAGTAAACCCTTTTGGTTTACAATCAATCCTAAACCTACCAATCCATAAAGTGTTAAGTTTTAGGCTAACCTTTTGTCCTCAATACCTTTGCATTAGGCTACCTCAAAAGAAGACCTTATTGGCTAGAAAGCATCTACCTAATATTATTACTAGGTAGTTTAGCCTAATTAAGGTCAACCACTTATCACACTCAACTAATACTTTCAAGGATGAACCTTGGTGGCATTCGACCTACCTATAGTTGTACAACATAATTGAAGTTTGTGCAATGCCTTCAGTCTACATATATTCTCCCTTTATTATGCTTATGCAAATATTTTCTAGGATTATTAATCCACTAACATTTACAAATACTTTGACAAGACCATATACGAAAAGTTAACTCTTATTCTTCATATGTAAACTATCGATGCTTTTTAGAAGATTGTAAATATGCATTATGTTAAAAATCTTACTTTTGTGAAATACTATAAAGCCAAATATGATTATTGACACTTGAAAGAAATTCTTATTGATGTCGAGGAGGCTTTTAAGAGAAAATAGAAAATCATAATGCCTACCATGGGCAAAAATGGTTTAAAACTTACCAATAAAATCTTATTATTAATTCGAGATTGTATCCTTTTTTGAATCGAAACTAATTCCTTTATCAAATGCCTCTTTTAGCACTTGAAGATATATACCTTGAATACCTAAGAAAGCAATCAACCTTGAGTTCATAATAACCCATCACTATCCTTTTAAATCCATAAACTTTCATTTGTTAGCTAAATTATTGTCAAATGCTGAAATGGGTAAATATAAGAAACTTCTTGATTAAATAGGTGAAACTTTTATATTCTTCAACTTTCACTATGATTTTATTAACTAACATTTTGAATTTTTATACAAAAATTATTATTTTGACAAAATTCCTTAGCATCACACTTAACTTAACTGGGCAAACAATAAGGAAAATCAAGAATAAGTACTTTCACAAATAGGTTAAGAAAGTCTTTATTGAAAATGAAGGTTGGGAAGAGGTATAGTTGAGCATCGAAAAAAGAAAACACTTTTAGGGAGGTCAATCTAACGTTGATAGTAACCAACTTGCTAAGAATCCTCTTTAAGAAAGAGTAAGGAGAAAACTATAATGATTAGTTGCCTTTGTGTTTTAATTGTACTTTTTTTAGTTAATACATCAACTCCTTTTCATAAAAAGGATTCAATCATGGAGATGCTATCAAAGAGACTGCTTAATCTTAAGTAAGTTCTTATATTTCATTGTTTTCTAGTGTTCTAGTTCATCTACTTATTAATTTATATTTTAACTAACCTACATTTCCTTTGGCTTTTTCAGGAAAACCTTTCCTTGGTTCCTACACTTTCAAGTATTTGAACAATGTTAACTATAAACCTTCAATTGACTAGTCGAAACCTAAACTCCCATCGAAGTCTCTAGTAGCTCTGCATCAAGTCATATTTCTTCCAATAAGTTAACTAGTACTATTAAAAAGGTAAGGGTGCAGATTAGATTACATGCCACACTTAGCAAATAAAAGAGTAATAAAGATAAAATATTTGTTGAAGTAGAGGATAACTTAGATTTAGATCTAGGTGGTGGAACTGGAGTTGAAGATCATACTAATCTAAGAGTACCTTTACTGAAGTTGAAAAGGTTACTGAAGAATTTAAGTTCCTTAATGGTAATAAAGTCCTAAATGACCAAACCAAGGGTGAAAAAGGCAGTAATGATGAAGAGGAAGGAGGCCTTTTTACTATTTTAAGCCTTTTGATCTCTAATGGTTCCTTAAAATCTATTTTGGTCACTATTAGGCCTTTACCTACTTAAAACTAGTAAAATACTGATGGTCAGTTGGAGGCAATCATTCAATACTTTGAAGCTAGAAAAAAATTGGTTTCTATAGTAAACATTTCACAAAGGATAACTACTTCATATTAGTTTGTCATTATTGGCCTTAAATCCTTCATCCTTTCTTTGGCCAAGGCACTACTTGAGATAACCAAGAGCATTAGTAAGGCTTTGGCTATAAAGATAGCTTATTAGGCTTTGTTATGGCATAAGATAATCTTACAGCTAAATAAAAAGCCTATTAGGAGAGAATGGAAATGTTGCATTATCTCTAAAATTATAGAATTTTATAACGTGAAAAGGAATAACCAATAAATTTTAATGATGAAATTTTAAAATGAAAACTTTATGTGGATGGATAAATTTTGATGAGAAAGATATGAATTAGACATTAGAGAAAAAAGAATTAATCAATTAAACTAGTCTTGAATAAAATTATAGATAAATAGAAATAAAATATTTGAGTAGGCTTAAAATAAGAATCTTGGAAGTTTTAGCTAAGAAAAAAGTGTACTAAATAAAAAAACTAAAGGTTATTAGTGATTAGAGATGAGTATATAAGTATAAAGGAGTTTTAAGTTGAAAAGATGAAAATGCCCCTACCTTTTTAAAACTATATTTTAGCTTTTTATACCATTTTCACCATAAATCCCAATTCTATTGTCTTCCTCATTTTTCTTCTTCTTCTTCCTTCTTTCCTTCCTTCCTTCTTTTTTCTAAATCAAGTTAAAAAGAAGTAAAACCTTGTCAAATTCTCCATACAATCAAGATAAAGGCATTTAAACTATCATGAATCTCAAGTTTTTCTTTTATTTTCTTTAAGATTTGATGAAACTCAAGCTTTAACCTTGAAAGAAGGGAAATTTAAATCCTAACGTGAAATCCTTAGAATTTTTTGTTGATTAGGACCTAAAGATAATAAATTCAACCTTTTGAATCCTTTTCTATTTTAAATGAGTGAATATTTTAGCCCTAGTTTAAAGATATAAAAGGTTTTTGTTTGGTTTATGCATGAGTTTTATATTTTGTGATTAATATGATGATTATATTAATTTATGATATTTGATTAGGTTTGATTTAATTATAAAGTTAATGTATATGAAATGTCCTAAATGTGCATCTATAATGTGGCATCACTTGGTAATGAGTTAAAGGAATTGGATGCATATTTATGGTGGATAAACATTAAAAATCATGAAAAAATATATGAGAAATTAGGTTGTAGTTGACTATGCCTTAAAATATGCATTCTAGGTAAGTATAATCAACTATAAGTCAAAGAATTGCTTTTTGGATATTGATAGTCAACTATGACATTCAAAATTGCTCTTTAAATCCTCTTAGTCAACTACATCTAGAATTATTCTATGGACTCTAGTAGTCAACTATAGTCCCCAGAGTTGCTTGTTACATTTATAAAGTAAAATTTTAATTATTCAACTATACATTACTTTTCCTTAGAATTCTAAGTTGTGAGGGAGTGATTAATTAACTAGTTATTAAGATGAAATCAGTAAATTGTGATAAAGCAAATGTAGATGGTATATTAAGAAAAGAAAACTAATTAATTAAATAAAATTTAAAGAGAACCTTGGGTTAAATAGAAATAAATTATTTGAGTAAATTTGAATTAAAGGACTTAAAAGGACTAAATGAGAAAAAGTGTATTATATTAAAAATGTTACAAATTTTGAGTTACTATAAGTGACTATAAGAGTTTGAGAAAATTTAGAAAAATATTTTCAAAAATACCTTTATAATTATTTGTTATTTAGGGACTATACATCAAACCTTCCTCTTATTAGAAACCAACCAAATAGTCACTCCCACCACTTTCTACTCTTTTTATCTTTACCAATACCATTCTCTCTTCAAATCATGAAAGAAAAAGGTGGATTTAGCTCAAAATCTTTATCCAATCAAGGTAAAGGCTTTTATCCATGGATTCCATTCTTATTTCTTTTTGGACTAGTACGATATGAGAGTTATAGTTTAGAAATGAAAATTATAACTTTAGCTCAAGGAACCTTTGATTCTTGTGTGATTAGGGCTAGAAAATGTTAAATCTACTTGCTAGCAACCTCATCCATACTCGATGATAAAATATTTCTAGTCAGATTTGAATGATTTAAGAGTTATGATGAAATAGGATTATTTTTTGGGTTTTCCATGTGATGTATGAAATTTATATGATATAGTATTGTTTAATGATGTTTGGATTGATTAAATGGTGCGGTTAAGGCATTTAATGAGTTTTGATGTTTTATTTTTTATGATTTAGAGGTTAATAGTGAATGTGTATTAAATGGGTATTCATGGCGAAATAAACAACATTGGGAAATCTATAGATTTCTAAGAAAATAATTGACCATTTGATCTAAATAATTAATTATTGCCTTAGAAAATTTAGGTAATCAAGGCTAATAGCAAATGGTTAACCATTTGCTCACTAGTAAACCTTTTCACCAGTAATGAATGGTTGACTCTTGGGTCACAACAGTTAAATGTTAGTTCCCTTATTTCATGCACTTGTTGATATGAATAATAATATAGTTTAATAGGCATGGATTGGGATTAAAATGCAATAGATATGACTTTAATGAAATGAAATAAGATATGGGGTCAAGTAAAGATACTTAAGTTTACTATCATTAAACCTTATACTACTATGTAAGTGTGTAGGAATATATATGCTATATATAATTGAATATTCATATGCATGTACTTGTTTATGAATGTGGAATGTCCTTTTCATATGATTACTTGATTATTTTATGGTTAATACAATGTACTTTTTTTTCACGACATCAAAAATAGGAAAGATACATACTTATTATACATACACACACATATACATACATATACACCCTAACCATATGAATAGTTATTAAAAGGACCTTTGAATTATGCAATAAAGGCATTATCATATATAATTTCAATACTTATATATATTGGATGTTATTGTTGAGTAAATAATTGAGGCCATGCAATAAAAGCATAGTAGTACTACTATCTATTATTATTATGATTAAGATTGAATTATTATATTATTTATGGTACAAATTGAAATGTATAGCTATGCAATGAAGCATGGATTGATTGTGAATAAGATACATGATCTTGATAAGAAAAGAAAATGTGATGAGATATAAGAAATAAGCATATATTAACTATTTCAAACATTAGATCTGGTATTGGCTTGTAGAAAGCATAACATTAACTTAAGAGGAATAAAGATAGACTTATGGAGGATATAAGGTTAATCAGGAGTCATAAAGAGATTTAGCTTCTTTCTTTATCTATTATTATGTGCATAATATGAGAAAATTATGATATAAAAAATTGTGTGTGCTTGAATAATGGAACTAATGAGTGTAGTTAATGTTTAATGCATGTGTTATCACCAATAGAAATTATATGGTGAATAAGAAACTATGTGAGATCATACTTAGGATTAAGTATGTATGTATATGTGTTGTATCTTCTAATAAATAAGTTAAATTATTGTTAATTCCCTTTCTTTCCTTAGAAAAGATATGGAAATATGATCCATTATCTTGGCTATGAATCTAAAGTCTTCTTTTAGAATTTAATTATGATTCTTTGTATGTTGGTACTAGTATTTAAATTTATTAATTCTTAGATTGATGCTTACTTATTGAGTTTTAGGGAAACTCGCCCCTTTCTTTTCTTGTTTGTTACTTTTTAGGGATACTCCTTTTTTAATGTTCGGTTGTTATCAAATGAGATAAAAGTGAGTCCACTCAAAACTCTAATATCAAGATAAGTGTCAAGACAATTGGAATACATTTTCATAATAAAATATCAATAAAATTTGTATTTGAATTTTTAAATTGCACATATTTCTTGAAAGCAAAGTATATTAGTATACGAAATATTATATTAAACATAAGGTAGGAAAGACTAGTAGTTTGTTGTCCATAATGACTTCTTATGTTAGTCATCAGCCCTCAAAACAAGTTGTGACATTGCTCTTAAGGCTCCTATATTCAAGTATATAGCTAACAATGCCTAGTTTAACAAAAGATATTATAATATATAAGGGGTCAAAGGCATATTTTAGTGCTTTTTAATATGAAGCTAAGTTATTACGTGATAAATAAAGGTTGAACATATAATGTGTGACCATGTGAAGAAGCACTATAGTGCTGTAATGTATAATTTATTTTATGAATGGAATTATTTTTTTATTAATGGAATAAATTAAGCTATATGGCCATACAATGAGGCATGGGTGATGTTATACTAGGAAATACGATACATAAATGAGATCAGTGGTGTTGAGATCATGAGATATATGATAAAGGTAGTATGATACATGATTTTGAACATTAGATTTGGCAATTGATTATGAGGGGATAAGGTAAACTTGTAAGATATGAAGATAGGCTTGGGAGGGATAAGGTCGACTAAAGAGTCACAAGAAGATTTATTTGCATTTTGCTTGACTTTGCTTTATGAATGTGCATTAAGATTATAATATGGATGAATACGTATATTTGGATGATGGTAGTGGTAAGTGCAAATGTTAAAAATGAATATGATTGTAGTAATAAAAGTTGCGTTATGATATGTATGGTTAAGTATTTAGGTTTATAGGAGGATAAATCCACTCAACAAGTTTGTGATTGTTGTTTGTATTTATTTTTTTTCGAAGTGCTTACTCACTAAGCCTTAAACTTACCATTTAATATATTTTCTTTTACAGATCTTTAAAAATGGGATGTCTTCGCCGCCATTATAAAGTTAATTATATGAAAAGTTCTTTGGTAAGGCTTGGGTGACATTAGATATTTTATAGTAGATATCTTTAGGTTTTCATTTGTATAAGTGGGTAAAACATAGAAGAATAGTAATTTGCATCTTAAAGCTAGTTAGGTCAATTTATCTTCAAGTTTAAGAAATTATAAGTAGGCTTAATTTCCTTCGTAATTGAAATATTTTATTGAATGAAATTATCATCCTTTCTCCTTGATGCATGCAAATTTTCCTTAAATTCTATTTGTATAGGAGAATGTTGGGATGCCCCACTTAATTATTGATAGAACTTGTCATTTACTAGTAGGACAATGTGACACATTACTAGTTCTCAGGTGCCTTAGAGGGTAGAGATTCGCCTTTAATGCCTATGACTTAGGCAATCTTTCAAGAAGGCTTTATTAACTATTTCCTACCTTTGAGTGTACAATAAAGCAAAGACCTAAGAGTTTCAATACTTGAAGTAAGAAGATCTTTCTATTATTGACTATGATGCCTAGTTCATAAAACTTTCTAGATATGCTACTTATTTAATCCTTATTATGTTACAACTTAATCCTAATTATGACTAACATGGAACTTAATACTTGATTTCCACCAACCTAATCCATAATCTACTACAACCTAAATAAAGCTTGCATACGAATTTAAGAAAGGCTTCCATAAATTAGAGAGGGAGAAAAGGATTTTTTATTTAGTAAAAATTTGATTCAATTATAAATAGTGTTAGCCTTGCTTATAACTCATTAAGTTGTGGATAAGCTAGCTTGACTAGCCTTAAAGATCCAGGTTTTATCCTTTTATCCTATACATATGAAGGCTTAAAAAGTCTATAAATATTATCTAATGCTACCTAAGCCATGCCATCTTCTCTCCAGGAAATTCCTTTTTAAGGCAGTGGAGGAAAATCAACCTATGTATTTGTAAAGAGAACAAATGAAAAGGTAAGTTTGAAGCTTAATGAGTAAACAAGCTAACATAATTAAAGATGAATAAAATTATAAACTTACCAATTGGATTTACCTTCTTGCAAAACCTAAACACTTGAGTCACATATATCATGATATAATTCCCATTGGCATTAATTAATTGCAATTATAATCATTAGGACTTGTCAATGTCATCATGATAGTATATGCATTCACTCAAACATATCATAAAATTTTTTTCTTTAGTATCATAATCCCATCATCATACCACCCACACATCATAAACACATTATTATGTCATAAATATATCATAATCACATTATCACATTATACACATAGCCAAAAAAATAGAGAAAAGCAAGAAAATCTCTTTATGACTCTCCAATCCACCATATCCCCCACTAGTTTAGCCTTATCCTTTTAATTAAGGATGCAAAAATGGCTTGTGATTTGTGGGTAATGCAAGTATGTGTGTGGTGGGTTTAAAAATTTAGGCCTATAAAGATGTGGGCTTAAAAGAGTTGGCCTGTGCGAACCTAGACTCATGTGGGCAAGCTTGTGCAAGTACAAATATGCCCTTATATATATATATATATTAATCAGAATGATATAATACATTGAAAGCTTAAGTTATTTGTAGACTATAAATTATGTCAACCATTACTTTTATATGTAAGATATATATATATATATATATATATATATATATATATATATATATATATATATATATATATATATATATATATGTTTAATTATAATAGATATGACTTAATACTTTAAAAGTTCAATAACTTAATGCAATTTATTAATTATAAATAATGCAACTAGGCTTGCAACTTCATGGGAGCAAGGCACAAAGCACAATAAGCCTACTATTTTTAGCCCATTAAAAAGTAGGCATATATGGCATGGCTTGTTTAGGCTCACTCTATTTGTTTATATCCCTATTTCCAATCTATCCTTATCTATCTTAAGCAATTTCTTTTATAAACCCTTTCTTTTCTTTTCAAATCATTTGTATCCTCACAAACAATTTCTTTCATATCTCGTTATTTCATCATGATCTTTCTTATCAAGACTTCAATCTTCAATTCATTGTTATCTCATACCTCTTTGCATAGTTATACACTATGTTTTACATCATCATTGATTCTAAGCACTCAAATTATATCTCTCTCATTTATTAAATCCTTAACTACCACAAATATTTATAATTTAAAAATATCTATTAGATAAAAATCTCAATCTCATTATAATACAAGAATCTAATTTTAATAGAAAAATAAGTAACAATAGAAGATAATAAAAAATTAATAATAATTAAAACTTAGGTCAAACTCAACACTACTTACATTTAAACTATATAAAATTATAATAAAATGGACATTTAACGTCCACATGATTTATTTCTTTTGGTAAATTTGATATCTCTTAAAAGAAAAACCTCTCCCATTTGAGAATTTTCCGCATTTCTCAAAAGTTAACTACCATCGATATCACAGAAAAATTAAAATTAAACCTCTTTGGTGAATTCACGAACAATTTTATGCATAAAACCGAGTCTAAACGAATTATTATTTTTTCTTATGGTTCTAAACAGTAAGGATTTCAGAAATAAATGTGAGTTTTGAAATTAAGAAAATTAGGAATTTTCAATTGGGTGAATTGAATTTAATAAAGAAAAATCCTGTTATATGCTAATGTAATTACGTATGGAGAGAGTGATGACTTCTGATCCACCTTTTTATTATAATTTTTTCATAAGGTATAAAATTAATTTTTATTCAAACCGAAAATAGTAGGTTATAAACCTTGAAATAAAGACAATCTGACCGTCATGAACCACCCATTAATAGGTCCGGTAGCCACTCTTGAAAAATTGATGTAATTTATCGTTTAAATAGCACCACTTTTGACAAGTACAAGAGGCTTTTTCTTTTTCTCTTTTTTTTTTCCTGTCACAAAAAGACTGCGAAGTGTGAACCATTATAACAATTACAAATTGAACAACAAATTAATATTAATTCTTTGTTTATAATATAAATAGATAGTAAAAGGACGACACTATCTGATCCCAGAAATAGTTTTGAAAAAATCATTTTCTGCAATAGTATCTAAATTCAATATATGGCCAACATTTCTAAATATCTAATCTAATCTAATCAGCAATTAATATAACCGATACTTGTTTCAAATGCCAAATGGTATTTTTCAAATTAAAATATTGCATTGCCTTTGTATTTATGTATAATAGTCTAAATTAGTAAATAATTTATAAAAGAAATGAAGTAGTAGAACAATAGCTAGAGCTAATAATTATATACAATAAATAATTATATACATTATTGAGTGTTATTGATATTATAGCATCTTAATCCTTTATTTTAGTGAGATCTAAAAAAAATGGTGGACTCACCAAAATAGAAGGAAAAATTTGAAGTTACTACTAACACTATTTCCTTATCCTTAATTAAGGGGGAAATTGAAAGAAGGGAACTAAAATTTTAAAAGTCTGAAGAAAAGAAAATTTTAAAATTTTAATATATAAAAATAATAATAATAACCAAAAACTAAATGATATTAATTTCTCTTCTTTCTTTTTCCTTTCAATTCAAATTAAAAAAAATTTAAATTTAAATTTTTTTCCTATTTTCCATTTTTTTCTCTTCCAAGTACGGGTTAATGGTGTTCTAATCTTCTCTAAATACTAATATTCAACCGAGAAATTTGTTTAGAGTACGTGTTGAAACGGAGAAGTGACAATAAATTTTTTGGCCTGAGAAAGTGACAATTTAAGTACTGTAAAATTGTTGGCTTGATTTCACTTTTGCTACAAAGGGCTAATCAATCTTGCTTTCTTCGTAAGAACCAATAAAAATATTTAACTAAAATAATCTTTGCAAACATATTCCTAACTTACCCAAAAAAAAAAAATAACTTTGCAATTATCAGGTTAAGAAAGAACGGACAAAACTAATAATCTTTATAATTTTCATTTTCATGTACATATATAATAGAAGATACGTGCTTTGATAGTTGTTTGTCACTAATAGTACATTATTTCATATCATTTATTTTATAAATACACCATTTCACATCTTTTTTAACTCTTTATTTTGATGGTAAAAATAATGGAATCTACCAAATGGAGTACATGAAATTACTTATAAATCTATTTTCTAAATATGATGGTTGCCTTTTTCGTAGTAAGATAGTGCTATTTTTAATAATTAACACACAAAAATAATGACTATAGTGCAAAAATTTGTCACTTGGGCAGTGCGTTTGGTACAAAAATAATTGTGTTTGAAGCATTATTCTATACAATATGCAGCACTCGTTGAAGTGGACAAATCGGATTGAAAGCAATCAACAAATCAAGATGCCATGAACCAACAAATTGCAAATGAATTCATCATCCATTAATTAAAGGCTACCACTCTTCACTTTTCAGCGGAATAAATTTGTAGTGGATTTATAGTGCATCATTCACACAAGGATATATTATTATATTATTAAATTTAATCATATATTAAATTAATATTTTTTAAAATATGTCATATAATAATATTCTAATAATTAAATTCTATAATATATTAGAAAAATTTTAAGATGTTCTTAAGGATTTCAAATCCAAAATAATATAATAAAATTCAGATCATTAAATAAGATAATCTAAAAATTTGATAATTTCATCTAATGAATTAAATTTTATTATGTCATTACATTTCAAACTCCGCCTGATATCTTAATATTTTGTTAATATATACAGCTATTTTTTTTTTTTTTCCAAATTCCTTTGCGCAGAATTCTGCGGTACAGCTTGTTATGGTAGGTCGTCAGTTGTAGTACAATCTCTTTCTCTCTTGAATGGCAAAACTGAAATGGGAATTGTAGTACATGCAGACTTACAACGTGAAGCAGAATTCTGTGGGAAGTGCAAAGTGGCATTGTGTACTAGACTAGAAGGAAGCAGTACTCCCTTCAATAATTCTCGTTGGTTGGGTAATAAAAGGCATAGGATAGTGACTGAAGCTTAAGAACAAAGCGCGATAAGGGCAGCGAATTGGGCAATCCCGAAAGCAACCTTCTACACTGCTTCAAGGAACAATGTTGTTATTCCTTCCACGTCTTTACATCCACTTTCTACTCGTTCCTTCGATTCTGAATCCCACAAATCCCTACAAGATTGTGGCAAAAAGTAATTGTGAGAGTTTAGTTTCAGATTCAGTCCTGCTTCGAAACAAGTCATGTAGTTTTCGGCTATCTTTCACTCTTATTTTTATATTCTTTTAGAAGAAACTGATTTTTGTTTGGATCTTATCCTTTTTATTGGATAGATGGTGTAATCTTTATTAAAAATTATAATTATAATATTCTCACATTCACTTTTAAATTTAATTTTATATTCTTTTATTTACTTTTGTAGGTTGTATTTTCACACGATCAAGAATTTAATGCCCTTTTTTTTTTTATAATAAGTATAATTTTTATAAGAAATTTTTTTAATAAATCTGTGGCAACATAGGTTTCTGAAATAATAAACAATGTGGAACCCTATCTATTTTTTGAGGCCTTGGGCTGCTGTGAAGTCATCGGATGAATTGTAAATGTAATTATTCAAGTTACAAGATGCATGAAAGAAATTGCATGATTTTATGAAAAAGTTGTATCTCATATCCTAGACAGAATAATTTTATGAAAAATTTATAAAATCAAACAATTTTCACAAAATTATACCGAAGCGAAAACCCTCTTTTTTATTTTCATTTTCATTTTGATAGATATGATGTTTTACTAAAAGTTGTTATTATTTTGAAAAGGTCTATAGTTTTGTAGATAACTTCTGACTCTTGATTAGGAATGGCAACTAAGGTAAGGTCAGATCACTCTCTTCATTATCAAAGACGAAATATGTCATTATTACATTTCATTATTCACGAAAAAATGTTTTATAAAGCCTACACCATATTCGCTTAAACTTACGGAGCATATTGAGTAACTATTTGTATATCAGCTTAAATTATTTTAATTCACTCTCCACACACATTGAAAATATTTCTTGACAAGTTTGTTGGTCTAGCAAATGGTTTTGACACAATTTGCGTCTCACAAAGTTGCACAAAACTCGTACTTGTGATACTTGTGATGCCATATACAGGAATTGAGCAAATTTATTAAAACATTCAATATGATGACAACAATTATTACATCTTTAACATATAATAATGTCATTAAACATCAGTTTGACAGTTACCACATTTACTACACAGTAATATCTGATATTACCCTATGATTTTACTTTTTATTATTTTTAGGGTTTGACACCCAAACCTTATATGTTTATATTAAATAAATTATTACTCTTACCATTATACACAAAGAGTTTGAGAGTTAAAATATAACCTTTTAAAATTGATTTAGCAGTAATGTTATCTACCCAAAGTTCAACTGGGATAAGTTGACACTTTTTCTATTGAATCAAATATATTAAGAATTATTTACCGAAAAGTATATTAAGTAATTAAACCAATTTGTAAAAAAGAATTGTGTAACATTAGATTTGTAGTAGATGCCTGACTCAAATCAGCCCGGTTGTATGAAATAATGTTACACTTAACTTATTTTTTCTCACTATGCTGTCATTCAATCAACCTTATTCATTTATACCAATCACATGCACTAGTTCCATTCGTCCACATTCTGCCACATTGCAAAATAAGTGTATCAAGTGAGGACTAGGAGATATTTCCTCACAACTCGTGCGCATGGCAAAATATGAATTGTGGCTATATAAAGTTATGTGAAAGCTAGTAGTATTTTTCTAGATTTTCAATGGACAATAAGCAATCAACATAAACATTCAAATCAAATAACATGAAAGGACCGCGGCAAGAAAGGGAAAGATCATTTGCAACAAAATTAAGTTTTGCATGTTTTGGAAACTTAGATGCTAGAGTCTAGACTTACACTCCTCACAAGCAACGAAGGCAATCTACAATGATCTAAAACAGAAGCAACCCATCCACCTGCATGCAAGCCACAAAAAGAGAGAGAGAATCTTCAACTTGACTCAACTAATTTACATATCTCTTATTCCTTAAACTGCCATTCTCGACGGCACATGGGGCAATGAGCTTGCGAAGTTTGAGAATTCACCCATTTCAGGATACAGTGCAAATGAAAAGCATGATTGCAAGCACCCCAAACTGCAAGAAGTGGGAAAATAGTTTAAGTTGCTGTGAAGTTTAATCATATCCATTTAATAAAAAATCTTGTTACAGAGAAGAAATATGATTATTAATGGAAGTTAAGAAGTCGGTTGGGTGGGAGAAGGTTTTCAACATACTGATGCTTTCTTGTCTGACCCATTAGGTTCAAGATATTTCACAACTATCTAGGTAATTCTGAAGTTTAAAGCATTTGCTTTTAGGCTGACCAGGAAAAATGTTTCTTTAATACGCACCAGATACAGCAAACTTTACCCATAAGCAGACGATGCCATAGTGAGATAGTGCCAAGATTTACATGAAAATAGAGCAAAAATGACCTGAAATTTTCTCTTGCAGAGGGTGGGGATGTTTTGTGGAGGCCCAGGGTAAGCAGAAGAATTTAATGGACCCAAAAAATTACTGAAATACAAATAAATCTACTGAGATGCTAATTACATATAAATCTACTAAGATGCCAATGTTTCATTTTAAAAATTATGTTTTAGCAACAGCATATTTGCTCAGCCAGAGAAACTGCTAGCAATACAAGTCCAATCAAAAGAACTCGGAAACCTTAGACCTAGGGGCATACCACAATCTATCTCTAATAAAGCTTCAGTATTTAAGACCTTGTTTAAAGGCATACCATAAATAAATAATCAGCATTCGGATTAAAATCATGTTAAGCAGATTCATAATTCAGGGAAATTAGGAACCTTGAATCTAACCCATTATGACCTCAATGTTTAGGAGAGAAATTGCATGCTGGGACTCAAACACAACATTTATAGTATTAAACAGAAATTGTGTAACATCACATATATGATAGATACCAGAATAGCGACCCTACAAACACAAACAATGTTCAAATACTGCAGAGTGGCAAGAAACTTCAAGAATACCAAATCATGGCGATTTGCAATAAAAGTGAGAAATAATGGAAGTCACCATATACTATCCACAGTAAGTTAGTAACTTACTCAATGGGCAGTCATCTCCAGGCAGCTTACAGTCAGGACAACATCCATCAAATGCCATCCTACAGATTCCACAAGTTTCATCTTGAGCATCCCATGTCCATGATGCAATGGCATGCCATCTACAATCGACACATAAATAAGAATGTAAGCATACATTCATAGCAAAATTAACAACGATCAAGAATGAGAACATGTAATTGCTTAACATAAGTAGCAGTTAGCATAGAAACTATTTTAAACAAGCATTTCAAGAGTTAATTGCAAGGATAACTTGAAAACAATTCCACACTAAGTTAACAACCTATAGGTTGTCTACTTCAAATACAAATATCATATTACATTATTAATAACATGTTTATCATTTAAATAACAGGTCTTAAAGGTAGAAAGAGAACATACTCTTTTTAGAGCGCCAAGGGATATTCCAGTAGAGATTAGAGTCAAGAAACACATTTCTGCAAAATATTTGATATATTGACAACAAATGAAAGTTCAAGCATTCACCTTTCACTGATATTGAAGCAAGGAAAATTATCATATGGATAGGATGATACCAACTTCCAGTCCATTTTTTCAGTTATCATTGCATACAGAGTTTAAAACTAACAATGTGAAAAATACTTTACTGCTCTTTGTGCAAGCTAGGAAAATTAATTTATGTAGGTGCCAGATTCAAATTGTTACCATTATCCTCTAGAAAAAATCTCACACAGAAAATATCACCAATATTCATGAAATCACTCAGAGATATTAAAAATTCCACATTTCATCTTTGAAGAGGCAAAGAATATAAGCTCAGCATTGTGAAGGTGATTCAGTCTCCAAAACAATAAGATCATTTTACTTTACAGTATCCTATAGTTTCCCAAATTTATAATTGAATGTCCAATCCACATGCAAGACCTCAGAAAGCAAACTAGATTATGAACCTGCATGGGAATTAAGAGAGGCTACCATATTATGTAAAGAAGTATGATTACCTAAATAGGCAAACTACACACACAAGCACACAAGTATGCACAGCACAATAAGATGAGATTGACCAGCCCCCAAAAGGAGGAGGCACATGGTAAAATCCCTCTCCCCAACAATAATATTTATTTCATATCAGTACGATCATAAAATAGAATTGCACAACTATGCATATCACCACAAGATGAGATTGACCACCCAAAAAAGGAAAAGGCATGAAGCTCAATGCCTCTACCCAATGCCCCATCTGTCAAAGAGCTAGTTTAAAAATATCTCTGCTGCAAGAATAATGACAAACAAAAACATTTTTGTCATGTAAAAAAATTAGACTTGAAAACGGTGCAGTGAACTTTGCAAATACACAACGGGAAAAATAGATAGGATTGACAATTAAAAGATGAATAAACAAAAAATAAAAAAAAATCATGTGAGCAATAACAAGATTGGCATCCGAGAAGGATACGCAAGAGCTTGACTTTCATATTCTTCTCCAGCAATCTGCAATACAACAGCATGCACAATCAAGGTAAAGGGAAAAAAAATCATGAAATATCCAAAGCATTTTGCTATCTTCTTTTAATGCAAGATCAAGTTTCATTCATTAATAATATTAATATCCTCTGGAATACAAACATTTATACACAAAAAAAAATAACAGCAAACACACCTACATAAATATATAAATATTCATATGATCATCACGATTAGTACAAATCATTGTTAAAAAAAAAAAAATAGTCTTTTAAACTTACAAAGTAGCAACCAACACATACAACACTGACAGATAACACCCCCTTAATCCTCAACATGTAACCAATCAAAAGTCAATCAGCCATCAAACTTGAGCCCATCCACCTTGTTCAATCTCTAACAAAGCCATAAAAAAATACATAAGATAAGTCAAGATGTTTTAGCTCCCTAGATATTTGAGTAGTTTAACCTTGCAATGCTTGATTCTTACTTGCTTGTTGTGCACTTTTCACTCTTGGACTTTTCAAATTCAAGAGAAAAAAAAAAGGGACCTTTTAACCATTAATTAGCAAACAATGCATACAAATTATATTATAAGAGGAACAGAATTAAACAGCACAAAAGGAATAGCAGCCGCGCGTTCATTGTATATATTTCTCAATGATCCTCCTCTTTGGATTGATAATGTAATTACGAGCTTCCCGTGTATTTGTGTGTTTATATTCATAGCTATTATAATAATAAAGGGGTCTACTGGTCTTGTTCATTGCAATGCTTCTTTTATGCAACTTCCTCTTAATCTTACTCTCATAAATTTCCATTCTTTCTTCCATTTTTTTGGGATAAAAATGTATTTTTATCCACAAAATTAGTAACCAGAAAAATTAGATGCAATAATATATTACCAGAAACAAATAAATCAGAATGGAAGCACGAACTACACAATGCAGATAACGAAGGACAGATAAAATGCACAATCAACCAATCATTAAAATATCAAATCAAAGCGCCGTGAAAGTCTCGAAAAGCCGAAGATACATCACACCTGAAAAACCGTCGAAGACTCGAAGTTAAAGCCGGGACCGACGGCGTGTGGCGGAACCAAGTGTGCGTTGGTTTAGACGCCGACCTACCGAAGTGGAGGAGCGGCTGCTTGCCGGTGGCTGAGCTGCTGCCGTCGAACGAGCTAGGAGGGTTTCCCGCTCGGCAGCTTAATGGCTGTGTTTGTTTAACAGAAGTTCAAACTACTCTATCCTCTATTTTTTTTTCTAATCTCGATAGAGGCGTAGTTTGTAATCAGCCTAATCAGGGTTCGCGACTTCTTTTTCATGTTGGGGCTCATAAAAAATTTTCTTCCAAATTTTTTTATACATTTCATTTCCTATTTTTAAAGCCTAATTTTAAAAACAGCAACCTAAAAATATGAATTTTGTAGCACGATGAAGTTTTAAAATTTTAAGTGATATAATAATATTAAAATTTCTAATAAATAATTATAATTGACTAATTTTAATTTGATGATTTCAAAATTTATACCTTTTCTTAAATTTTGAAACTCCCTAAATACTGTAGCAAATTCCGCTTAAAAATATGAAAAAATGAAATTTTTTATTTTTAACATTTTTTACCAATATTTTATTATTTTTTAACATTAATTTTATAATCAAATGTGATATTTTTTATTTATCTAAATTTTTTCTTTATTTCCTTTAATTTTTTAAAATATAAAGTTTAGAATAATTAAAAAAAAATTAGACACATCGACCCAAAATTTTTATTTTTACTTTTCAAAGAGTAATGGGTTTTTTTGGGGGCGGTTGGGTTGAATATTTGTCTGGGTTGGGAAATTGGGCTTGTGAAACTGAAGATGAGGAAAAAAAATGAACAGGCGTAAATCATCGCACTGGACCGCATGAATCCCAACTTATATGGGCTGCCACAATTAAATTAAATTTACCTAAAAGTTAGGCCCAATGAGCACGGACATAAATTTTTTAAATGTTTGTCGTGAGATCCATTATTCATATTTCAACATAGATATTAATTATTTTATTATAATTATAATACTATTAATTATTAATTATTAAATTAAAATTATTAATTATTAATAGAATAATTATTACATTTATTATAATTTGAATAGAGAATCTTATGATGAATATTTAAATTTTATCTAAATGTGGCCTATTGGTTTATTGGCCCAATCTCTACTCTTATTTTTTTAAGCCAATTTTTATCTTTATGACCCAAGGCCCTGATTCAAAGCCCCAGTCGTTTAAATAATAAACTTTTGCATAAAAATAATTTCAAATAATAAAATATTTAAACATGTATGATTATTTATGATGTTAAATAAAATAACTTTTATTTTCACCAAATCTTTGGCTATATTAAAGTTGTAAAGTTGGAAAGAAAGTAAAGCTGCTCGAGGCCACGAAATTAGAGTCAACGATTAGATTTAAATAAATTTTAAACTCTTTTATTAATAGAAAGAGTTTAAGACTCAGATGTTTAAAATTATGTGGACCCATTTCTATAATGCTTTATACATTTTATGAACATAAAAGTAGAATGATAAAAAAAATAGAATAAGAAGAGAAATTTTTCTTATTTTTGAATGTGTAAAACTTTTTCGCAATATTTAGTATATGTAAACTCTTTAAGTACTAAATGATAATTATTACAATTAATAATGATAATTATCTCTAATCAATAATTATTACTTATTAATAATTATGTATCATCATTTATAATCATAGATAAAATTAAAACTTGAGATTATAACAACTAATAAATAAATTAAAAGATTTAATAGATATGCATATAAATATACACTAGCTCAGCTTTTTTGCAATGCATGAAATTTTTGTTAGTCAAAATTAATATATGTGTATATATATTTCATTTTATATATATAAATATATATTATCAAAAAATTATTATAAAGTTAATATAATGTGTACAGTTAAAAAGTTATAATTAGAAATATAAAAATTTATACATATTTAAATACACACACTACTTTCATTCTTTAAATTTTCTATAAGATTCTTCTATTTTATGAAAAATTTAACATTAGATAAAACTACAATCAATAATTAAATAAAAAAAATATTAAAATGAGAGGTTAAATATTCAATCTCGTTAAACTTATATATTTCAAAATTAGTTTAAAAAAATAATAGTTACTTTTTTTACTAATAAATACATTATGACTTATTATGTATAAGCACTATAAAAATTTATGATATATACATATATAAATAATTTATTAAGAATATTATGTATATTTAAAAAAATAATTATTTTACATTGGACAAATATTCTACCCAAAAATATTTTTAAATTTGGTATATTTAAAATATTAACTAATAATATAAGTGAAATTATAAAATTAATAATTTAAAATTTAATTTAATTTTAAATATATTAAGAAATTTATTGTAATAATTATTAGATTTAACTAACAACATGAAAGAATAGTATTGTAATATAAAATATTTTAAAAATATGTTTATAATATTAAAATTTAAATATATATTTAACGTGAATTAAATTAAATTTAGTAAAATAAAGTGATAACAAATATGAAATACATGTTCATATGATCATTATAATTATAATGATTTATAATATATACATTTACAAATTATTTTTTAAGAATATAAAATATATTTAGTAAAAAATAAATAATTATAAAATTTTTAAGATAAATATTAAATATAATTTACTAGTAGATTGCTAATTTATTTATTTATTTATTTATTTAATAGAAAATTAAATGTTTACAATATATTAAATTTAACAAAAAAGTAAATTAGTCTAATAAAATATTAAAATAGCAAACATTGTATTAAATGCTCTTTGATATGAATTTTTTTATATTATTTTGTGAGGGAAATTTTTTTATTTTGAAAGAAAAGTTTGTAGGTGGAAGAATTTTAAAAGAAAATGTAAATTTATAACACTTCCCCTTGAATATCCATTTTATAAAGAATATGTCTAATTAAAACTTCTACTAGAATTAAAAAAAATCCAATGGGAAAAATCTCAATAAAAAAAATTACATTATTTTTTTAGTGAATGATTTTCCTTATTAAAAAAATCTTACAAGACAGACTTAATGGAAAAAAAATCATGGTAAAAAAATAAAGAGTGCAACACTAGTTTGATTCCTTTTTGTTGGAAATATCATTGAAGGCTTTTGAGTTAATGCCTTTTTTAACAATTTAATCACAGATTACTTGAACAAACTTGTTGCCATGGTCAATAATCATAATCTTTTTGTAAGCATAAGAAAGAATTATTTCTTTTGATGTGTTATCTTTTCAATTGAACTTTTACACGTAATATCACTTTTTTTTATAGATTTGTTGAAATTTATTTCTTGAAATTTAAAGCAATTGATTCTTTACTTATTATATACATGTTGGAAAAACTATAATTTATCTTACTAAAAAGTATGATATAGATATACTATTGTAAATAGTAATATAAGATCAAACTTTATGTTGATATAAATAGTTATAACTCAAAATTTAGATAAATAAAATAATTTTATATCATTGTTCTTCCAAGACACTCAAAGTACATGTTTAGCTTTTTTTCAATATCTTTTGGTTGGAAATAAACTTTTTGAAAAGTTATATTAAGATGTGTATAATTAGTAAGATATATTAGTGCATCAGTTATATTAAGACATAGTACTTCAAAACCATAAAATATTTATTATTCTTTAGAACTCGAAGTGGATACTTATTAGTAATAATTAACAATAATCATTGAGATGTTCAATAGATATGATTTATCTCTGTAAAAAGATATTAACATTTGATTGATGAACAAATATTTCATCATTTAAAAGCTTGATCTACAGACCAATATAAAACTTAATCTTTCAAAAACTTTTATCTCAAATTCCATTTTTCAAATGCTTTACCTTATTTGGAAGCTCTTCATGAGTTTCAATAATATTAAAATTATCAACATATGTGATAATTCATATTTAGATAACAATAAAAGGGAATATATATATTTAATAAATATTTACTAAGACAATTGTAACATATTCATCTTGAATATATATAAAGATCTTTGTAATTAAATTGAATGTATTTCTCAAATATTCAAATTGCATACTTTAGACATGTAAAATCCTTGAAGGATTTATAATATCATAGTCAATTCTCATATGTGAAATGGAATATAATCAAATCCATTATACGCATATCAATTTTTGATATATTATTAGAAAAATTATATGCATTACATAAAAAATAAATATTTCTCATAAAATGACAATCTTTGCAACTAAGATATTCTTATTATCTTGGTATAATTATACATTTGTACCTTATTAGATTTACACCTTCGAAGTTTTCATTAGCTTAATACTTTCTAGTTGTTTCTTTGCTTTACAAGTAAATTCAAACTTTATATTTCTATTTGAATTGCATCTTTTCTTTTTAGCCAATAAATATCATCATTCTATAAACTCAAGATCCTCACTAATCACTTTTTTTTCATAATTTTTAAGTGCTATATTGTATATGAGAATAAATATTGTTGACAACTATTTCCTTTTTTATTCCATTTTTCTTATTGGAGATATAATCAATTAAAATATTTTTATTTTCATAAATTTCATGTACCTAAACTTTTTGCAAAAGTTTGTCTTAAGTATGTCTTACTTTTTTTTCAAAATATTTAATTCTTCAATAAGGCCATTCATTTGCTCCTCTTTCATTTTGAGAATATTTGTATTTGAAACTAATAGCCCATCATGCTCCAGGCATGTTTAAAAGTTAATTGTTATTAAAAAATAAGTTGTTGTACTTAAGCACTAATTTGAATAAAAGAATTTGTAATAAACATATTTTATTTATTCTCTTTGGTTGCTAATATATCCAGTGATTTTTTTTTGTTTTCTATACTTTATAAATTAATCATCTTATGAACTTCTAATTTATATTGCTTTGTATGGAGATTAAGATGATTGTATGTTATATTAGTTCTATAATTGCATATTTTCTCCATCTAATTCTGGATATATAATTTCACATATAAACTTATATTATTTATCATTTTTCAAGATCACTTATGTATATTGTGTTGAAGTAAAAATATATTGTACATTCAAAAAAATTTTTTTATATAAAATGTTTTAACTTCTAACCTAAGCTAATTATAAGGGAGAACTACAAATTTTTAGCTTGATATATATAAGTATTGCAACATGTAAAGTTGCACATCTTTCAAGATGATAAAGGAAATCTTGTTCTCTTGACCAATGATATAACTAATAACTTGGGGCATTAAAATTATTCTAGCCAAATCATTTTATATATGAATATATTTTAGGATATTTAATAATAATTTCTATTGGAATATGATAATCCTTGAAAGCTTTAGATATAGTTCTACCAATATAATAAAAAAACATTGTCTCATTTGCATAATTATGAAATTGTGCTCAAAGTTACATTATTTAAGTTAAGAGTTTCACAAATATCAAGTTATGAATTGATAATAAATTCATATATGATTAAAATCATAAAATACTTAAATAGTCCACATAATGGACAAATTAACATATGTCACTTTGTACTCATTCAAAAAAATGTTAAGAATCTAGTCATAATTTTAGTTGGTAATGACCTTAATGCCTTTTAAACAAATTGTTATGAGAACAAATAATACATGAAAATTTATTAAATTGAAGAGGCTTTTGGTTCTTTAATGAATAGCATCATAAATTTTTAATGATTTTTTACATTATTATTGATCTAGGATAGCCTATTTGATCATGCAATATAGTAAATTTTTTATCAACAAACTTTTAGTTCATATTTCTTTCAATCAATTTTATACATGTATATTATATATTAAAAGAAAATGATAGTAATTTTTTAATATATTTTTTACACTTGAGATAACCATTGTAATATAAGTATTTTTTTTTTCATTTTACCATGAATAAACTTGTGCCAAGTAAATTTTAAACCATTGAATCCCAAATTTAATAGCCCATAAGTAGCCATATTATCATTAAACAAATTCATCCTCCTTTTTTCTCCTGATCATAGGATATATCATTGAAATCTCCTAATGCCACCTAAGGGAATGAGAAAGACTTAGCAATATATTTCAAATCTTGCTATAGAAATATTTTTTAGGATGGAATTAGGCTAGTATAAATAGCACTGCAAATCTATTTTCCATTAGAAGAATTTACCAGGATAGAAAATTTCAAATTAAAGTAGGAAATAATAGAAAAAGTTAAACTAGAGTGAGCTCCCAGAATCGAAATATCCTTAGAAAAACCATCATGGTCTTACATAGTAACTAAACTCAATCCTTCATTCTACCACCATATTCCATTCTATAAAAAGGAATGTAAGATTCTAGAATGAAAATCAATTCAAGACAACTAACCTAAATGATGGTTCACAAATGTCTATTTGCTTTATCATTTCCACTACCATAGATATTCCATGACAAAATAGAAAAAACATGAACTATTTGACATAACACAAGAAACAAAGATAAAGGAGCAAAGCATAGAAACAATCGTATTAGGATTCATCACAATCTTCAATTTCATTAACATTGTTATTAAAAAAATCCTCACCTATAAAAGCTTCTAGTTTTACACCAATAAGCATATCAGAAAAGCCTCCTACAATCTGACTAGGCAGTAATCCTCCAGGGTCTCTTAAACAAATATCTTGACTCCTTTTCTTAAGAATATGTTCACTAACATAAACCTCAATAATGCCTTCATCCCTTATCAAATCAAGATAATTGCCAATATTTAATTGGTTTTGTGAAACGACCATTATCCTTTTTAGATTATTCGATCTACTAGAGACTTTCCTTCTTCATGACATGTTAAAAGTAGTCCCAAAAGAAAATTAGAGATTACGAACTACACCATGAGCTACCTCTTCTATTGCCATACCTTTTCCATCCTTTATTATCTCTTATTTACCTCTTTTTTCCTTCCTGGACTTTTTAACAAAAACTTAGAAGGGAGACTTGTTTAAAGCATCTATGAGCACTATATTGTTTTGCATGGCTTGGTTATTCTCTTTAATTTCTTCTAACTTAGCTAGAGTTAAGAAAGTGTTTTTATTAGTTTATTTTTTAGGAATTCCTTCAGTATTTGAGCTATTATTTTTTAAAGACCATTGCTTTTTTCTCCCTACCACCATCCAATCTCCAAATATATTAGAAATATTTATTGTCTTTTGGTTTGGAATTTTAGTTGCTTTAGCTTCATCCTAAGGTTTGTTTTTAGCCTTTTCTCTTCTTTCCTTCATAGCTAATGAAAATAAAGCATATGTAAACCTTTATATTCCATCTTAAGCAACTGACCACCAATACAAATCTAAGGAACAAAGGGTTTTATTAAGTCTGCTTTTACTCATAAATAAGTGAACTTTCTTTACAAAGCCATAACCATATTTTGACCCATCTTAATTGTATTTTCAATAGCAAATGCAATAACTTTTTAATGCATCAACCCGATAATATAATATATTTAATTTTGGAATTCTAACCTAAGCTAAAGTTGAAGTCACCTTATGTGAGGCAAGAATGAGCTTTAGAGTCCATCTCTTCATGATCAAATAGTGATAAAAAACTAACCATGGCCCTTCTATCATAACATACTCTAAATTTGAACATAAGAGAATTAACCAGAAAGAAACTATGATTAAGTTCAATCACTTCCATTAACCCTTTCACCTTCCACTTTTGTTCTAACTTTTTAATGTATAACTTGATAACTCACTACCCTACTTAAACTTTGATAACTAAAGAATTACACCAAGGCTCCAAAGCTATTCCAAGACGAAATTGTTAAAATAAACTTCAGGTAAGCAGGGATTACCTTGGAAGAACTTAATTTAGGCTTTTTGAACCTCAACCAAATCTTCAAATTTAGCTTCATTCATAGCATTTGTCCATCTAATTAAGGTATCTTTGAATGAAACATGCCTTGAAGAAGGCCACATTCCAGTTACTTCAATCAAGAAAATTAGAAGAGTGATTAAAACTATAATGCATTTAGGGTTTCGAAAGGGTGATTATCATTATTAGTTTTAGAGATTAATCTTGCATGGCTTTTTCACTACACTTAATTAATGCTTTGGACCTTTGAATATGAAAAATATGTTATCCAAATTTCATTACATAAAAAATGATCTAACCTTTTTTATACATTTATACTGTCTTTAGTTAGGCTTAAGGTCCATAAAACCATAACAAAGAAAAGTGTTTTGAAACTTAAGCCCTTAAGAGAGAACTATTTTTTACTAAGCTTGTCATTATACTTTAGAATTTGGTTAAAATCCCCCATAAAAAGCTATATGGTATTAGACAAAACATTTTTAAATGTATAAAAAAGACTATATAGAGACTCCCTCAAATGATGCTTATTAACCAAACTAGGAAGGCTATATATACTAGTAAGATAGAACTCTTCCTTAGCTACTATTGCTACATTAACATGAATCTAATAAGATGAAACATGTGACACCCAAACATCATAACTTGAACTCTGAGCTAAGTTGTTCCACCATAATGACTATGAGCATTAACACCTATATACTTTACTAATCCATATTGGTATAACAATTTAGTTAGTCAATCAATAGGTTGATAAGTTTCAATAAGAAAGATAAAAGAAGGGTTACAACACTGATAGAGCTATCTGCATTGTTGAATTATTAAGGGATAACCTAAATCCTAATAATTCTATTCTAAGAAACTTATACTTGCAAAGGAAATTGTTGCAGGACAATTTTTTGGAACCCCAAACTTTATCTAATAATTATATGATCTCACTATTTAGACTAGGGGTGTATGGTTTAAATCTAAGCCTCTTATATGCTGAAATCATCCTTATTAAAATCCATAAGACTAGATTCTCCCTATTAAGATGGGTCTCTCTTTCATATAGATTATCCCTAATACATTTGTTGTTTGAATAAATGCATAGAAACTTCTCATATTCATTATTAGAGTTTTCCTTGAGAATTAATTCCCTTTTCTTTGATTTATTTACCATTATATCATGCCTATGCTTTCTTTGATTCTTAAGTTCAATATCCATATCAAGCATAGTTATAGTATTATTATGCTCGATAGAACCATTATACAAAAGATAAGTTGGTCCCCTCTTCAAACACTACTAAAACCATAATAGCATGTGCTAAAAGGAATATATATCCTCCTCATGCTGAGTTGGAAATTTCTACGTAGCAATGGCAAGTATGCTAAGCTATAGTCTATTTTACTCATGTTTAACACTGTAACTATTAAATGTGAAGAAATACCTTAAAATATGTTGTATATCTAAGTCTTGACCCTTTTGCCACTTGTAAGTCCTAGCTTTAAAACCTTTGTGCAAAATAAATCATAATAGTCCCTTAATAATAGAATTTAGCATCTTATGTCTGTAATTTCTCTTAATAACACAATACTAAGAGGTTGTCAAGGATTTTCACCAATAGAACTAACATCATTTAGTATTAGTAGATTCATTACTTGAATATCATATTCCATAATTATAATGTTAAAATGAAGACTATTTGACTAATTTCTTATGCACTACTAGACTTTAGATTTCCCTTTTAAGATTGCCAAATTACTTTAGCATTTATAGGTAATGTTTAAGCATTTAGTAAGATGATCTTTCTCAAATCATGTTGCTAATGTATGGCTATGTCTTTTTATGATTATAATCTAACCTTTGGCATCATATGTTCTGATCTTGATAAATGCAAAATTGGTTTAATTTGTGTAGCTTTAACTAAAGGCTTAGGAACATTTGTATCTATCAAACCTTCCATTACGACTCTTGAAACATTAGTAGGAATAACCTTTATTGGCTTTTAACTATGCTCTTGTTTTACTTAGTTTGATGGTTTTTCACCAAATACAAACATATTTTTCACTTTTTGCTCATCCTTAATTTTAAAATTTGAGCTTTGATAAAATATTGCCTCTATAGAGATGACATGCTGAGAATGGTTACAAAACATAGTAAGTTGAACATTAGTAGGGAAATATTGATAGCCATATCTTTCTAACCTCAAATTGACTAAATAAGAAGTCCTTGAAGAACGATGTGACGCATAAACCATTGTCTCATTAACAAAATGTATTTCATCCATATTAAGCCTAATGTTAACATTAAATCATGAACTAATTCTATGAGGCAGATGATTGATGTCTTCAATAATAACATCATTATCTCAAGTGCAATTTTTCGCCTTATGCCCAATTTTTTCATATTATAACAAAAATCGTAGACCCACTCATACTTACAAGGCACTTTGACCTAGTTCATATCATCAAGCCTGAGATTAAAGCCTATAAAAAGAGGCTTCCTTAAAATCATATTGATTTTGAGTTGCATGAAATGAATATTGAGGGGTAGTTTGAGGGCCAGTCAATCCACTGCACTTCACCAATCATAGAAACTGAATATTTAGCAAATTCCACTATAAATCCTAAATTTAGACCCATAAAAGAATGGAATTAACATGCACATGCCTTAAATGCAAGTTTGGACACTATAATTAGGTATTAATAAAGCCTTTTAGACTGACCATGGTTCATTGTGAAATATATGATCCTTATCCCTATAATATTGGAAAAATATGACATAGCATTTATTTACTTTAGCTGTCACCTAAAAATTTATCCATTATTGCCAAAAAGAGTAAAGCACCAAGTTAAGCCTATGAATCAAGAAGTACCTTGAGTCCACCAGATAATAAATAAGAAACTTTGACTAGTGCTCTTGACTTACTTGAAAGAGATTTAGTCAACCTGAACCATTGAAACTTATTGTACCTTTATCATTTAGCCTACATACAATGCCTCTTCATTGTAATTCATTATTATGCTAGGCTCAGAACTACTCTTAAACCATTACATTTCTTTGATTGAGACATTTTAACACAGATCGAACGAAACACATACTAAACAAGATAGTAATTTAGGTATTATGACACCAACCATAACCTTGTAGTTGGTGATAAAGATACACATAAGAAAATAAGATTGAGACTTTCGCTAAGCATATCATGATATTATTGAGAGTGCAAACTATCTAGCAACCACTAATTTAAGCTGAATTAATAGAATGAATACCATATTCCATTTTGATTAAGGTTGCACTAACTCTATTAAGCTACAAAAGCTTCCTTCCATTTGAATCTTTTGATTGAATAACTTAAGAGTAAAAATTCAATGGACAGATAACAATAGGTTTAATAATTTCTTTTTTTTTAATTTATGTGTTTTCCTGATTAACAATTAGGTTATTAAATGAATGACTAGATCTAATATATGTAGCCATGATACACATAGATTAATTTACACAAACGTGCTTACAAAAATGGACTTCAATTAGTATTGTTCAGTCTAGTTTTACTATAAATGAATTAAGATCTTTGATAATCACGAGAGTTGTAGTTCTTAAAATCTGGACCTTTCATCTTTACCGGACTAATCCTCATCTTTTATTACTGTACACTAATTCACTTAAGCTTTTTTTTCTCCATTTAATTTTTTATTGCTCACTATTTCACTTAAGATCATTTTTTTTCTATTTTATTTTCCTCAACTTCCTTCATAAATCCAATCATATATGTATTAGACAACTATGTGCACTAATTTTTATTAAGAAAAGGCACCAATTTCCTTTAGCAGAACTTTCATCATTTCTCCTTTAATCAAATATTTAATGGCTTTCAATTAGGCAATTAGGTCTTGAAGTTCTATATTTGATAATTAAAAATTCCTTAACAATTTGTATCTTTGCCAAAATATTTACATTAATAGTTAAACCAATGCATCAACCATGGCAACTTGCACACATTCAAATGATTTTAGTTAAATTATATATGAGCATTTTAATCTTAAAATTGTTAGACATATTATTGTTTCATATGCTTATGAATAAAAGAAAGGACATACAAATTATAATAACAAACAAAAGCCAAAGAACATTCAAGTTTCTTTGTAATCGAGATGTAGTAAAGAATTATAATTTAACACTTAATATACACTTATTAAATAAAAAATAAAAAATCACATTTAGCATCTTTTAAAAAAATTATTGGAGAATTTATATTTTCAACTGTAACTTTTATCATTTTTCCACAAATCAATAGTGAGTGAAACTAGTCATTCTACTTAGTAATGAAATAAAATGCATGATAGATAAGTGATTAAGAAACTTAAGTTTTATTTACATATCAATTTGTCCTCATATTAAAAATGAAGCTTTTAGTCATCATAAGTAGGTTGGCAATTTCCTTTTATTATCATGGGTTAGTATAAATAATTATACATTACCAAAATTTTATACTCAACAATGTTTTACTCAAAATTTTATCATTACTTCAATCACATGTAACCTTCTAACTAAAACAACTCCCTTCTCGTGTATGTCCTTATTGACATCACTGTTAATACCTATTATCTATAATTTCTATCCAAGTAAGCTAATAAGCAAGCAATGCTCTCCAAGATTTATTAGAATATATTCCTTTTCTTATTATTGCTCTATATTTTTTGATATGCTTAAATGATTCAAATTTTACATTGGATGAGAATTTGGATTTAGCTGAATGGGAGTCCCATATTGGAATGGAATTTGATAGTCTAAAAGAAGCTTGGACATTTTGGAGTAACTATGGTGCAAAGATTAGCTTTGGTGTCAGAAAGTAATACATCCACAAAAGTGAAAAAATTGCAAAAATAACTTCATTTAGATTTGTATATTATAAGGAAAGTTTATGTTGAGAAGACAAAAAAGATTATTTAATTGGAAATCACTGAGTAGAAACTAGAACTAATTATGCTATAAAAATTGGATTCATGTATATTAAAGTGACAAAAAAATATAGAGTACATGATTTTGTTGATCAATATAATCATGTTTTACATCTTGTGGAAACCACTCATATGTTAGCATGTTAAAGAAAGATCTCCTAAGTGCAAGCTCGTGAGATAGACTTAGCAAATGATTCAAGAATTAAGCAAAAAGCTTCATTTGAATTAATGAGCAGGCAAGTTGGGGGATGAGCAAATCCTAGGCTACACGCATTTGGATAAAAAAAGTATTTTCATAGTAAAAGGCTAAGGAACTTGATGTATGAAGAGGCCGGTAGTTTATTAAGACATTTCTAACAAGAATCATTAGAGAATCCTTCTTTTTATTATGCTATGCAATTAGATATAGAGGAACGAATCATTAATATTTTTTAGGTAGATGCAAGAATGATAATTAATTATGCTTATTTTGATGATGTGATCATTCTTGACATAACATATAGTACTAATAGTGCATATGGACCTCTTGTTATACTTACAGGATTTAATCATTTTAGAGGTATTGTACTATTTGAAGTTGCACTCCTTTATAATGAGATAGTTGAGTTTTTCAAATGGTTATTTGAAACATTTTTGGAAGCACATAAGAAAAAGAAACCTCAAACTATTTTCACTTGTTAAGACCATGCTATGGTAAAAGCTTTGCTTAAGGTAATGCTTGAAACCTATCATGGATTATGTACTTAGCACTTGATGTAAAATAGCATAAAGCACCTTGGAAATATAATGAAAAATGAGTCAAGTTTTTTGAAAATCTTAAGGCATGCATGTATCGATATGAAGAAAAAATTGATTTTCAAACAATATGGGATAAATTGCTTATAGACTTCAATCTTCAAGATAACCAATGGTTAAATAGCCTATATAAGTTAAAAGAGAAGTGGACAAAATGTTGCATGAAAAAAATTTTCTCTATAGGCATGTGGAGTACATAATTAAAGGAAAGCATAAATTCTGATTTGAAAAGTTTTTAAAAGCCTGACTTGGATATAATCTAATTTTTTAAGCATTTTGAAAGAGTTGTTTATGATGAATGGCACAATAAGCTACAATGTGAATTTCAATTTAGATAGAAATTACTAAAATTGAAGTGGGAGAGGTCACCTTTATTACAATAAGTTGCATAAATTTATAATTTTATAATTTTTTATATTTTTCAAAAAGAGTATGATTTGTATCATGTAGCATGTGTAAAACATTGATATGAAATTGAAGCAATGTTTGAATATTTCGTTGGTATGTATGATAACAATTTAGAGTTCAAAGTTTATTTTGATACTTCTAATAACATGACTTTTGTAGTTGCAAAAAGAATGAGACCTTTAGCATTTTATGCTATCATGCTCTGAAGATACTTGATATAAAGGATATTAAATCAATTTTTAGCCAATACATTTTGAAACATTGGACAAAGGATACTAAAAATGGATTTATGCAAGACTGAAGAGGGAGAAATGTCCTAAAAGACAACAATGTTAATAGCACTCAACATTATAAATAACTTTATCCAAAATCATTGAAACTAGCAATTAAGGTATTTGATTGTAAAGAAGCATACATTTTGGCAAACAAGGTAATAGATAGGTTGAGTAGTCAAGTTGAAGAAATTTGTAAGAGGATTTTGGGATTTAAAACCAATGATCTTGATATCTTTCCATCTATTCTAGATATAAGTAAAAGCACAATGAATAATAATCAACATTTTCAAGGTATCAAAGGCATTAAGAAGAAGGATGGAATAACAAGAGGAAAACGTCTTAAAAGTTAGGTAGAAAAACAACCTAAGAGAAAGAAAATGTCTTAATGCAACAATAGGTTTGAAAATTTGTAACTCAAGGTACAACAATTTACTCACCAAACATATATAACACATACAAATATATATGAGCTATCTTCTTAATTTACTAAGGTACCTTTCAATTGTTTTTCCTAGAATATCCAAACATCCCAAGTTTTTTGGAGTAGTGCCCTTCATCTCCTCAAAGGATAAATGAAAATCTAATTGAAATTGGATTTGATTAAGTATCTAATGATGTCAATGATATATCTAATTTAAGTGATCAAAAAAGATGATTTTTAGGTAATTTTTAATTATATTTATTATAATTTAATAAATCTTATCATTTGTTATGCTCTAAATATCTTTCCTTAAAACTTGCAAGTTAAAGTTTGATGAATACTTAGACAACCTTTTAAGTCAAAAGGAGATTACTAAGTTAGAAAGTTCTTTGATGCATTTCAAATGATAAAGTTATATTTTATGTCAATTTCAAAGTGTAGAATTGTTTTGAATGTAAAAATGTAGAACTTACAAAATCATAATCATAGGCATTTTATTTTTGTCACAGAAACAATTTATCAAACACTTCACATGCAATGATGAATAATGTTTTTCATATTACTCCAATTTTGTTTGATATTCCTATTCATACAATTCAATCTCAAATCAAAGTAAAAAATAAGAATAGAGAACAAATTGCACCACAAATAATATAACAAATAACAAATATGATTAAATACAAAGAGATTAAAAGAATCTAAGACTTACAACAATAGCTCTATGAATATTCTCTTGGTTTGAAGTGACATTGTAGGGAGGTAATGATAGCTTTGCCAATAATTCTATGATTAAAAATTGAGACTTACACTTAGAGATTTATAATTCTCCTTTTGATGTTTAATGTCATCGGGATGGAGGATATGATATCTCTACAACAATGATCCATCATCTTTAAAGAAAATAAGAAGATAAAAATGGCAAGGTATTGGTTTTTAATTATCTTAGAGAGATGATGTGGCTCTACGATAATGGTCCTTTCTTCAATTGGGATCTAAAAAACAAAAAGAAGAAGAAAAAATCTTAAGTGAAATGGTGTGCAACCATAAAATAAAATGAAAAAAAAAAGAAAAGCTTAAGTGAAATGATATGTAATAATAAAAGGTGAGGATTATTTCAATAAAGATGAAAGGTCCAGATTTCAAGAATTATAACTCTCATGATTGCAAAAGATCTTGATCTTATTATAGATTGTTTAGTTTACAGTATTTTTTTTAACTTTCTTTTTGGTTATTAGTCATGTTGGAATTCTTTAAATTTTCAAATGACTATTTCCTCCTAAGGCGTTTTAAATTGGGCTTCATTTTTTAATTTGATGAACTACAATATAGAAAAAAAACCTATTATACATTGCCATTGACCAAAAAAAAAGGGAAAAGTTAAAAGTTTTCAATAAGCTGCAAAATTTATTATAATCCTTTCGAAAATAATCACATTCACATTGATTAGATTCTTTAAATATGATTCTATCTATTATTTATTTATTTATTTATGTCTAGGAAAAAGGTACACTTAAGGGTTTGGTTAAGATAACACTCGAACTGCTATCTTTTTATACCACTTTTCTAAAAATGCCAATGGTTTAACCAACTAAATTAAGCACCTACTGGTTATCTACTTATATAAATAAAGAAATGATGACTTTCTTAAGTTGGGTTGGACTAGAGAGGGAAAGTGGAAAATTAATAAAAAATAAAATCAAAATACTTTGTCAATGAATTAGTTCATGTTTGCATTCCACCTTGAACCTTAATCCACAAAGGATTGTTCATTTAAGCCCATTAACAATATGGATTAAACTAATTTTAGTTCAAGATATAAAAATTCATTAATCAATCCATATAATCAGTGGGCTTGAATCTATTTTAATAACTTTGATTGATTGAGATGGTAAAGATATTTACATATAATGAGTCAAATAGAGTGATTGAAATAGTAAAAGTATTCAAATTAGTGGATATTTATTTCGTGGAATAGATTAAAATTAAACTCGTTACTTGATCGTTTAGATTTGAGTCTATCATCTAAATATCCAATAAATTTCAAGTTCATTATAAGCTTATATTAAATTATAAAAAATTTTAATAAAATATTTTTTATTTAATATGAATTTATACAATACTTTATTAGTTTATCCAATATGGCTCCAATTTAATAGGATCAATAATAGCCTAAGACTCCAATTTAATAGGATAAATAATAACTTAAGATATGACTAATAAATGAATATGCATTATAATTGTCACATCTATAAAGATATGTAAAATTATTTATCGATATCAGCTTTTCTTTAAGACAGAGATTGTAGAGTGAGAAGGAAAGAAGAGAAGTAGTTGATTTTCCATTTTAAAGTGATTCAAGTCTGAAAAATTGAAAATTGAACTTTTAAACTAGTATATTCGAGTAAAGTAAGGCTATTTAATTAAATTATTTATTCTAAAAGTTCATGGTTAACTTTATTTTTTTACCCTGAAAATTTATTATTACTTAGTGCCTTTATTTAAAATAAAGAGAGAAACTCGAATCATAAATCCAACATACTGACAACTATATTGATAGGTCTAATAATTTTTAGAAAAATAATATGATATTTTTATTTAAAAATTTTTCATAATTATATTTTTAACAAATTTAAAACAAAATCAATTTTAACTCTTTTAATCAAATCTTGTTCAATAAAATTTAAATTTTGTTTAATAAAATTTGAAGTGACAGATAATCTTTAATTGATTTGAAATGATTGAATGTGAGTGAATTTATCTAAATTTAATCCATTATTATCATTCATCCATTTTAAAGTGATTCGAGTATGAGAAATTGAAAATTAAACCCTTAAACTAATACATGTGCGTGAAGTAAGGCTATTTAATTGAATTGTTTAATCTAAAAGTTCATGAAGACTTTATTTTTTATCCTAAAAATCCTTCGTGCTTTTATTGAAAATAAAGAGAGGAGCTGGAATTATAAATTGAACAGACTAGATATATTTTATAATTATATATTTTAACAAATTTAAAAGGGATGAATTTTAAATTTTTTAATTAAATTTTATTCGATAGAGTTTAAAGTGACAAATCTTTAATTGGTTTTAAACGATTGAGTGGGAGTGAATTTGTCTAAAATCAATCCATTATCATCCGTCATTTAAAAATCAATGTTATTGTATTATTGAAAAATCAATATTCCAAATTCAACTCCAATAATCTAAAAACAAAATAAAAAAAGAAAAGAAAAGAGAATAAAATTCCGTCTTAGTGCCTCCATTGCATCTCCCATCCTTTAACCCACCTTTGAGGAGGAATCTTCGCCTTGATCAGCATCATTCTCGAGTTCATTCTCAAAGCAACATTCCTTGCCATCATTACAAATAAAGCTACCAGATTTCACAGCTTTACATCCCAGCTCACGTAATCCTTCCTCCACAGCTTCATATTGCGGAAGCCGAGCAAGTGGCAACGATGGCTGTGCCGATTTCTCTTCGTCCTCTTTCCGATTTCCGCATTCCGGCGAATGACGGATTTCGGATTCGGTGAAATCTAATTGATCTTTGTAATCAGGCAGCGGTATACGCCCAGCTTCAATGTTAAATGAATCTTCGAGCAGATGGTTGTAGTGCAGCTTGATTTGATCTGGGGTTTTGGTAGGAATTAACTTTGCTATTTCATGCCACTCTCCTCTGCTGAATATTTCTGGGAATTTCGCAAAGGCTTCTTCAAACACCTTGTTTTCTTTGGGAGTCCATGCACTTGAAATTGCCATCCCCCCCCCCCCCCCCCTAAAATTACTAAGCTTAAAGCCTTTTTGATATTCTAAGATATCGAGGATATATAATAGTGTTGATAGAAACTTCAATACCAGGCAAGAATGTCTGAGGCTAAACAATGTTATTTATAAGCAGTGTTCACAAAGAATACTTACTTAGTATAATACTTTTAATCAAAATTATATAACTCTTCCTCCTAGTTTTAAAAATATTAATAGGTCTCTCCCCAATTTTATAAGAAGTTATTATTAAGTACATTTTAAAAATTTCGTTAAGAGATTTTAATTTTGACCTTTAAAACCTAATCAAATGTCAAAAGAATTAATTTTAATTTTGACCTTTAAAACCTTGTTACCCTTCTTTTATTTATATATATATATATTATAATACTCATTTTATTCTAAATTATCCTAAATGTTGAAGTCTTTCTCATACAAAGATATTTTTACCAAAACTTTTCGTTTTGCATTTTTTCCCCTCATACAAAGAAGGTGTTTTTAACAGAACATGTATACTGATTTTAATATTTAAAATGTAATAACCATTCTAAACCATTGAATATAAAAATACCAATAAGGTATTAGAAAAGATTTACACATTAAATCGTTAATTTTAAAAAAATAATAACACAAGATAAGTGCATTAAATAAATTGCAATATTATAAATATTAAAACTTGAACAATTAAGTCCTTCATTTAGTGATAATTTTAAAGATCTAAAATAATCATTACACTTTAAATATTAAAGTCAATGCTCATCTAAGAATGCATGCAAACAAAAAAAACTTGTAAAGATTTAAGGCTTCGAATTTGAAGTAAAATAAATATAGAAACAAATATTAATAAATAAGGGATAGTTTGATCACAAGATAATTCTTTTGATCTTTGACTATGCTTTAACAATTAAAATTAATATTATCATAAGGAATTTTTAAGATGAAATTAATAGAAATTTTTTATAAAATTGAGGGGAAGATCTATGTATAGTTTGAAACTAGATGGAATTTGAGAAATTTTAATTGAAATTCGGTAAGATTCGTGTATTTTAATATGATTATTATCTCACCGTTGAGAGAAGTTTTAATATGATTATGAATTGCGTAAAAATCCTTAGTTGAGCACTGAAGAAAAAGACATGATATAAGGATATGCGCCCGCATGAAGAGATCTTACTTTAACACCTACGTGAGATCACGTGGGGATCCTACATCCTCAGAAATATCTCTCTCACTCCAACTAAGGACTTCCCACTCCGTGAAGATATTAAAAATTTTAAAAGATTCATAGTAAATTTCTATTTTTTGGACATTTTATTATGCTGTTGCAAATTTGTTATTAGTATTAATTGACACAAATTAATTAATAAATTGTGGAATAATTTAGAAAGAAATTTCCAATTTCTTTTGTAATTGACAATGAAGTGATATGATAAAATTGTTTGGCAAATATTTGATTCTTCATACATACCAAATCTTTTGATTGATAAAATTTCAATTGTTCTAAAAGTTTGTAGTTCATAATTAAGTTGGCAATATATAATTTTAGTGACTATTTGATATTTTATGCATACGAATAAAGAATTAAATTTGATTTATTATATAAATTAGTTTTATATTATTATCAACTCCTATATTATCATATCATTAAAAAATTATAAAAATCCTCTTACTATTAGGAGAAATACTTCATTATTTTTACATTTTTTATGTTTATTGTAATATAAAATATTTTACACTAACAATATATTAAATTTAAAAGTTACAAATAATAATCCTTTTTATAACATTCGAATGATGCCTAGAAATAATTAGCGCAAAGGAAAAAAAAATCTACTATAGCAACACATTTTAATTTGTGACTAGTTTTATATCTTATATAATACATGACTTGTTGCTAAATGCGTTTTTTTTAGCCGTTCTGTATATGAATTTGACAAAAAAAAGCACCGAAAGAAAATCCCTTAAAAAATATTAAGTTGTGGTGGAGTACTCTTTTCTATTTTATAGTTTATTTATTTACTTGCTACTATAATTAGGCAAAAACTTATATGGAGAAACAGACTTTTTTTTCCTCATAAAATGTCGCCCCCATGTAAATAACTTATTGAGGAGAATGAGTACAAATTTATTGTCAACAATTTTTCATTTTCTATTCCTATTAAACCTGATTCACATTAGTTTAATATAAAAAGAAATTAAAGACCAAAATTTAATACAATGTTTATTTATATAACTAGGAGTAAGAAGGAAAAGGAAAGACAACATGAGGAATCAAACTTTAGGAAAGAGATAAAGATGAATGTTAAACTCATAACTTTTCCATTCATTAATTGAATATTGAGTGATGCAGAAGATACTCCTTAAGAAATATTCTCAAAAGTCACTCTCTTATATAAATTAAATACTGCATTTTATTAGGACTCTCTCAATACAAAAGGAAATGTTATTTTTGAAGTCATCGACTCATTAGATTGAATTTTTTTTAATATTTAGAAAGCCTTCTAAAACCTTCAAATTGAACAAGCACCATAAAGTTAACATTAGAGGTTGCTCAAATTTGAAAGATTGGTCATAAATTTTCATTTGTTCTCCTTTTCCTACCATTCCCATGTATAATAAATTCCCAATACAAAACCAAAAAGTATGAATAATAATATGTTGAATCCATCTATAAGTAAAAGGGCAAATAAAAGGGATCATTATTTGTAATTTCCTATGGCAATAACCAATGGCTGAATTACCTAACTCACATAACCAATAACTGTTAGTTATATCAATAAATATGAATTGGATTCATACATACTAGAATATCAAAAGCTTACAGCGGAAGATTTGTGATTTGATATTGGTTTTTACTAGTTGTATTGGCAATTATATGAAAAATAATTTATTCATAACCTAAATCTCCTTTTGTTCAAAGTAAAGAGAAAGAGAAAAAGAAAAAGAAAGAATTTGGAATGGGTTCTAATAATTTTTTTTTTATTATCTAACCCTTTAACTATCTTTCTTTTGCCTATTTATAAGTATTTCATGAATCCAATCATGAATTAGGTTATGAACTCATTTTAGGCAACTCAGATCCATAATCATAAATTTCCTACTCATATATAATGGGATCCATACTCTCTCGATATTACATAAGAGATCATCATTTCTTATACTCTAAAACAAATTATACAAGAAAATAAGCCATATAACCAACGTGCTTCGAGAGTTCTTTCCTATACATCTATTAAGAATATATATAGCTTCTCGATAAATAATAAATCTTAAGTAAACTTTAAGTATGTAGTACCTTAAATCATTTTTCATCACATTTTAATTTCTCAAATAATTTTATTTATATACATCATATGAATTAGATATTGTATTCACAATTATAGAGACATAATAATTTTATTTATATACATCATATGAATTAGATATTGTATTCACAATTATAGAGACATTATAATTAGTATACCGGTGAATAGAAATGCAGAGTGATATGTTTGATGGTCTTCCCCTTTTCTCAAATATCTCGACTTTAATTTAATTTGCTTTTCTAGTAATACCTCCCTAGATTAAATCTTTCATAGTCCTTTGGTAACGTTCTATAATAGCAATTATTAAATTTAAATCTCAAGAAATAAAATAAAGTCATAAAGGTATAAATATGAGGTCTTTATTCCCTCAAAAGTCTTACACATTAAAATTGAGATCTAGACTTTGGCTACCTATATTGGCTACAATTTGCACATGTGGTATGAAATACATGTTACGGTATTCTTTCCTTTTCTTATGAAGTATATGCCTTTATATTATGTATTAATACCATACAGATAATGATTTAGACATACTCAATGTCTAACTGGAGTTCACTAATCTACTTTTACTCATTTTCATCAGAACTCATATTAGGTAATATGGACAAATGAAGTGAATTTCTTATTAATTCACTTACAGTCTTATATATGACCTTATCTTATTTGTTAACAAGGTAAAATTCATATTTTAATCTTATCTCTCGATTATCACTTGGATAAAAAGCTTAAAATTATCTCATCTCTTATTAATTATAAAAATTGATAAGAGGCGATTACTTATGTGAAAGGGCTAATTTTCTATCTATCTGACATACTTTCAAATAACTCAAGAATGTTCTAAGAAACTTTCATACATGTATATATGTAGGCTTACAATAAACACATTTATTATTCAAAACATTAATATTCTATGAACATTGTTAAGAAAAAATTACAATAATTGTATCAACATCTATGTAATCCTTCGAATTTCAACATGTTTTACCAATATATCTCAAGGAATAGGCTTAGTCATAGGATTTACTATCATCTCGTGTGTAGAAATGTATTTCATGTTCATTTCTTTATGTGCAACCATATCTATGACAAAGTTGTACTTTGTGTCTATGTGCTTAGTTTTGCAATGATATTGCTCCTTTATGTATGCTATTGCTACTTAGTTATCATAGTTTATAAACATTAGGTCAACAATGTTAGTACTTACACCTAAATGATCTAAAAACCTTTTGGGCCACATTACTTCTTGTACTGTTATTGAAAATGCTACAAATTTAGCTTCCATTATGGACAAGGTAATGCATGATTACTTCTTACTACTTCAAGATTTTAGTAAGAAGATGTACCTAGAGATAGACTTCCTTTCATCTAAGTCTCCTCCCCAATCAGCATCACTATAGTCTTTTAATTGCAAATTATTTCCTTCATAACATAATAAATAGTTAGTAGTGTCTTTTAAATATTTAGTAGTTAGTATCCTTTTAGCTACTTTCTAATGTGTTGGGCTTAGGTTGGATTGGTATTGACTTACTATGCTAATAGTAAAATAAATATCTAATCTTGTACACATCGTTGTATACATCAAATTTCCAACTGCACTTACATAGGAAACTTTTCTCATATACATTTCTTCTTATGGAGGCTTAGGATACATTTTTCGGCTTAGACCTTCACCTTTAGCAATAGGAGTGTTTATAGGTTTACAATGTTGCATTTGGAATCATTCAAGAATTTTGGTAATATAATGCTCTTGTGACAAAGATAATAATTTCTTTGAATAATTTCTTGAAATCTTAACTCCAAAAATATGTGCAGCTTCATCAATATCTTTCATTTTAAAATTAAATAATAACCATCTTTTAATTTCATTGACATATTTTTTGTTATTTCCTGCTATAAGTATATCATCAACGTATAACGATAAAATTATAAACTTATCTTTGGCCCTTCTTGTATATACACAATGATCTTTATCAATCATAATAAAATCATTTGACACAATTATATTGTGAAAGTGAATATACTATTATCTTAAAGACTACTTCAAGCCATATATAGACTTTAAAAGTCTATAAACTTTATTTTCTTGGCCTTATTTGATAAAACCTATAGGCTATTATATGTAAATTTCCTTTTCTAAATCTCTATTGAGAAATGTAGTCTTTACATCCATTTGATGTAATTCAAGGTCTATATTAGCAATTATAGCTAATATCAAATGGATTAAGATGAATTTGACAATAGGCGAAAAGGTTTCCTTATAATCTATTCTTTCTTGTTATGTGTAGCCTTTTGCTACTAGTCTAGCTTTGTATCTTTCAACAGTGCCATTAGCCTTGCACTTGATTTTAAGAACCCATTTATTCCTAATAGCCTTATGTGTGTTTAAAAAATCAACAAGTTTTTAAACTTGGTTTGACCTTATAGATTTCATTTTTTCCTCAATTGTTTTCGTCTAATTTTCTTTATTAGGGCTAAAGAGAGCCTTTATGATATTTCTTAGCTTATCTTCATCTTGTGCAATGGCCACAAAGGTTTCACCACCTTCAATGTCGAAATGGTAACGAGAAATGGCTTTTCTACCACTATATTGCATTTGAGGCTCTAGAGAAACATATTTCTTAACGATTCTCAAATTGCTCCCACTTAGACCAAGATCATTAATCGTTTGAGTATTTCCATTTGAATTACTCCTATGTTGATCAAGAGTACTATCATTCGCACTTGGAATTGATAACATAATCCCTAAAATTCTCCCACTTGAAGGAAATAATTCTTGAACGCTTATATCCATGGTCTCATATAAGGATAAGTCCTTATTAATATCACCCTAGTAAGGAAAATCATTCTTTAAGAATGTGACATCTCGTGATTCAAATTTTATAAGACTTCCACTGTTATGTTCACTAATGAACACATAACTTTTTGAATGTTTTAAGTATCTAATAAAGACACATTTCTTTCCTCAAGCACCTAATTTCCTTTGTGGATAGAGGTATCTAGAATAGAGGCCGCACTTTCCTTAGGTTGTAAAACACTAAGGTCAGGTTTTCACTTCATCCATAACTCATATGGCGTAATTGGAGCTGATTTGCTAGGCATATGGATAAGAATAAATATGGCAGTTAAGAGTGCATCACCCCAATAAGTGATAGGAAAATTTTTTTATGCCATCATAAACCTAACTATTTCCAAGAGCATTTGATTTTGTCTTTCTACAACATCATTTTTTGAGGAGTATGTGGATTTATCAATTAATGTTGAATCCTTTTTTCATCACATAGTTATTTAAAGTGATTAGATAAATATTCACAACCACGATTGGTTCGTAATATTTTTATATTTCTATCTAATTAATTTTTGACCAAACTCGTATGGCTTTAGAAGCAACTTAATGCTTCAGATTTATGTGTTATCAAATAGATAATGCCCAACCAAGTGAAGTCACTTATGAATGTGATGAAATAGAAAGCTTCATACCTGATTTTCACATTCATTGGACCATATATATCAGAATGGACTAATTGTGAAGGGAAGTTAGTTCTAGTTCCTTTTCTAATTATTTTTCTAATACTTTTACCAACTAAACAATACTCAAAAGTAGATAAATTTACTTTGTCATAACTCAGCAATAACATTTCTTTAGCTAGCCTATCCATTTGATGTTGACCAATATGACCAAGCCAAGCATGTTAATCATTTGCATCAATTTTAAAATTATATGATGATGTAAACATGGAATAACTAAGATTACATTCATAATTATTAGTATTCATGATAATAAAATCATTTATTATATATCCAAATCCATAATGAGTAATTCTTGAGGATAATTCAATATTGTCATCAGCAAGATACAAATTAAAATTGAGTTTTAACAAAATTAACATAGAAATTAAATTTCAGCAAACATAAGGTGCATATAAAATATCAAGCAAAAGCAGAATTTCATTATCTCACAAGACTAACTTGCATGTACTTATTCATTGAACTACAACCCATGCATTATTTCCCACATAAATCTATTTGGCTTCATGTGTTATTTGCTAAAATTCCATGAAAGTGTTTCAATCCTTCACCATATCATTTGTTACCCCTGAGTCTATAATCCATAAAGGATAAGAATCTATTAGAAAATTAGAACTAGCTATACAAAGTTTACTAACTTGAGTATAGCTCAATACTTTTTTAAGTTCTAAGTAATCACGAGCAAAATGTCCTTTCTTATTGCAATTAAAGCACTTGACCTTGACCATATTTTTCTTCTTGAAAGGATATTTTCTTTTCCCATGCTAGTTATTTATCGATTTCTTGCCAAATTGAGCCACCTTCTTTCTTATATCTTGAAACCCACCTTGATGTTTGCACTTCCACCCAAAAACTCTTCTTGAGCTAGATGAAGGCATATGCACATTTAGGCTTAGTAGCCTTAAGCCTTTTCTTCTTCTAGCTTAAAGTGGTGTACAACATCATTCATCATTTTACTATTTTCATTATAGGTTAAATACATCTTCGTATGCTCCCAAGAATGAGGCAAGGATTGAATTACAGCTTAGACTTGTTGCTCATCAGTCAACACATGATCTGTATCCTTTAATTCACTAATCATATTTGATATTTTTTGTAAATATTTTTTCATTAAATGTTCATATTTCTTTTTATAGGTGTCAAATTTGATTGTGAGAGAACTTAATTTGGTCACAAATATTCTACTAAACTTGTTTTTCAAAGTGGATCATATGTTTTTAACCAAGTTATAATTCTTAAATTGTTGTATGATGTCACTCTTTATGCTGCTTAGCAACATAATGTGAGCAATTATTCCTTTTCCAAGTTTCATAAACCTTTCGATCTCACTTATATTAGTTCATGTTTCCTACCTTAGGCTTTTCCAAGACAATATTAAGTACTTATAGAGTCTATTACTCTTCCAGCACATGTTGAATTTTTATGTTCTAAATTTTGTAATTGTCACCATTTAGTTTGTCATCTTTATTGAGTTTGATGATAATGTTCTTGGAAGTAGTAGCCATTATTTATGTAGAGACATGAAGTTTTACATATAGAAAGAATTGCATGTAATTAATGTCTCGTAATACATATATGTTTACTTTGACTTTAATTAATTATGTTAAGACTAGTTCACTTATAGAGTTTAGAGTTAAAAGGTCACTACATTTTCAATCATCATCTAAATGCCTAATATGAGGATAATACTAAAATAATTAATTAGGCAAAGTATGCTAAATAGAGGAATTTATAGATATGCAATTTTAATTAGAAAAATTGCACAAATTGAAACATATTTCAATAATATAATACACAAATATGGGAAAAAATAAGAAATTACATAAAATATTAGATATCAAACATCTATATAAAGTTTGCAATAATTATAATGTTTTGACATGTTTGATTTTATACAGAAAAGAGCTAACAAACCTATTATATAACTATTGAGGAAACTGGATTTTGGTACTAGATTTCCTATCTAGCTGATTGTACTTGAAAATAGTCAAGTTACATTTATAATTTAGACTATCTAAATAGTTTAATATAAATTTATGGATAATATTATTATATTATCTATGTCCCTTTTTGCTTTCTAATATAAAATCTAATATATTTTTTTGATAATCTATACATAAGGCTTTTTGTAAGGCTCTTAATTTCTTTGAATTTAGATTCATTTTTAAAACACCAACCTATATCAATTTTTGAGCTTTTTCATGAAACTTGATGATATGATTTACAACATGTACAAAGTTTTGCTAAAAAAATTTATACATCACATAGATAGTGTATAAAATTCTCATAAAAATTATGGAAAGTAGTTCAAGGGTGAGAAATATAAAAAAAAAGCCTAAATGACATTATTTAGTTCCCAAAAAATTAGCAAAAAGATTGTGCTATTTTTTATTTATTATGCCAATATTGTATATAGAGAATATTGATGAGTTATAACATGCTAGAGAGAATAGATGAATGACTAACATATGAACAGGTACCTCTATATGCGAGGGTTCAAATCCCTAAGAAGACAAAAAGGTCTTTCTTTTTTAAACCATTTTTATGGTTTTTCAACCGTTTTAATCATTTTTTAAAATATCTTTCAACTGAATTTTTGTATAAAAACATATTTTTTTTAAATGGTTCCATCAATTTTAATTTTTTTTTGGAACCCACTTCCCTTTTTTTCTTTTCTTTTTTTGTTGTTTCGATTGTAAAAAATAATAGCATACTTGAACAGTTTTATATTTTTTATATGCCTAGTTAGTGTTTATGGCACTTGGGCATACTACAGTTATCAATATTATTTTTTAAACATTTTTAATATTTTTTAACTATTTTTCAATTTTTTAATTGTTTTGACCATTTTTAAGACATTTTTAATTGGATTTTTGCACATAAACATAAATTTTTTTCAAATGGTTCCTTCGATTCCTTTTTCATTATTATTGGAACCCACTTCCTTCTCCTTTTTTTCATTATTTCAATTGCAAAAAGGAATAGCATACTTGAATGATTTTATATTTTTTATATGCCTAGTTAGTGTTCGTAGCTCTCGAGCATACTATGATTACCAGTATTATTTAATCATGACTTATCCCACAGGTTAATAGCAACGTTTTATAGCACTAGCACATTATGATTTCATTATTTGATAAATTTGAATTCAACCATTATATTTTTATTTCTTCTTTGGTTAATATAAAATTGCTAGTAATCGTGTAAGCCATCATGTATAGAAACATAAATTTTGGACTATAAGACAAAAAACATTGAAGGCATTTCAATACATATAATGCATATGATGTTGCCTGAGACATTAATAGAGAACAAGGACATGTATTCAAACTCAAAATAACAAAAATGATTGTACTATTATATTTATAAAGCAACAAACAAATACTATATATATAGATTTATGAGAGATTAAAAAAACAAATAGCTATGTTCTAATACCAATGTTAGTTATATGAATGAATATGAATTGGATTCATACATACTGGAATATCATAAGTTTATAGTAGAAGATTCATAATTCAATATTTGTTTTTATTGGTTATATTAGCAATCACATAGAAAGTCAATTTATTTATAACCTAAATCTCCTTTTATTCAGAGTAAAGAAAGAAAGAAAGAATCTGGAATGGGTTTTAATGATCCCCTTTTTCTTTTTTTGTTATCTAACTGTTTAACTATCTTTCTTTTCCCTATTTATAAGTATTTCAAGAATCGAGTTATGAGTTGGGTTATGGACCCATTTTAGATGATCTGGATCCATAATCCAACAATAACTTACAAAGTATAGAATATGGACTAAAATTAAAGTCGTATCTCATAATTTAGCATTTCCATAAAAGCAAAATGTCAATAATTGAAACAAATTTACTGATTTGGAATGTATAACTAATAACTAATTATAGCATTGGTCTCATTTTTTAGTCAATCACAATAAAGAAGGATAATTGTCTAGGTTAAAACTCCTTCTATCAATTTGTTTTCTTGGTTTTCTTCCATTTATTCTTTATATTCTCTTCACCACTAACATTCACTTAAAAAATAAAATAGTGTTGATTGAAACTTCAATACTAGGCTAGAATGTTCGAGGCTGAACAATGTTATTTATAACTAATGTTCATAAAAAAACTTACTTACATGAGTATAATATTTTAATCAAAATTATATAACTCTTCCTTCAAATTCTAAAATATAGACAAACTTCCCCTCAATTTAATAAAATTCATTATTAAGCATATTTTAAAAATTCTGTTAAGAGAATTTTAATTTTAACCTTTAAAATCTTATCAAATGTTGAAAAGATTAATTTGTAATCATGTTACCCTTCCTTTGTTTATATATATGTATATATATTCCCATGCCTATCTTACTTAAAATTATCCTAAATTTTGGTGTCAAAACTTTTCATTTTGCATATTTTTTCCTTCGTATAAAGAAAATGTTTTTATCAAAACTTTTCATTTTGCATTTTTTTTCTTCATGCAAAGAAGATGTTTTTACCAAAACATGTGTACCAATTTTAATATTTAATATGTAATAACTATTCTAAACCTTTGAGTATAAAAATATCAATAGGTAGCATAGTATAAAAATACTAGATAAGGTGGAGCACATTAATTGGTTAATTTAAAAAAAATTGATAATATAAGAGAAGTGCATTAAATAAATTGTAAAACCATAGATATTAAAATCTAAAAACTAAATCCTCCATTTAGTAATAATTTCAAAGGTCTAAAATAGTCATTACATTTTAAATATTAAAATCACTACACATGTAAGAAAAGCATGCGAACAAAATTTTTTTGTAAAAATATATTTAAGAAAGGTTTCAAATTTTGGAGTAAAATAAGTATAGAAACATATATAAATAATGGGTAATTTGGTTACAAAATAATTCTTTTGATCTTTGATTATACTTTAATAGTTAAAATTCATATTCTCTTAAGGAATTTTTAAGATGATTTTGATTGAAATCTTTTTATAAAATTGAGGGAGAAGTCTATATATATCTTAAGACTGGATGGGGTTTATGCAATTTTGACTAAAATTAGAGGAAGTTCATAGATTTTGCTCTATTTATTATTAACTTACTATCGAGAGCAATTCTAATATGTTCATGAAGTACGCAAAAATCCTTGCTTGAGTATGGAAGTAGGAGGCATGATATAAGGATCTCACTTTAACACTTACGTGGTATGGAGATCTTACATCCTCCTCTCTCATTCTCAACAAAGAACTTCCTACTCCATGATGATATTAAAAATTTTAGAAGATTCATAGTAAATTTCTAGTTTTAGACATTTTATTATGCCATTGCAAATTTGTAATCAGTGACAAAAATTAACTTAATAAATTTTGGAATAATCCAAAAAGAAATTTTTAATTTCTTTTATAATTGATAATGAAGTGATACGATAAAATTGAGAGCCTTGCTACGGCACCTGGGGGTTCCAAACCCGGGGTAACGTGGCCTCATACAGGCCATCAGATGAGATTTTGCAATCTCATCTGATGGACTAAAACGTACCACGTCACCCCGGGTTTGGAATCCCCCGGGGTGCCGTAGAATTTTCCTAAAATTGATTGACAAGGATTTGATTCTTGATACTCATCAAATCTTTCAATTAATAAAATTTTGGTTGTTATATAAGTTTATGTTTGTAATTAAGTTGGCAATATATAAATTTAGCAACTTTTTAATATTTTATGTGTAGAAATAAGGGATTAAATTTGATTCATTATGCAAATCAATTTTATACTATATCATCCATTCTTATACTATTATATTATTAAAAAATTATTAAAATTCTTTTAATGTTGGTAAAAATGTTTAACTACTATTGTATTTTTAATGATGTATGATTTTTATGTTCACTAATAGAATAAAATATTTTATGATGACAATATATTAAATTTAGACTTTACGAATAATTGCCCCTTTACGACATTAGAACGATGCCTAAGAATAATTTGTGCAAAAAATCTGTCGTATTACAACACATTTTAATTTGTGACTAGTCTTATATAATACATGACTTGTTGCTAAATGCTTTTTCTATAGCCGTTCCATATTCGAATTTTACCAAAAGGAAAAATAGCACCAACAGATAATCCATATTAACTTGCTGTGGAGTACTTTATTTTATTTTGTAGTTTATTTATTTATTTGCTAATATAACTAGGCAAAAACCTATATAAATAAAGACTTTTTTTCCTCATAAAATGTCATTCCCATGTGAATAACTTATTAGGGTCAACATGTACAAATCCATTGTCAACAATTTTTCATTTTTTATTACTATTGGACTGGATTGCATTGGTTTAATATAAAAAGAATTAGGGACAGAAATCTAATACAATGTTTCTACAATTAGAAGTAAAAGGAAAGACAATGTCGAGAATCAAAGGTAAGGGAAGAGACAAGGATGAATGTTAAACTATGACTTCCCCTTCTATTATTAAGTGATGTAGGAAATACTTCTCAAGAAATATTCTCAAAAGACTCCTTGTCATATAAGTAACGTTTGAGTCGTGAAATTTTATATTTATAGGAAAGTGTTCATTTCTAAAAATATGATTTTTTAAAATTTAATTAATAAAAATGTAACATTTCTATATTTTGTTTATTATAAATTTTTCTAAGAATATTTTGTCAAATTCCCATATATATTATACTATTATTTTTTGTTCATATTTGATGTTTTCAAGAATTTTGAGATTATTTCAAAAATACATTTATCAAATTTCTTTATTATAAAATATAATATAATAAATTATATTTTTATTTGAAACTATATAAATAATTAGAAAATTTTCAACATGTAATAAATTAAATCTTAATATATAACATCTAAAAATTCATTGAAATATATATATAAAAATATTTTATACTTTATTATATTTTAATATTTAATGTATTATATTTTAATAAATAATATATTGTTTATTTAGAATAGAATTTGAATGCTACCCTTTATAGCAATTAAACACTATAATCCTACCTAAAAATAAGTTATGTGTAAATTGATTGTTTATTCGTTATTCTACACCTTTATCTTTACAAGATATATTTATCATTGATCACATTATTATTATTAGATTGATTTTTAAAATAAAGTGAATATAATTTATTTAAGTTATTATTATAATATTAAATATACTTGACATTTTCCTTTTTATAAAATTATAAATTTTCATTGCTAAATCATTTCTATAATTATATTTCATACTAGTACTATATTTTATATTGTAATTTCTCCTCTAATATAAAAATATTATTATTTTATGTTTTTATATATAAATATGCATTCTTTTAAAAGAAATTCCAAGCCTATTGTATTATTCTTCAAAGAGACTATATGTATATATAGATATATTAAAAACATTCCCAACAATGCAATATATTAAATCATTTTTATGGGAATGTTATATTTTCTAAAAATATTCTCGACAATGTTAAAAATATTCCATAAATCAAACGCTTATATAAATTAAATCTTGTGATTTGTGGGGACTCGCTCAATGCCCAGAAAAAAATGTCTTTTGAAAAGTCATCGACTCATTACATCACTTTTCCTGAATATTTAGAAAACCTCCCAGAACCTTCAAATTGAATAAGCACCACAAAGTTAATGTTGTTATCGCAAATTTGAAAATTGTCATAAATTTTCATTTTTTCTCCTTTTCCACCATTCCCATGCATACTAAATCTCCAAAACCAAAATTATAATAATAATATATTGAATCCATCTACAAGTAAAACTATAAAAGACCAAATAAAAGGGATCATTATTCATAATTTCCTATGGCAATAACCAATGGTTGAATTGCCCAACTCACACAACCAATAACTTACAGAGTATAGAATATGGACTAAAATTAAAGTCTTGTCTCATAGTTTAGCATTCCCACATGAGCAAAATGTCAATAATTGAGACAGATTTAGTGATTTGGAACGTATAACTAATTGCAGCATTAATCTCACTTCTCAATCAATCACAATAAAAAAGGATAATCATCAAGGTTAAAAAAACTCAGTTTGTTTTCTTAGTTTTCTTCCATCTATTTTTTCATATCCTCCTCACCACTGGCATTTACTTAAAAACATTCATTACATCTCAAATTCATCTAGAAACATCTGTTTCAACCTAAGTTGAGTGGCTGAATTGTCATCCCAATGCCACTTGACTTTTCAGCTCCATAACGGGAGACTAGAAGGTAGTAAAAAAACATGCTACCAAACATTTGTCTCCCTCTAGTTTCATGATCTGGGTTTCTGGGCTCTCCCACAAACAATAGGGTTACACATGAGCATTTGCTTAGCAATGACTACCTGAAATATATTTTGGAGAATAATACTGCATTGGCAGGGACCTGATTGCACTGGAAGTCTAAGCATTTAGCTCTCACATCTGGAAATCAGTTAAAAGTAGTTGAATTAACTAAAATTACTGGCATGAGTAGGCACTGGGCACTGGGCACTGGAAGCAGAATGCATGCCGAGAAAAAAAATGCAATGCAGAGATGCCACAAACAAAACCAAGAGAGCAACAAAGGAAATCTATTATCGTGTACTGAAGGATTACATGACTATAGATGTATGAAGAGTGTGTACGAATGTTTGTAGATAAAGAAGTGGATGTTGTAATTCAGTATAAAATCAGATCAATGAACATTTTATTTTGAAAATGAAATTGTGCATGTGACTGTTTCCAGTGTCAAACATTGAAATCAAAGGTTGGCTGGCCTCAACAGAGTGGTAAAACTGATAATTGACGAATTCTTTCAAGAAGACTGCTCTAGAAAATCAACGTGGTAGGACTAAAGAACAATCAATACCTCACAGACAGACAAGTTCTCTAGTCAGACAGCTGATCTGCCACGACCCCTATTGTACTTTGGCGGGCTGCTCTTAGCAACATCGACAACTATCATCCAGCCATTGATAATCTGCACAGGAAAACATCAAACAATGCTTAGCCTTTTCCCTTGCCACAGTATCCAAGACTTTTTTTCTTAACTTCTGAAAAACTATATAGCATAAATAAACTTTTGAAGAACACCAGATAGAGAGAGAGAGAGATGAAGTTACCTTTCCATTCATCTCTTTCAAAGCCGCACTTGCAGCCTCTTCAGTGGTATATTCCACAAAAGCATAACCCTTGGACCTTTTGGAAATTTTATCCATGATAACTTTGACTGTCAACCATAAAAATTAATCAATCAAAGTTAGGACTTAGGACTAATTTACTTGAGACCTGACATTTGGCAGGCAGATTGAGCACAAGGCTACCTTCAACAAGCTCCCCAAAGCCTTCAAATGCTGCCCGTAAGGTTTTCTCAGATGTATAAAATGACAGGCCTGTTAAAATGGAAATTAAATGTCAAGTAGTATTATCTCCCATGAAAACACAGAGCTCTCTCTCAGAACCAAGGTATGGGTTATTGAAAAAGGAAATAAACATAAATACCATATGCTCATGATTGATTGCATTTGAGTTTGTAAGGTGTAACAAATATGGAAGATTTTTTTAAGTACTTTACTCTATTTCTGTGTTAGCATTTTTAAAGAAAGATAATTATAAATTTACATGTTCTTGACAAATAATTCAGATAAAATTTTATAGGCTCACATTGAAAAGCCAAAAGAATAGATGATGATAGATGCACTTAGAACTGGAATCTATATTTCGAGCATACCTGTCACAAAAAGTTTCTTTGTTTTTATGGGGCTTCCTTCAGAAGAATTCGGTGCTTTTAAACTATTTTCTATGTCACTGCCTGAAAGATTTATAGTAAGAGTTAAAAGAAACAACTCCCATAAGAATTAAAACGACCACATTTGATTGAAAAATGAGTTCTAAAAAGTTTTGAACTCCAAGATGTGCCTGCTTTATGTTCAAGTTGACTGTTCGTTATTGACAGAACTAATCAGATATATATAAAGCCTACCTAATGTATCCGGAGTAAATACTCATTATCCTGTGATATACAGCAGATTAAAAACTCTGATCTTATGCATTTCTGTCAAGAACCATTTTTAATACACCAAGATATCAATACACAGAGATCAGAGCTGACAAACAGTGTTAACTTTCCACAAATTCAAGTTAATGGATGCACATGCTCACAGCCTATTGAACTGCTTATGTCCTTAGATCAACAAAACCACAAAGGGTGAACTGTGTACCTACAAGATTTTAATATATATGAATAGATAGATATAGAATCAGCTTGGGAGTGCTTTCAAATTAAGAAGTAAAATATAAATAAAGAAAGAAAGAAAGAAAGCAGGGGACAGTCAAGATACCTGCTAATAGGCAAAAATTAAGCCCATTAAAAATCAACCTCTTTCAAATTTTGTGCTCATATTTTAATATACTGTTCAACAAGGTTGGACTTTTATATGGTCCATTCTATTGCTATAGTCAAATTATATCTTAGCAACAGTTTATTAATAAAAACAATACCAAATTACTAAGGTACTGTACTGAAGGACTGTTGATCTTCCACACTATATATATGAATTGAGGTATAAGCTGATTGATATCCAAGAACTTAACATTGACATTCTAGTACCCTCCTATATCGAATCTCTACCTAAAATTTCAACTCAGGATTTTCTTGTTTCTTAATATGTTAATGTTTGCCCCTTATCAAATCCACAAGTCCAATAGACAAGTTCCTCTGGGAGAAAGTACAGGTCCTTCACTTAGATCCCCTCATAATTTGACAGGAAAAATAAAAAATATTCAAAACTACTCCATTTCCTTGCACCAAAATCAATCTTAAACCCTAAGAAGGTTTAACATCAGCAATTTCATCCATCTATGCAGCTAAAATATGCTTTTGCTCAGTTCTTTGATCATTGCCCGATATCTTTCACCACCTTTTGCATATCTCCAAGATGGTCATGACATTGAAATCTACACACAAATGTAGCTGATATTGCCTTTGGCTCTGCTTCACCTACTCTACTCCACAGAGAAACATTTTTACAGAAAACTATAATAGGCTCATATTAAAAACAAAATCCAAAATCATTTAGAATACCAAAGCCATATTAGCAAATGCTGAAGCTTTTTATTAAATACAATATCATGTAATTGGCAAGAACAGGGAATACCTTCTTTATGCTCCTAGAATTCTAACTGCCAATTGTATTGGTATTTTGAAAGGATATATCAACAAAAAGAAGGGGGATAATTTATGAAGGGGCAAACCTCCATAATCCTTGTTTTCTGACTCAAAATTATTATCTGGCTGAACTGATAAGACACCAGGCACACCTGCAGTACAAGAAGCATCTCATTGTATACAGAAATTGAATTGATAGTTTGGTACAAAGGTAGCAATCAAAATTTTCGCAAGTCTTTACCAGCTAGTTCTTTTGCAGAATCCTCATCAAGTTCACAACAGAAGCCAAAGTTGGCCTTCCAGGATACATGATGCATACACATTTGTGCATCCTTCTCACTGCAAACATTATTGTCATTTACTCTCGGTAGAAGGAGAATTGTAATTAGAAAAAGAAGAGTTCATCAAACAAGGTGACTTACTTCCCCAAGACCTTGGTAAGTATTTGAGCATAATAATCAACAATTTGGGCTTTCGTAACGACCCCAACCCCAGGTTTATGCATTTTAACAAGCCAGTGCTTTGAATTCCTTTCAGGAAACAACAAAGTTGTTCCAGTTTGTAGGTTTGCTGGATTACCAGCCTGCCCATTTAATGAACTATAATCCTTTTCTAAAGAGTTACAATCAGGATCAGGCCTAACTGATATGACCCCAGGTAAACCTAGAAACATATACAAATTGAAGTTAAATTCATTACGACTGTGAAATCAACCTAAATAACCCCTACAAATTCACCATACACAAATAAAATAAAAGCCTAAATTTCTTTTGGCAACAAAATCTATTAGTTAGAAGCAGCGTGAATAAATTATTGACAGAATTAGAAACTTACTGGCTAGCTGAGAAGATGTCTCTTCATCTATGTCACAACAAAAACCGAAGTGGGTAGCCCAGGAAGCATCATATATACACATTTGAGCATCTTTCTCACTGTTAAAACCAAATTTACAACACAATTTAAACCAAGAACAATAAGAATATAGAATTTGGACAAAAGCATTGACACAATACCTGCCCAGAACCTTTTGCAGAGTTCTAACGTAATAATTTATCACTTCTGACTTGGAGTTTAACCCTTGTGGAGGCCTTTCCATAATTACCATCCAATGGCGGTTTTCGGAAGCGGAAGGAGCGAGGGAAGTGCATGCAGTTGGTGAAGTTGCTGCCAAATTAGCAGAGAAACGATTCCAGTGAATGGAAGAAGAAATACAGAAACGGCTGGCCTTGTGGAACGAAATGGGCAATATGATGTTTATGGCATGGTTGTGAATTTGGGTTCGTTGAGGTTTGACAACATAATAGGTGGTCGTTTTGTTGACTGTGGTGGGAACAGCCAGAACCTCCATTTTTAGCTTAAGCTTCTGTTACTGAAGTTTCATGGCAGACCAAGCTACTTGCTTCTTGGGGACAGTTATCCGAAATTAAACCACAGCGCTTCACTTGTTAAGGGGGGCTCTGCACATGGGACATAATAGTAATAAAAGTCCAAAGGCTGGGAAAATATCGACGCCAAAGCTATGTCGTCACTTTCAAGAGTCACACATTTCTGGGAGCAACTTTATATCTCCATTTTTGTTAATTTTATAGAAAATTTGTATTTTTTTTTTGCAATTTTTTACTAAAATTGTGAAAAAAATTTAACGCTGACTCGTAATAATGAGTTGTAATCTTTTTGTATATATTACACACAAAATTCGTAAACACTTATTTTTCCATGAAAAATTAATAAAATTTCCATGAAAATGACAAATTTTATATTAAACACTCATAAAAATTCGCAAAATTTTTTAGTACACAGGAAATCACTGTCCAATTGTTTCAGGGTAAGTTATTTCCCTCATTTTGTGTTTGTACTACTTAGTTCCACTTCCCTCTGATGCCTGCTAAGCCATGCTTGGATGGTGAGAAAAATGAAGAAAGGAAAAATTGTAGTTTAGTTAAAAAGGAAAATGGATAGTAGAGATAATTTTAAAAATTCTATTTTAAAATATAATATTGGCAACAAATTTTATTTTTTTCATTTTCTTTTCTACTCTTCCTTTAATCCAAGCCATGAAAATTTTTTAATTTCAAAATTTTCCGTTATCTTTACTTGCTTCCATCCAAGCATGGGTAATAGTCCCTTGGTTGATTCTTGGTGGAATGAATTTTAATGTTCTCTCTAAAATAAATTTGGAAAATGATATTTTCTATAATCAAAGTTTACTACATGACAAAATATCTCTTAAATTTCAAAAATATTGATGCCCTTTGTAACAACTAACATATTTAGAAGATAATTGACATAACAACAATCCAAGTCTTCAATAATATTTCTCTTCCTCTATGAGCAATATAGCAGTTCTTTTTCAATATAGTCTGAAATATTATTTTATTGCTTGAGAACTAATATCTCAGCAATAAATACCATTATTCAAGCTGTATATAATATATATCTATTTAATTTATTTATTTTTTATATACATGATGACGGAAACTATCATACAAGAAAATACATTCAGTTATCAATCAGCAGTGGAGTTTCAGGATCGCCTTCAATTTCCCTCTTTGAACAGGAATCAGGCTTCAGGAGGCAAGCAAAACAAAGAGAAATTACCTGAGAAAGGTAAAAATATATTTCCAAGTTAGTAGAGAGTAACGGAGGCAGCAGGCAGTGAGTGAGGAGAGGGAAGAAAGAAGGTTAGGCAGCTCTTACCATGCAGATAGATGCACATATAATGCTAAAACCTTTGAAATCAAAAGGGGCTTTGCTTGACAAAAACAGTGCTGAAACAACATTTAAAGCAAATGATAAGCATCGTGATACATATAAAATGGGTTTATAATGAAATAGAAAATGATAGCATTTTACTTACTTGTCAATGGACTCATTGCAAGAGGTGATAGCAAATCAGATATGCATTGTACACCAGCAATAAAACCTTGTGCCTTCCCCTGCAAGAAAACATCAGACACACCAGCTGAGCCGGATCAATTACTTATTGTACTCAGAATGACGCTACATTCACCTTTTTTTTTTTTTTATTCCTTTTCACAAACTCTGTGCATTACTCACTGCACAGATGGCAAATTTTAATTTGAACTTTTCCTAGTTGTATACAAACTGGTCTAGCCTGCCTGCTTAGACATTGCCTCCTGTATACACAAGTGCACTTAAGTGTATAAAATTAAGTGCATCTATCATTTTCTTGATATAAAAGTCCGAGGTCAAAGATCATAAATAATGCGTTCAAGATGATTTGCTGGATGAACACCACAAACTAGAGCAATTCACTTTTTTATGTCAAAGTTCTTATTTCCACTCTGTCATTCTGCTCATTTTGTACTCTCCCGTCTCTAGGTTTACTCCTTCATTGACACAAATAACCAGAAACATATCACCCACCAAAATTGACAACTCTTATCCATTCTATCTTGCTGAAAAAGAGGGAAATCATTACGATTGCTCAAACACTTTTTTTTTTCATTTTGTTCGCTCCAATTACAACTTGATGATCAATCAAACAAAACAAGGATGTGATGGAGGTTTAAAGTCTGTATCTCTTCATCCACAGTTTCTGTTACTGCGAACAGGTAAAGCTGTCATTAAATTCCATGATATTAAGGCCATTTGCTGGCTTGTGTAGCTCTCTGAACCAGAAACTATAGGAATTAGTAAAAGTTGTTTGGAGCAGTGAAGCTCCATATATGAAAAATACTTATTATGTTATAGTAAATATGTTGAACATGCAAGCATACATTCCAATCGCCTGCAAAATTGACATGGCTGTTTTGTATTTTGCTAACATACTGACATTAACTAAAATGTGCCAAATTACATCAGACAAAGTTGAGAAATTTTCTGTTATTTTATTTATTGGGCAAAACGGAAGGACAAATTGTACATATTTTTAGTTTTTGAATGTAAAGTGGGGGTGAACAAGCACAGCAAACCTGATCGGTTGAGCTTGATGCTTTTGAAATGATAGCGTAAGTCTGCATAACCACAAATGGATAGATATGCAAAGACCATTCATCGATACAACAACTAATAAAATGAGTAAAAACTATCCTTTTTTGAATTCATCTATTATCATAAAAAGTAACAATTTTTGCTATTTGATAGAAGTTGATTTAGTACTCACAGAAGGTTTGAAAAGTACGTAGAAGACACCAAACGAGGCACTTAAGTAAGGCACCTGCAATGGTACAACGACTTAGATTACTAACACCTAAACAAACATTTTTATAGAGATTTCTTTTTCCCTCTCTTTCAACATCAATCATGAAAACATAGCATCATACAATAGCAGGAGGATATAATCTAATACAAGAATTTCCAAAACCCATATGCGGAGCAAATCTGTATACTGATATTGCTATAAAGTAATGTAAAAGTAAGGAAACGTCAAATTCGAGATTTGTCAAAAAGCTTACGGTAAATACAAGTGAAAAGGCAGAAGCATAATGATGAAAACATGGTTAAGATTACATACCCAAGCTGCCCATGCCAATCCATAAAGGAATCCCTAAACAGGAAAGAAATTAAAAAGAAAATGAAAAAAAATTAAATGAAAGTGAAATAGTATGATGATATCTATTCAATAAGTTTGCTTTGGGGAACGAGGAGAAAGCAAAAGAATACAAGATAACTTACATAAGCTATTGATGCAAGCAAGGCAAAGCAGAGTATGACTTTCTCTCCAACCACGGGGTTAAGTAATGGAAGCACAAATATCTGGAAGCCAACTGAGGGTAAGTACTTTGGAAATAAAGTAGCACGAGTCAATTTAAAAATTAAAATCATATCCATTATATAGACTTCCTCCTAGATGAAATAAAAGTAAATTTTATTATAAAAGCTTTTCATGGGCAATAAGGATCAACCAACCAGCCAGCTGCTTTGGTTATAAATTGTATGAATTACTAGATATCCCATAATCCTTAATATCAATGAATGATGAGAAATCTTGAAGACATTATACCTGAGAAAAGATTGAACCAATTCCTACCATCATCAAAAGTTCTGCAAACTGATTTTTCTTAAAGCCAAAAACAGCTTTCAGATAGTACTGCATATGAGATTATGACTGTCAAGTAGTGGTGTCAGATAAAAGTAATTTTTAATAGTTCACTACCTCAACCCCTAGAAGTAAGAAGGAAAGGATAAAGTAGCATGCCCATCTTAACTATGTTGCAGATATATTTCAATAAATCTCACGGAAATAATACACCGGAAAAAAAAAATAAAAGAAATTGCATTTGTTTGACATTCATGCATAAATGGACCCAGAAATTTTTAAAAGTAAGTAATGCTGATTCCTAACAGAATGCTAAACAAATTTTTTTTCAATTGATTCATCTGTAAAGCCCTAGAATTATCAGTTGATCATAACATGAGTCAAGCTACTCTTTCATGCAAAAAAATGGATTATATTACCAGATAAAAGTTAAAAGGAAAAAATGGGAAAATAAACAGATATAGTAATATGAACAGGAGCACTACGGTTGCGAGGTATCAGGACTATCACATTGAAGAAGCCTTAACATATTGCTTCCTAATGTTGAGTAAACAGAGAGAATATGTTTTGGCTTCACTTAAACTGATGGAAATCATACCAGCAATATGCTGCTTATGCCAGACATTCCCAACTCATAGAAGAAGCATACAAGGGCCATGCCCCTCAATGTGGGACTGAAAAGGGACATGTAGCAGAGAATTTAGGAATACATGCCAAGCTTACATTCAGAGAAGAAAACTTTCAGATAAAGAACTGTCAATTATAGATGTAGTTAAATGCACAGGTAATAATGCTAACAATAAAATGTGAGATTCAACCTGAAAATGACTATTTCTGCAGCATTTCTCATTGATTTGTATCGTTGATGAAGAAAACCAAGTATTTTAGTGCAACAACCAGACTCTTGTTTCTTTGTCGGAGACATACTCACAGTTTCAACAAGAAAGAATTGCATATAAACTGGGCAAAAGATCAAGAGTGCTATTGAAACCTGAAATCAGGGAATTATACAGAAAAGTTAATAACAACAAACCCCGATCTTATCCCAATAGATGGGATCAGCTACATGGATAATTCAAGCCAAGATTAAACCCTAAATTAATAAAAAAATAAATTTCACACATGAACTGAACGTTAATATAGAAGTTACTTGACAAACATACCAAAAAAATGTAATTTTCTGGAAGAAATCGAGCCAGCAAATTCCCCATAACATGTGATAGAGAAAAGAGACCAGTAATCCAACTAATTACGGCTGCCCTTCCACTTTCATTGACAACATCAGCCTGAAAGACAAAGCACAAAGGTGTATGCAAAATTCTTTTTCTTTATCATTCTATTTGAATTCAATTAGTAAGGAAAATTCTTACCACATAAGCAACAGAAATGCAGAAAATACTGCCTTGACTGATTATAAAAGAAATTGTGCGAATCACATAGTACGCATAGACAAACTCCTCAGACTGATGCCAGGCAAGTAAAGCTGTAACAAGTATATGGTGAAAAGGTGTACAAAGAAAATAACAAATTACAAGTAATTTTGTTCAGAACATTATCTTGTTATTGTCACACATTTAGGAGACTCATTTCTTGGCACTATCTATCTCCGTTTACATTTACCCTAATATCTTTCCCCTCCTGATTTGCTTATTGATTTATTTCCCTATCACTTATGTGCTTACTAAGATTGATTGAAAAAGGTTGAAGAAGCCATTACAATTGTCAATAGCAAGTTTACCTAAGGACAAACCCTTCAAAATAAAGGTGATCAGCATCGTGAAGGACCACAGAATTATCAACATTTTCTACACAACAGATTTGCAATCTAGATGCTGAATACAATTTAGATTTTATTTTCTGCAAGCCATTTGAAATTCAGCAGATGAGTTTGTGTCTGTAGAGTTCTTGACCTAGTTGTATTTGAATGTCAATATTAATCTGCTAATAGACTGCATGAAGTTTAGAGGATAGAATTGGATAATTGTTCTAGAGACAAATATTTTCTAACACAATCAAATCCGTAAATGCATGTTCAGTTTACATTTAGCATCCAGTTTAGGCGGAAAATGGGAAAATAAGAAGAAATCATAGCAAGGACATGGTGCAAAACAAATGAAATTTCAAATTTTGCTGCAATGAAGTCAACGAAATGAAAAACTTTTACAGTTCCTATGCATTTAATGTCAGAGATTCTTCGATATTCTCATAACCATACCAAAAGGGAATATGGTTGTGGACATGGTAATAAGGAGCAATGGTTTACGGCCCCACTCATCTGCAAGCTGACCTAGTAGTGGAAGAACCACCATCTTGAAAATTCCGACAACCTGCATAGAAAATTATATCCCTAGGTTTCAAATCCGGTTGACATAAAAGGAAGAGGGGAAGGGTGTTTGGCCTCATGAACACAGCTGTACTAGTGAAAACAAGGATGACAGAAGGAGAGGTATAAGGTCCTATCCTCTTTTCTTGTAATTTTGTTTCCCTTTTCTATCCATAATTTTCTTCCTCTATTAGAAAGATCAAAGGGAAAGTATAGGGAATCACCAAACTTAATTGATTGGAACCATAAATCAAAGTTATCTTGGACAAGAAAGGATCTCAAGAAATATTCAAGAGCCTAGAAACTTACAGCTTTTTCTCTTCCTCCCCTCTCCGTATATCGTACAGCATCTTGGTTGTTTCATACATTTATGAAATAGCTCATTCCTCAAATTCGTTGAATTATATACAGAATAATAAGTTGAAGATGAAAAAAATTCATAGATCTCACATTTTGGACATCAGATAAATGGAAAAAAAACACCCCATAAAATCATTACTTAAACTGGTAAACTGCCAAACAATTAAATTGAGATAACTAGAATTAGATGTAACTAAACTGAGAAACATTGTACCAATTAGTACTAATACATCAGTTAAACTGTTTTCTCCTTTTCTTTTTGATGTGGCAAAAGCTAATACCATTTCATGATCAACTTTTTATAAAGAAAGAAATTCTTAGCCACCAACTAAAATGAGAAGATGCAGCTCCAAATTGTTCGCTGGACCAAGTCCTTCAATCATGAACAAATTTACTACAACCTTGGTGATACAGTGCTACCTCCAACGAAGGGGGATTATGGGATCTCACAAAAAGATAACAGCCCAACGCCAGGCGGCCAGGCATCTTGTAAGTGACAAGCTTCTAGTAAGTTAATACAAAGATCCTTAGTCATGTAAGCATCATCTCTAAAGGTGTTAGCTGGTTTAGATTTTAATGTTGAGATCAAATTTCGTTTGTGGATGTCTAAATTTTATTGCCCCGGGGGGGGGGGGGGGGGGATAGAGAGAAAGAGTACTTTTAAGTTGTCTTAACACTATGAAAAATTCTTCTCTGAAATAAAGAATTTCCTTACATAAATACAATTCAACCCATCAACGAGTTGGTGTATGTAACACCACTCATATGATATGTTAAACTACTTAGTCCACATCTGATGGAGTTGTTATTCAAGATTGTATAAAGAGGGTAGAAAGAAAGACCATAGAGCTTGGAATACAACACTGTAATGACAAATTAAACAAATTTATCCAAGAAACCATCAAATTGCAATTGGCCAACTATTTTATAAGTAAACAATTGCAGACTCAGCGGAATTTTGATTCACTAGAGGCTTATCTTTCAAAATTACAGCCCTTCAAGCGAAAAATCACTTCATCAAGCACAAGAGTAGTATAGGTAACTTTTGAGTTAAAAACAAATTACTCCCATCCAAAGAACCAATTTTCCTCCATTTTCCCCCACACGTAAAAGAAAATAAGGCACAGGGGAAAGAATGGAGATGGGTATCGTACCGTTTGCTGGATCCCATTGATATAAATGGCTTTGGAGCAAGTTTTCTCTCCTGGGCACAAAGCTGAAGTAGTAACATCAACAAGAACAGACACAGTCATTTCCTCAGCAACCCAATGGACGCTAAGCGGCAACAGCAAGTGAATCAATGGCCTTAGATCTCTGAAGCCACTCAACCACGCCATGTTTTTAGCTTTCAAAGATCAAAATTTTAACTTTGCTTCGTAGCAATCAAGCAATATATATGGAGAATTTTCATGCGACATTGGAATTTGCAGTGTTAGAAGTATTTGTAGAAGAGTACAGCGGGAGGGGCATTGAAGAACGAGGATAAAGCATGGCGGCACGTGACGAAGACAGGCGGGAGAGTGGGCGCAACGGAATTGATTGTGGATGTCGACGGAATATCTGTAATTTTGATTACGTTGCTATTTGTCAGTTTTGTTTTTGACTAAGCAAAGTTGCTGACGTGACGCCTTGTGTGGCTTCTGCGTTATGATTATTGCCGGGAACTTTTCAAAATTATTTTTGTTGTTGGGTAAGTATTCAAGAAATTTTATGAAAGTTCCAAGAAAAATTAAATATCAAAAATATAATTTTTATATAATATTTTATAATTTTTTAAATAATTTTAAATATATATAAATTTATATAAAATTTAAATTTGATCCTTTATATTACTACTAAATAAAAATATGACACAACTTCCACCAAAAATAAAAATATTTTAATAATTTTTATTAATATAATAATATATAAATATGATAATGTTAAATTGATTTATAATGATAGTAAATTAAATTTAAATCTTTTTACATGTGCAATAAATACATAAAAAATGATTTTTTATTATTCAAAGTTGTATAAAAAATTATCTTAACAACTGTTTTTTTATATAAAAGTTATAATTTTAATTAACAAATACAAAAAATTCAAGTTTTCTTTTGCAAAAATTATAAGATCGAGTGCAAATACAGAGTTTCTTGGATGCATGCAGAATATTTTATTTTCCACTTGTGCAAATGCTAGTGTAAATGTATAATAGATTATGTGTAAGAGTTACTTAATATTTTTTTTTTAAAAGCAATTTTAATATACATACACTAGTCAACGGTGTCAGTTTAAACAACTTATTAAAATCCACGTCTTCTCACCAACCACCAAGGTCTCTTCTAATGATAAAGAAGCTATTATTAATATAAACTTGACACGTGATATGATGTTTATGGGAATTTTTTTTTTATTTTTGTTACTTACAAAAAAAATTATTTATCCTCTTTGCCTGCATACGCAGGATTGATGGGGCAGAGGTTGTCCTGGACCGACCACGTCATCTTTATCTGCCTTTATATATTTACTATAAAATTTAGGTTTGATTATTTCCTTTTTCCCCGTAACTTTTTTTAACAATCTTTTTTTTTTCTTTTTTCCGTGACGCAGAAAATAGAATAAAGGAAAGAAGATGTCTTGCTTTAATACATGAGATTAACTTATACATACCTGCAAACAAAACAAGTACACAAATACATACAAGATAAAAGAAAATGAAACATATCCTAATTGTCAAGAAATTGACCTAGGTTGATGACTTCATTTCAAATATATTGACATTTGGTCTTCACTAAAATATACTTCCCTCTTTTAAATTGATGAAGTCCATGACAAACAAGTAGATTGTAATTTTCTTGGCTATTACAAGTTATTGACATCATTTGAAATTTATGGTATAAATTTTCAACATCTTTAAGTGATTTTTATGGGTATGACTTTTTTTTTTTTGATAATAGAAAGAATAGTTAAATCACTAGACACATATTTATAATGATCAGATATCAAGCTTTAAATGTAATAAAAGATATAAAAACTTTTATTAAATATTAAATGTTATTTGAGTTAAAAACTTTTAACTTATAGATATAACCATTTAGAGGTAATAGTAGATTTTTTGTCTTAATTGTAGACTTGTGAATATACAAATCCTTAAGAAATTCTTCTTTACATGTAAATGCCACCAAACCTTGAATTCCAACCTCACTAACATTATCAATTTGTAATTCTTGCATAGTTTTACTAGCCGCCTTCTTTCAAGCATCACCCTAAAATGGAGTAGAAATAGAGGAAATAGACTATAATATGGAAATTAGAGTAGTTTGGCAAGCACCTATAGTGGGCTAAACTAAACTACTATATGATAGGGTCCTTTAGGATTTTGAAAGAAAAAGGGACAACCCCAAAAAGTTATAGCTAAATTTTCCTTCGGGGGAACTATTTTGTAATTTGAATTGAAATAACCAATATTTTCACATTTCGTGCAAATTGTGCAAACTCTTTCATTCTTGAACTAAATTAAGTGTGTTTTACTTGTATCTAAAAGAACAATAGTCCTAAAATGCCCAATAGAAAAGAATTAGTTCACCGTACCTTCTGAAAAAATAAATCCACATATTGTTGTTAAAAAGCTTACATGGAAAGTAGTTGACCCTTAATGTTCACCTTTTGTTCCTCTAGTTTTTTTAGCTTAGTCTCTAATTGGTGTAACCTCTTTGATTCATTTTAAAGACTTTGGAGGAGACCTTCATTGGTAAACTTCAATTCTTAAAGCTAAACTTCTAAATTAGGAACATTTAATATGATAGCTTTTCCTTAATTGTGGACATTAATAGTATCAACTTTATAATGATACTTTTTCTTTATTACCAATGTTGCAATAGTAAAAAAAATAGAGAATAATTTATTTAACAATCCTTAATATTATGCATTTGAGAGCCTAGTTCATCAATGCAATTGTCTCTAAATTGCTGCAGTTTTGATACTAGGGCCAAGCAAGCAAATTCTTGATCAAGTAAATTCAATTGGGCTAATTTAAGTGATGTGAGTCTTTTCAATCTTTTATGTTTGTCATTATACAAATTAGATGGTGATGATAAAAATCCCCTTTTTGAAACCTTTAGGAGTAGAAGTAGAACCCATATCTAGCAATAAAGCCACACTTATTTAGTTAAACTAAGTATTATTACAAGTGTTAACTATAAACATTACTTTCATCAATAAAAATGTCTTTGTGATTAATAAAGATGTATAAAACTCAATAAATATAATTTATAAAAATGTCTTTAATAAATTACTTTATTAATTAATAATTATAATTAATTTATTACAAAAATTCATTGGTAAATATCATTTATTAATTTATTACCTATCCTAAAATATCATATTTATATACTCTTTTTATACAATTAACAATAATGTGCCATTTATACAATTTGTATACCAGAGATGTGTGACTTAAAGCCTTTAAGGCTCATTCTATGGTGGGAAACAATTTTTAAATTAGAAATTGTTTTATAATCATACCACTCATGAATGAATTTTTTTTGTAATTATTTATATTTTATTTTCTTGATTTTACTTGTATTTACCCAGTGGATAATTATTTTTTAATATATAATTTTTAAATAATTTTTTTAACTTCTTTTATTTTCTTTGCATTTAATTAATGGATATTTATTTTTTTCAATTGAAGTTATCAAAAATTACTATTTAGTCTTGTATAAGAAAGATATGATAGTATAAGTAAATACTATCATATTTTAGTGGATATTTGGACCTTACACAAAATAGTATAATAATAATACGTTTAACTTGTTTTTATATGATTAGCACAAGATAAAATAATCCCACCATACTAATTTATTAAAATAGCATAAGATTAGAATTAAATTTATTATTTCTAATTTAATCTAGACTTATTGTTACATCATTTTGTCTCTAATAATATTATTGTTTAGACTAATTTAATCGTAACATATGTTATCTTTAAAAATATTAATAATTTAGCATTAATCTATTTTAGTTATCATTCCTAATTTATTTTTAATATAAAAATATTAATAATTATTTACATATAAATACATATAATATAATAAATATATCAATTACCATTAATTAAAATGATTATAAAAGGTTGAAAATTTTATAATTTCCAAATATTATAAATTATTTTTAAAATAAAGTTAATTTTATATGAATAAAATTTTTAATACTATTGTGTTATATATAAGTTTGATAACATACTTATATGGTTGTTTATCAACACTTAATAGTATTATATCTTATTATATCATTATCCTTGTTATAACCCTATAAATTTTAAATTATTTTATAAATTACTTTTAGGTGAAACTAATAAATGAATATAAGGAAATATGAAATAAAATTTATGGTAAATAATAAATTGTATGAATAGATTTGGAATAAGGAGTTTGTATAAATTGGTTAAGGAAAAATACATAAAATAAAAGGTTTAAAGGTTATAAGTATTTAAATATGAGCATGGACGAGATTTAAGACATAATTCCAAAAATATACTTGCTCTTCCTCTTGTAAACTTTAACCCCCCCTCCTTTTTTCTTTTCATTTTTCCTAAGTTTCCTAACATTCCTCTTTCACACTATCCTCACCTCCCTAAGTCTTTTTCTACATTTTCCTCGATTAAGTAATTTGGAGGTTAATCTTCATCAAATTTATATACAATTAAGGTAAAGCCACCAAAATTCCCATTAATCTTAAGTATTCTTTCAATCTTCCATTTGGATTTGGATAAAATTCAAACATTAAGCTTAAAAAGGGAGAATAAAATGCTAACTTCTAATTTGCTCATTTTAGATGATGAGGTATTGATAAATCTTAGTTCTAGCTCTTAAACACCTCCTTTGTACTAACATGAGTGAATATTCAAACTCAAATATAAGGATTTTATTGAAATTTGCTTGGTTAAGTTAGGGTTTTATATTTTTGATAAATATATGTGAAATGAGTTGATGTATAATGTTTTGTTAGATTTTAATGTTGAAGATGACATTAATGGGATGCCATAAATGTATGTTAATGATTGGTTGTATAATAAATGAGTTTGGTTAAGGATTTTGCCATATGAATAGTGCTTCGCATTGAAATCTATAGAAAATCACATAGTAATCAATTATGGCTTAAAAGTTGCTCTTAAGAGGGCCATGCTCAACTATTAATAGGAAGTTTAGCCATTGGAAGGTTGTAGTCAATTGCATAGTTAACTATGGCTAAAAAGCTTGCACTTTGGATAATTATAGTTGAGTATGTAGTTGACTACCCTATTTAGACCTTACATTTGTAAGTCCATAGTGACTATAACTTGCTTTTTGTTGGCTAATAATCAACTTTGGCCAATTCCTAAATGACTAGTTGTCATATATATAGTTGATTATACATGAAGAAAATGTCCTCAGGTAGTTTACGATTAAATATATATTCAACCATGATTTTGAATCCTTAATAATAGGTTCTTATACAACTTTTATGATATAAGAAGAGTACTTAAATATTAAGTTATTCTTATTTGAGCATTTAAATGATAATGATTAAGTAATATGGTCATGCAATGATGCATAATGGGATTAAAATATGCATTATGAGGTGAAATTTATAAAATTAAAATGATGAAACTTTAAGTTTAATGTGGAAAATGGTATGAGGGCACATTGATGAGGATTATGTAATAAGCTAGAGCTTAGTAACCATTTTTGAATGGATAAGGCAAATCAAAAGGGGACAAGGTTATGTTTCTAAAAGGATAAGAATCACTAGAAATCATAATGAGTTTATATGCTTTTATTCATTGATTGCTTGCATATATTATTGGAATGTGATAGTTTTATAATATTTTAAATGTTGTGTTATAAACTAAGGTTGAATAGGCCTATGGGTTTTATTATTTTTGTATTAACCTTAATTAATGAATATTTGAATTTGGTATTATTTAAGTTAATTTTTAAAAATAAAGGAGGGTAAATTCAATTAGTAAGGATTATACTAATTCTTACCTTTTAATCTCTATTTATATTTGGATATTTATTCATTAAGCCTAAATTTACCCTTTCATGTTTTACCTTTACAGGTTTCTAGGTTCATTTACCTTAACCACTAGCACTACCACTTTAGAGTTAGATTCTTGGAAGCTTACTCAATAAGGAAATAAGTAGTAGAAGGATATTTTGATATAGATATTTTTGAGGCCTTGCTTTGATTAGGTTTAAGGTTAGAAAGGTAAAAACTTATTATTTTCAAGCTAGTTAGCTAGCTTATTATAAATAGGTCTAACTCCTTTTGTACTCGAATCATGTTCAATGAGTGAAATCTCATTTATTTCTCTTAAATGTTTGTCATCTTTTCTAATATTCCATGTATGCTTTAATATGTTAATAAAGAACATAGGTTAGGCTGGTGGAAACTCGGTAGTAAGATTCATGCTGATCATAATTTGGTTAATGTCACGACTCGCTTGATTATAATCAATGTGGATCTAATTTCTGATATCCACAAGCTTTTCTAACCTAATTTGGTATCATCACACAACTACTAAACAAATTAACTTAGTTTAATTACCTCATTTCATTATAAAAGAAACATTTACATAAGAGTTATGCTATCATACGTATAAAATATCTACAATTATCCTCAAAGTTTATTGATCCCTTCTAGCTAACTTTCTTTCTAAAATTATGGCTGCTCAATACATTTATCACTATGGACTTCACCCTTGGATAGTTAGTAGTGGCTGCAGAGCTTCAGTTTAATTATCTGTAAGACATTTTAAAAGAAAATAGTGAGACTATAATTCAATAAGTAGATAATTTACTTAAATAAGCCATTTCATTTTCCATATACAAATATTCATTCTAATTATTTTAAATACTCATATTTTTTACAAATACATAACATTATTATTCATAATTGAATTCACACATATAAAAAATAACTAATAAATCCATCTTGTACCTTCTGGTAATCTTTATCAATTCACAAACTTAACTGGATTCTGTGTAAGTAATTCAATTTCAACATTTCATTATTCAAATTTTCTTCGCTTCTTAACATTTCATCATTTTTCTAGCATATCTAGTTTAATTACAAAGATTTGACATTTACTCATAAGTTTTCAAATAAACATGCATAACCCATAACTTATCAATATACAAATCATTAAATCATTTTACCATAACTTCTTATTTCACATGTTCATTTTTGTGAAAATAAACTTGGTACTAGAATTTGGGCTCCTAACATAGGGGTTATAATCGAGTACTATACCTAAGTACTAAAAGGTAAAAGCAATAGAGGGCTCTGATATTCAAGTATGTTACTCAAATATAGGCCACCTAATAATAGGACTTGTATTCAAGTAACATACTTGAATTTTAAAGATAGAAGTAATGGGGCTTTTAGTATTTAAGTATGAGACACGAGTATTAAGCCATTACATACACATTTTGAGTAGTACTCAAGTATTTAATTTGGAATTTTTTAGAAAACACCTTGAAAATGTAGAAAACCCATCTAAATCACACCTTAACTTAATATGCAAGATATCTATCCATTATTCACCATTTTACATAACTACTACACCAAATTCTAACTCAAAACAACATTAACTCACTTAAGCAACAATATCTTAGCTTTCAAACATCAAGTATCACTTAAAAAAAACCATAAGTAAACTAAATTAAATATTTACATTTATTTATTTCAATGTAAGTAGATTACCTCTAGCTTGGAAGGAATGAAGGAGATTAAGATGAGCTTAAATTACCCTTATCAATATTAATTTAAGTAAGAATTAGACTAGAGTTCCCTAAGTCATCAATTTTGTTGTTTAGTATTTTACCCAAAAAGGAGTGAATTAGGTTTAAAAACTTTTTGGAAAATAATAACAATGTGACTTAAATAAGTTATTTGAGAATGAAACTAATAACTAAGTAAATGTAAACTCAGCACAATAGTAAGTATGTTTCAAAAAAATAGAGCATAATATAAATAAATAGAGAGATAAAGAAGAAGAGATTCAAACACTGCTATTTATAATAGTTCCAGCCTTAAAGATCTAACACTCAAGATGTACATCCACTACTAAGCCTTTTTAACTTAGATTTAAACTCTAATCCATTATCTCTTCAAGTTTGAGGGTACTTGAAGAATCCTTAGTAAAAGTCTCTACTTTTCTTGTGTAATCCCTTTAAGAAAACTCTTTCAAAGATTTTATCTATCAAGAGATTCAACACTCTTAATGTTCATAGGGATACCTCATCCTAATATATAATAGATGTATGATTTGGATTCAAGAATATAGCTTACAAACTTTAAAAGTTAGATTACATAATGAAGAACTAAGAGAGGAATTTGAATCAGTTTAGGTTAAAGGATTTTCAAGTTTTAGATAAGAGAAAATGAAGTTTCTTATGTCTATGTAACAATGATAGCATTTTCTTATATTTTCAAATTGAAATGAAGCTTATATATTGAGGTTGAAAAGGTAAAAAAAAATCCATTATAGATAAAATATAACTATTATAAAGTAGTTGGCACCTTGTGAATCGATTGGTCAATCGATTCAGGCTATCTTTGAATTTTTGAAAAAGTTATAGTCAATTGATTGGTCAATCAATTCACTTGGCTATACAATTTGAATTCAATACATGGTGAATTGATTGGTCAATTAATTCACTAGACCTTAGTCTAGCTTTAGATATGCAAAATCAATTAGTCAATTGATTTTGCCTTTTGAAAAATTTGGTTTTGAATAAAAATACAGAGCAATGAATAGGTTTATCAATTGATTCATAAAACTTGATTTTTGAAAATTTAAAACATTGAATCAATTGGTTAATCAATTCATTTTGCCCTAATTGCTCTCTAGACCTTTGGAATCAATTCATCAATTGATTTAGGATATCTAATGTACTCTCTTGATGCTTGGAATTAATTAGTCAATCAATTTAATTAATTAATCAATTAAGTTTGGAATTAAGTGGTCAATCGATTCATACCCTATTTCTCTAGTTTTTCAAAGAGAGCTATTTTGAAATATGATTTTCTTTCTTGAAAAATAATCTAACCTTATTTTAAAAGTTTTTTAACACAAGATTAATCTTAATAATTAATATTTTTCATAAAAACTTGAACCTTTTATTGATTAATTCCTCTTATACAATTTCATCTTATAATCCTAACGAAACTAATTCCTCCTTCAATCTTTACTTTTTATATTAGGATTCTAGTTGATTAAATACCAAATTCAAGAATATTAAAATATTTTGCTATCATCAAAACCTCCTTAATAGGGTTAATCTCCTTTTTTTATGATGATAAATCATCTTGAAATTAAATTAAATTTCCACATGATAACTCCTCTAACTAGAATACTTCCCCTCAAAACATGCCATTTAATTTCAAGATCTCTTACTTTTCTCCCCTTTTTACCATCAATCAAAAAGTGAAATAAGAAAGTAGCAAATAATTACTAATAAGGATAAATAACTAATAATGGGCATCAATAACTAGTGAAACATAAAAACTAATAAAGTAGCAACAATATCCAGCATAATGCGCATAATTAATAAAACATAAATCCATAAAATATAATATCTAAAAAATTTAGTAGTATGAAATATAAGAAAAAATAAGTTTTAAGCAGATAATGGGACTAAGCGAATAATTATGTCTAATTGTCTACCATATTATTTGAATTATTCCCAGTTTCTTCATTGTTTGAAGTAATTGCTTCAAAGTCTCCTTCTTCATCTGCTTCCTTCTTTAAAGGTATAATCTCTTGTTTCCTTTTAGTTCTCTTTTCAACTTTAAGAGAGAATGCTTCTTCTTCTTTAAGAGAGCTATCTTTTTCTTCTTCAGCAATGTTTAGTTTTCCTTTAAGCTTCCTGAACTGATTCTTAATATAAGATTTTAACTTCTTTCATGTCTTTTGATGCAATGTAGTGATGTGATCCCTTAAAGCCTGCATATCAAATTCTTCAATAGCATCTCCTCTTTTAATTAAGTGCTAAACTCTTTCTATCTTTTAGAAAGACATTTATTTCATATGTTTGGCCTTTAATCTTTTCAATGCCTTAAACTTTTTTATGTTGGTTTCCTAATTAACTTGAATTCTAAAAACTTTGAAAAGCTCTATAAAATCATCCTATAAGGAAGGAAGTCTCTATTTACATGGGTATGCATATAGAGTAGAATATGGTAGGGGAAGTTAATTAGAATCTTTTATCTGATGGTCACATCATGAATAACTCATGATCATCAATTTGAGTGAAGTTGTCCCTCTTTGGAAGGATTATTTTAACAATGGTGTAATGCATATCTTCCATTGATAACCCTATAATCCGTAACTTATTCTTTATGATTTTAAGGTGAGAGTAGGGCCAAAACAATCTTATAGCAATAGCCTTAGAATAGTTTGTAATGTTTCTAGCACTAGTAAAGGGTTGATTTGCATTCATATCAAAAATTGCAACTAACTCATGAATGCCATCAAAAAACCTCTCACTCCTGACAATGGTGATCAATTCAAGTAAGCTTTCTTGCCCATTTTTCTTAAGATTGACATAAAATTGATACACTAGGTTAGGATAGTTATCAACAGCATATCCAATAAATTTTAGCAAACTTAAATGTTCCAATATATGATATATATCCAGATTTTTGTTTCTAAAAAATTTTATATCCTAACAATTTCTAGGTTCTATTTCCTTAGTCATGCATTCTACAAATCTTTCAAAAAAGGTTACCTTAGAGTAGTAAACTTTTTCTAAACCCTGATCAGCAAATGAAAGGGATTGAGATAATAACCCTATTACTTTTCCCTTTCCTTTACTTAATTTACTATAAGGACATTGAGTTACTATGATTTTCTTTCCCATAAGATTGATGATTACTAAATTTTGGCAGAAAAATAGAAGTTTAGGAATAGATTATAGCTAAAGGGTTTAGTGAGATATGGGTTAAATAAAAAATTTAATACTGCTAGCATTTTGATGCATTGAATGGTATTAGAAATGATAGAGATGGTTTTAAATGGTATTTTTTAGTGTTTTTAATGAAGAAGATTAAAGGTTATTATGAGAAGGTGAAGGAGTAAAAAAAATGCAATGGTCAGAGTAAGAAACAAGGAATGAATGGCATAGTTACCATGCAATAAGGCTTATATAGAGGCCTTGCGAATCAATTGACTAATCGATTTATAGATGAATATGTTCATCTTTGAATTGATTGACCACTAGATTTATGGCCAGAAAATTTCAAATTTTAGAATTCCCTCCACGTGTGGTCAATTGATTACCAAATCAATTTTAAACTTATATAGACTAATACTGCCATCTTGGAATTAATTGACCACTTGATTCATGTCCCACACACACAAATCCTCAAATTGATTGGTCATTTAATTTATCACCTTGGAATTGATTGACTACTTAATTCCTTGTATGCTGAAAACTCCTATCTTATTATTCCATTTCTCAAATGATATGTGTTGTAACTTTTTGACCTTATGGATGATTGAAGCTTGATTTTGAGCTATGATTACTGAAGATGAAAGGTGGCACCTATAAAATAAACCTTTCGAATAACTTCAATGCTTAAGTTAGTATATTGATAGGAAAAACATGAAATTAGTGCATAAATTACTTCTCAAGAAAATTCAACATGCCTAATTCTCTTCTTGCAAAATTAAAATGATCTTCACTAAGTAGCTTAATAAAGATGTCTGCCAATTGAAAATCAATTTGGATAAACTTTAATGAAATGTCTCCCTTTTAGACATAATCACGAATAAAATGATATCTTATTTCAATGTGCTTGGATCTTGAGTGTATGATAGGATTCTTAGTTGAATTGATGGCATTTGTATTATCATATTTTATAGGAATATTTTTATTCAATCCATAATTAAATAGTTGTTACTTCATCCATAAGAGTTAAACACAACAACTACCTACTACTATGTATTTCGCTTTAATTATGGATAGTGTCACACTATTTTATTTGTTGTTATACCAAGAGAGTAATGAATGTTTAAGAAATTATCATACTCCACTAGTACTTTTTCTATCTAATTTGCTACTAGCAAAATTAGCATTTGAATAACCTATTACAAAATTCAATTTTTCTTTAAGATACCATAAACCAAAGTGAAGTATGCTTGTAAGATATCTAAAAATCCTTTTTATAGTAGTTAAGTGTGATTCTTTTAAGTTAGCTTGAAATCTTGTGCATATACACATATTAAACATAATATTTGGTCTACGAGCAATTAGATAAAGCAAGGATCCTATCATTCCTCTATACATTGTAACCTCTATCTTTATAACTTTTTCATCTAGATCCAGCTTGGTTACTATACTTATAAGGGTAGGAGATGGTTTGGTTTCACTCATCTTGTATTTTTTCAGTAGCTCCTTAGTGTACTTAGTTTAGCTTATGAAGATTCTATCACTTGATTACTTAATTTGCAGCTTAAGAAAGAAATTTAGCTCTCCTATCACGAAAATCTCAAACTCACTTTGCATTAACTTAGTAAATTCCTTGCATATAGACACATTAGTAGCATTAAATATGATATCATCAACATATATTTGCACAAGAAGGATATTTTCAAATTTTAATTTCATAAATAAAGTGGTATCAACTTTTCTTCTTGAAAAACCTTTTCCTATCAAGAATTTGCTTAGCCTTTCATACCAAGCTCTAGGAGCTTGTTTTAGGTTGTATAAAGCTTTCTTTAATTTAAATACATGATTTGGAAAGAAAAAAATTTTAAAACCTAGAGGTTGTTCAACATACACTTCCTCTATGATTATACCATTTAGAAAAATATTTTTTACATTTATTTGATAAAGTGTGAATCTTTTCATCAAGCATATGATAATAATATTCTAATTACTTCTAGTCTAGCTATTGATGCATATATTTCATCATATAATGCCTTCCTCTTAGTTGTATCATTTTGTAACCAATTTGGCTTTATTTTTTTTTATCATGATACCATTTTCATCTAATTTGTTTCTAAAAACCCATTTTATGCCGATAATTGGATAATCATTTAGTCTTGGCATAAGTTCATAAACTCCATTTCTTTCAAGCTAATTTAATTCTTCTTACACTGCCAAGACCTCATATTCATCAATTATTGTTTCATTAATATTCTTAAGTTTATTTTGAGATAAAAATGCTAAATGATCACAAATATTCTTAAAAAAACTTTTAGTTAACCTTTGAGTCATATCACTAATAACTTGATCAATGGGATGACCTTTCATCATCTTTTATTCTTTTTTAGTTTTATAAGTTAGTTCTTGTTTTGCACTTCTAATGGATGGAGCTACTTCTTTATTTTCTTTATTCTTTTCTTCAGCATTCATCTCCTTATTTAAGTTATTTTCAATCACCCATGAGTCAGCCCACTCCTCATCTTCTTTTGATATCTTTTTCATGCTAAGAGAGGATTCATTAAATACAATATGCATAGATTCTTCTTCTAGTAAAGTTATTTTATTATAAACCTTGTAAGCTTTGCTATTAGAAGAATATCCAATAAAGATAGCTTTATTAGATTTGGTATTAAACTTTTTAAAGTTATCTTTTCCATTATTGTGTACAAAATAATTGAAACTAAAAACATGAAGATGTGAAATATTTGGCTTTCTTCCTTTGTAAACTCGTAAAGCTTTTCTTTAAAATTGGTTTAATAATGGCTCTAGTCATCATATAACAAGCAATGTTTACTACTTTAGCCCAAAATAATTGAGGAAGAAAGCTATCATTAAGCATAGTTCTTGCCATCTCTTCTAGATACTTATTTTTCCTTTCAATAACTCTATTTTGTTAAGTTGTTTTAGGAGATGACAAGTTATGCTTAATTCTACTATTATCACAAAAACAAATAAAATCTTGATTTTCAAATTTCCAACCATGATCCTTTCTAATGCTTACTATGAACATTCCTTTTTCATTTTGTAAAGTTTTTGCAAGTCTTTTAAAAGCTTTAAAAACTTTATCTTTAGAAAGAAGAAATATTATCCATATAAATTTTAAGTAGTTATCAGTAGTTACAAGTACATAGAGATTTCCTCTATAACTTTTAATTATTAAGGGACTAACTAAGTCCATATGTAGTAATTGAAATGGTCTAGTGGTGGAAACAAAGTTTTTGGATTTAAAAGAAACCTTTACTTATTTTTCTTTTTAACATGCATCATAAATTCTATTTTTGGCAAATTTAAATTTTAGTAAACGATCAACCAAATCATTTTTAGAAAGTTTTCCAATAAGATCAATGCTTGCATAAGCAAGTCTTTTATGCAAAATCTAAAAGTTATTATCTATACTAACCAAGCATTCAGAATATAGATTCAGCTCATTATCAATGTCTATTATATATATATATTTCCATATCTCTTACTAATTAGCTTAATTTTCTTATCATCTTATTTTTCAATAATGCAATAAGAGGAATCAAATGTAACTTCATTCCCTTTGTCACAAAATTAAGTAATGCTAAGCAAATTATGCTTAAGCCTTTTGATATATAAGACATCATCAATACCAAATTTAGAATTTTTACCCACTCTACCTTTTCCTATGATTCTTTTTTTTGAATTGTCTCTAAAAGTGACGTTTCCTCCTCCCTCAAGTATCAATAAGATGAACTTGGATTTATTCCTTATCATATGCCTTGAGTAGTCACTGTCTAAGTACCATATCTCACTTTGAGTTCTTAAACATACCTATAAAAGGAACATCAATTTTTTGACTTTTGGTACCTAAAGTTATTTAGGTACATCTTTGTTAACTGTCATATATGTCCCTTTAGGGACTTAAATTTTCATTGTTTTAACATTAATATTCCTTCGATATGTACCAGAATAAATTTCATGCTCTTTTTATTTGTAATAGAAGTATGTTATTTTTAGTTGTCTCTTCATAGTTTCTTTAACAAAAAAGTTCCTGTAAAAATGATTCTTTTTGTTTGGTGTGTAACTAAGAATTTCTTTGTTAAAAGTTAAAATTGGTCTTTCAACCAAGAAGAATGTCTAGAGAATCTTTGCCTTTTGTGAATTTCTTAAAAGTTTTAGTTAAATCATCAATTTTTTGCTTAAGATTTTCATAAGAGGTGCATTTTTTAGTGATTTTCTTAAGGCTCTCTACTTTTTGAATCAATTCTTCATTTTCCTTTTCAAGTTACTCAATATTGTCTGCCAAAGAAGAGGTTAACTTCTTTGAAAGTTTAATATTTCTATTGACCTTAAGTAAATCTAAATTTAAATAAAAAATGACATAATTAGATTCATTATTTGAATTAGAGATGGATACCTTGTCTTTATCTTGTTCTCTCAAAACCATCAAGCATAGAAAAGCTTCTTCATCTTTGTTATCTTCATCGCATGAATCATTGTCATTATTATCTCCCCAAGTAGCTAAGTGTGCTTTCTTTTGAGTACTTTTGTTCTTCTTCTTTTCAAGTTCGAACTGTTTATTCAAGTATATGGGACAATTAAACTTGATATGCCCCTTACTTTTTGCACTCATAACATGTTGAAGTAGTTTGCTTATTAGCTTCTTCTTTAGTTGCATGCTTGTTTACTTGAGACACTCTTTTTCTACCACTAATTCTTTTAAGTGCCCTCTAATATTTCTTAGTGAGAAAGGCTAAGTTATCTTTCAAATGAGATGTCAAGTAATTCCTTTTAGTAATCTTCATCAATTTCATCCTCATTTGCATTTGCTTTAACTCTAAGAGTAAGAGACTTTTTCTTTTTTTCACTATTATTAGCATATCTCTTAAGCTCTAACTCATGCTCCTCCAAATTTCTAAATAAATCTTATAGAGTTGGCATTTTTATCGTTATTGCTTCTTTGATAGTAGTTATTTTTTGTTGCCGTCAATTGTTAGTGATCTAAGCACTTTGTGAATGAGTTCTTCATCTATAAGATACTTACCAAGAAAATTTAATTAGTTAACAAAAGCAATAAATCTTTGTATCATTTTTTTAATAGATTTTTCATTATTCATTCTAAATAATTCATATTGATAAACTAATGTATGCATCTTACTTTCTTTGACTTGTATGATTCCTACATGAGCTATTTCAAGCACATCATATATTTCTTTTGCAGTTAAGCAATTTGACACTATCTCATATTCACTAGGCCATAAAGCATTTGATGAAATCCACTTAGCTTTACAATGAAGTTAATGTTTTCTTTTCTCATCCTCACTCCATTCAAATCTTGGTTTCAAAACCTCTACATTATTGTCTTTTTTAGATGGTAGATTATAACATTTTTTAATCAAATCCTACATAATAATATTAGTAGCTTCCATAAAATCTTTCATTTTTTATTTCCAATAAGTATAATGTTATTCATTAATGTTTGGGGGTTTGTTTAATGGAGGATATTTGGATAAAATGCTAACACTATTTACATTTATTAGATCCTTTTGAGATTGTAAGATCTTAATCCAGAACCCAAGCTTTAATACCAAATATTATTCAATATTTTACCAAAAAAGGGGGTGAATTAGGTTTAAAAACTTTTTTGCAAAATAATAACAATATGAGTTAAATAAGTGATTCAAGAATGAAACTAATAACCAAGTGGATGCAAACTCAACATAATAACAAGTATGTTTCAGAAAAATAGAGCACAATATAAATAAATAGAGAGATAGAGAAGAAGAGATTTGAACATTACTACTTATAGTGGTACCAGCCTTGAAAATCCAATACTCCAAAGGTGTACATTCACTATCAAGCCTTTCTAACTTAGATTTGAACTCTAATCCACTATCACTTCAAGTTTGAGGGCACCTAAAAAAGTCCTAGTACAAGTCTCTACTTTTTTTATATAATTCATTTAAGAAATCTCTCTCATAGCTTTTGTCTATTAAGGGATCCAACATTGTTAATGTTTATAGGAATATCTCACCCTAATATACAATAAATGTATGATTTTAATTCAGAAACATTAAAAGTTGGATTAAACAATAAAGAACTAAGAGAGGAATTGAATCAATTTGGCTCAAGGGATTTTCAAGATTTAAATGAGAGAAAATGAAGTTTCTTGTATCTATGTATTAATGATAGGACTTTCTTATATTTTTAAATTGAAATGAAGCCTTTATATAAAGGTTAGAAAGGTAAAAAATCCATTACAAATAAAATATAGTCATTACCGGGGGCACTTAGTGCCTTGTGAATTGATTAGTCAATTGATTTAGGTTGCCTTTACATTTTAAAAAAAGTTACGGTTAATTTATTAGTTAATGATTCACCAGACCTCGGTTTGGCTTTGGATGTATAGAATTGATTGGTTAATCGATTCCACCTTTTAAAAATTTTGGTTTGGAATAAAAACACTAGGGTAATGAGTAAGTTCATTAATCAATTCATAAAACTTAGTTTTTTTAAAATTTGAAATATTAAATCGATTAGTTAATTAATTCATTTTGCCCTGATTGCTCTTTAAATCTCTAGAATTGATTGGTCAATTAATTTAGGATGTCCAATGTACTTACTAGATGCCTGAAATTGGTTGGTCAATCAATTTAGGTATTCTAGTTTACTCTGTAGATGTCAATCCATTCATATCATATTTTCTTAGTTTTTCAAAGAAAGCTATTTTAAAATACAATTTTCTTTCTTGAAAAACAATTCAACCTTATTTTAAAATCTTTTTGAAATAAGATTAATCTTAATGGTTAATATTTTTCATGAAAAACTAGAACCCTTTATTGATTAATTCCTTTTTTACAATTTCATCTTATGGACTTAACAAGAATCTTAACTAAATTAATCATGTTCTACAATCTTTAATCTCCTTCAATATTCACTTTTTACATTAAGATTCCAATTAATCAAATGTCAAATTTAAGAATATCAAAATATTTTATTATCATTAAAACATCCTTAATGGGGCCAAGGTTAACAAATTTCTCTCTTCATTATAAGCATTTTAAAGAAGTCTTACTTCTAAAACTAAAATCAAGTAAGAACTTATCTTGTTGTGTAAAGATCTATGAGGAAATTTGATGGAATTGATGCTTAACTTACCAATTGAAGAAGATTATGTGAAGGAAGAGTGTGACAAGGTAAGGAATCAATTATTTCTACCGAAAATGGGGAAATGACTTAGTGTCGTTAGGTTTTATTTCTTTTGAGGGCATTTTGGTAGATTTCGAGAATTACTAATGGCATTTTTAGAAACAATGATCCTAAATTTCCTCTATATATCTTATTGATTTATTTTTAACTTACTTTTATCTATCTTCATAATAAAATTCCACTCTCTAGAAACAAATATATATCCTAAAATTGTCTACAACATTTTTTAATTATGGGCACAAATGTGTAATTATTGAATAAATAATTAAAATAAAATTTTAAAATATTCAAGGTGTAACAATTGGGTTGTGACAATCCATTATACAATCATGTTTCTTTATCCTATTGTATCTTGTACTATCGTGCCCTCCAAATGTGCCTTTACTATTTTTGTAAAATAAAAAATGGACACTAAAAATAATAATCCTTTTTATCTACTAGTAAAGGTATTAAAACTACTATGTAATTTTTTTAAATTTAAGTAATTTTTAATTATATTTTAGAATCTTTTTATAAATATTGTTATCATTTTAAACTTTCTTTACATTGTATCTTATCTCTATAAAATTTTTCAATTTTCCCCTTAAATAATTGGATTTACATTATACATAGGTTATATTTCTACTTTTTATTTCCCTTTATATTATTCTGTATAACTTATTGTGTTTAGACTAGATAAATGGTGAATTTTAACAGCATAACATGAACAAACTATTTTTTATATTATTTTAAATATATTAATTTCTTATGTATTATTTTGCCACTCTCATTTTAATCTTATAAAAAAAATACATAAGAGAAGCACATATTAAATAATGTTTTGAAATAATTCCTCCATACCTTGATTAAAACTCGAGGTATGAATACTTTCACTAGTATACTAAAGCATTTATATATTTACATCTTGTTAATTTACAATATGTTAAAACACTTATATGATATAAAGGAAAGGAAAAATAATAAAAGATATTGAAAGACAATAAAAAAAGGAAGTTCAATGGTTGAAAAAGAATTTTACTTTATTTGAATGTTTAGAAAATACTTTGAAGTTTTCTAATTTGGATGAAGATAACATATTGAATAACAAATGGTATTAGAGAGATTTAAAAGATTAGTCATACACTTCTAACTTTTTTCTTTTTTAACATAAACCTTCAAATAAGAAGGTTACCTTTCCTTTATCCTTTATTGTCCAAACATTCCATCAAATAACAAAGTTATCTTTTAAATATGAACTTTTATATTTTTATAATTTGGCCCCATTGTGAATGCTTACCAAGTTAAACCATGATGGATTGAACTATGAAGTATCAACTTAAACTCATGACACCTACTATTTTAAAGAAAACTTAACGATTGTTACACCAAATTTATTGATGAAAACTATAGCAATATATACAATATTTTCATACTTATTTCCCCTATATTTAGGCTCTTAGGGTGTACATGTACTTTTTTTATTTTATGATTGAGCATGATTTTGAAATAAAATTAAATAATTAGGCTAATGTAGTATTTTTTATGCTTTCTCAATTTTTTGGTCAAACTTTAAGTTTTAGATGTTCAATTTTGATGATATTTATATATTTTGAAAGATATAAAGTTCTACAAATGTAATTAAGAGAATAGTACCTTATTTAAACATTTGAATATTCAAATTTGGTTAAAAAGTTAATGCAATGTTACTATATCCCTTAATCAAGTTTTGATTTTAAGATCATATCTAAAGCTCTAAAGGTCAAAATTACGTAAACCTAAAGCCATGTATTAGTTAAGGTTCAACCTAATAGTTTTCATGTTCAAGGATTAGTGAAATGACATAGTTTTCATGATGAAAAGAAAAGGTTAGAAGCTGAGTTATGGGATTTTCCTACACTTAATTATTTTAGTATTTTAGGTCATAAGTAAAGCTATAGGCTTCTAGAATGAAAAAAGGCCTAAACCATGGTAACTCTAAAAGTTAGCCCTAACTAGCCTAATAGCTACATTTAGATATTAAGTTTTTTTGTGCCTCCAAGGAAGTTGAGCTAAAAGATTTTGCTATATTTAATTGTTTTAGTATTTTGGGTCATAAGTAAAGCTTTAGGCTTCTAAAATTATGAAAGGCTCAAACCATTGTAACCCTAAAAGTGAATTTTAACTAGCCTAAAAGGCATCCAACATTAATCGTTTATAAATAATCGATGTGTATTTTGAAATACCACTTTGATTTACTTTAGTAATCGATGTGGTATATTATACCCTTACGTAATTTTCTCCACTTCTTTACCCTCATTCCTCCTTCCCAACCTTAAGTCTTCTATTAAGACCTCTTCCCAGTCCCTATGTCCCTTGTATCTAGCCTTCCAAAACATTGTACCTAGATATTGAAGACAATATCCTATAGAAACTACAAACAACACCTAATATGAAATAATAGAATCCCAATGAAAACAATTATAAATAATAAATCTTGTAACAAAAGTTTGAAAGTTATGAGAAATTATATCGAATATCCTAATCATAGATGGCTAATGCACTAAATATTGTCTTGATACTTATTGCTAAATGTGTAAGGTTAGTGATCCCTAGAATAGCATGACTAAATCCAATCCCTATAAATACAATGAACATTCATTTAATTTTACAAAAATGATGGTATATGTTTCATATAAATAAATTGTAGATAATACGAATAAAAGCTGAAGATTAATGAAATCAAATTTTTTATCTATACAAATTCATGAAAGTTGCATCATAGTGAAAGAGGATAAGATATGGTAGACAATGAAACTAAAAACTAATTTGCAAAAGCAAAGCCAAAAATAACCAAATCCTTACCTTTAAATCCTTCATTTTTCTAGTGAATCCGCAATCTCACAAATTTAGCAATAATTTAATAGAGATTCATTCCTAAAAAAAATTTAGTGAGCAAAAACATAATTGTAGAGAATCTTCTTCAAGTTAGAAGGTGAATATATCTCATTAGAGACAAAATTAATTTAAGATTAGAAGAAACCTAGGATGAAATTTGCAAATGGTATCATTACTCCACTCTTGTTATTTTCAACTCATGTTAGTGTCTTGGGTTTAAATGTTAATTATTTTTAAAAAATTAATATGTAAAGTACAATGGCATCGTTCTTCTAATAAATAATTCATGTTAGTTTTTTATACAATCAATGTTATGACCTAAAAGACATTGATTTTAAGTAAAAAATCAATGTCTTTTTATGCACGAATTTTTTTTTAAATGAACAAAACCAATTAACACATAAGATATAACCAATTGATACTTGTAAAAATATTACACTATAATGGCTAATTGAGATACAAATTGATAACAACTAACTAATTATTGGAGCTTTTATATGAAGTTTCTAAACTCTCATTTATGCATCAAAATATAAGTTACAATAATTTATTTACAACTAATTATCAACAACTAATTTACAACAACTTAATTGCAAACACCAGCAACATTTAGGAACACCCAAAGCCATTTATTATGGTTCACTCTAATTCTAAGGAAATATGTTGTCCAAAGCTCTCTAACCTTTTCAAGTTATCCTTTAATGTATAGCTAATTAGGGTTTTCTTTTAAAATGTTACAAAATGTACATAATTTTTATGTTATCATTAAAAACTTATTCAATTAATTAATCTAGTGTGTGAAGACCTTTAAATAAGTAAGTAATTACCTTAGTAGAGAATTTATAAGCAAATAATAAGTCAAACATGTAGCATATGATATAGTAGCCATACTCCACATTTTAGGTTATTTTAAGCATTGCAATAAAATAAGAGGTCAATTTGATCTTATTGACACATAATCTTCTTAGTCAAACATGATACAGTCATACAATTAACAACACATTTGCACTTTTTCCCATTTGAAATATTTACCTAGCCCAAATTTCAATCCTTACTTGGGAGTTATGGTTAGAGATCCTTCTAAGGAATTTTTCAAAGTGGATCATACTTCTTTTAACAAAGGATCCATTTAGTAGATAACCCCACTCCATGAAACTACTAGGGTAGCATCCAATAGTCACTATAATGCAATATAATTATCAAATTTTATTTAAGAAAAAAAATCACAATTGAAGCATAAATGAGACTTATCTCTCATGGTATAATGCAAGGTAGGAGTTTTTTTAGGGTTAATGCAGTAAAAGAATAACAATATAGTTTACCTTTTATCCTCTTTCAATGCAAATTGCACTTCGAGTTGATATAGATTTAAAAATTCATATATAACATTTGTCAATGGCAATATGTTAAAGTAATGCCTATAAAAAGATTGATGTGAGCTAAACTTATATTCAAAAATTATTTCAATTAATTTGTATTTTGTGAAAGAAGAGAGCATAAACTTATATGATCCAAAGTGATGTGCAAAATATTTTATATAAAATTTCCTTCATATTTAGGTCTCCTAAAATGTGATAATGCTTAATTGAATCAATTTTACCCTGTTTTCAAAAAGATCACATCATTTTCAAATTAATTAAATTATCTGTTAAATGTTGGATTCTTGACACTATTTAAATTTTTAGGCAAAACTTGAACTCTAAATGTCAAAATTAAAAGTTCTTTATATCATTAAAAATATAAGAGAAAGTTTTACAACTTTCATACCTAGTTTAGACATTTTAAAGGTCTAAAGCTAGTGTAAATATGAAACAAAGTTATTGTCCAATATGGTACTAATCTTATATCAATGTTTAAAGCATAACTCAAGCTCCAAGTGGCCAAATCATACTATATTAGGCATAAAAGTTAGCCAAGAGCTAAAATTAAACCCTCATGAAGTTACTTAAGAAAAACTATAAAGTTTTAAAGGTTAAAAGAGGCTGATAAGTGGCTGTGAGTTGAATCTAAATTGGATTAAATTATCTTTAGTACTTGGTTCATATCTTAAGCCATAGTTGACCAAAAGACCTAAAATTTTAGGTAGAATCCTAAAAAGCAGGGCCACATTTTATTAGTTAGGACTAAATTATAATTAGATCTCTAAAGGGAGTTTGAATCATGTTTATCTCTCTAGATTTTGAAAAAACAATTCTCTTAACTTTTCTTTAGAATTTTCTTGGAGCTTTTCCCTTTTATTCATCCATGGACAGTTAAATTTCATATTGACTTAAGGATTTTGAAGCTCAACTTAGTTTGGATTATAAGATCTTGATTTGTAATGTGGATTATTAATATTAATAATATATTAAATTAATACTAATAATATATTATATATTATTATTAATTAAAAATAAAAATTATATTAAATAAAATTTTTATTATTAATTAATTTTTCTCTTTCTTTAATTCTCTTCTTTAATTTTCTAAATTACCATGAATTAACTACAAATTTTGTATAATTTATGTATGATTTTTTTAGTTTTATGTTAAATTCTAATTAGTTAATCATCATTTTTCAAGTGATAATAAGGGATTGAATGATTAAATTATAGGTTTTGGTTTAATTTTTTAATTTAGTTGACTTCTATATTGAAATTGATTTAGATATAACTTTATAGATTATAGCAATTGCTTAATTATATTAATCTAAATTGATTAAATCCAAAATGATTATCTAGCATAGAATTCATGAACTATTATAGGGTTTTTGGATAATTTTAAGCTAAGAAATCAATTAATATTATTAAATCTAGGGTGTTCTATGATTGATCTGTCAAAAATCCTTAATTTCCTTAAATTAATTATGTTTTTTTACTATTTTATATTGTAATTTTATATTCTAATTTTTAATCTTGTATTCCTTTTAATTTTGAACTAAAACCCCCTCAGTTATATCTTAAACATTTTAAAAATTATTGCAATTATTTATCTGGCAAAATTTGTGCATGTGTGAGTAATTAGAAAAGTCGTGGAGGAGTTTAGGTGTATAATTAATTGCAAAAAATGGTATTTCAATAAAGGAATAAGTAGAAATAATTTAATATAAGATTATATAAATTAAGTTTGAAGTAAGATGCTTGAAGGAAATTTAGGATCATCATTTCACAAATTATCCTTAAGAATTTTAAAAATTCCTAAAGTGTCCCTAATGTAAATAAAGCCATTGAAAGCCCTTTTCCTTTTTATTTCTTTGATGACATTTAGCTTCCTCTTCTCCCTTAGACTTTCATCTTCACTTCATCTTAATCCTATAATTCTTGATTAGATCTCAGGAGTTTCTTATCAATAAACCCATTAAAGTAAGAGAATGGAGTAATTAGCTCATCTCTATAGCTTTACCATTCAATCTTTTCTATTTCTTCCAATTTGAGGTAAGTAGATAATCTACTTACTTGATGACATATATATGTGTGTGTGTGTGTGTGTATTATGGTTTATATGATTTTACTTAGTTTATGTTTGATTTAATGTTAAAAGAGTAATAGATGATGGAAAAAAGGTAATATGAAATGTTAAGTAAGTATATTAATGATTATATTAAGGATTAATGTGTAATAAAGGTGTCTAGAGGGCATTTAGGGCTAAGTAAATAGTAAAATTTTCACAAAAAAATTAAGTTATTCATGGATAAATTGATTATACAATTAATTCTCCTAGTTGAAAGGCAAATCCGTGTATAAGAATTGAGTGTACAATCAATTTTGAGTCTACATTCAATTTTTCTTAAGTAGATGCAAATTCAGGATAGATGAATTAGCTGCACAATTGATTCATCCTTCCTAGAATTTTATGTTGAATTTGAAAAGGCATAACTTTTTAATTTGATGTTTGTTTTTAGTGAACTATATATTTTTAGAAAGATAATCGAGTTTGCTTTCCCATGAAATTTGTTTCACATCAAAATCTTATGTATATTTTGAGATATCATCAAATTAGTGAGCAAAGGTCATGAATGTTAAGTAACAAAAAGCTAAAATTTTAAGATCCATTTGTACAAATTATAATTTCTTTATATCTTGCACATTCCTCGGTAAATAACCATTCTACATAAAGCTCTTCGAGTCTAGTTTCACATAGGATAAATTACATAACCAATATAATTATAATCTTGTAATTAATTACAAAATACTATTCAAGATCAAGGTAAGTTAGAATGTAATAAATGAAGGTGAGTTATATGGATTCTAGTAATAAAATGTGACATCATAGTATTAGAACAATAAAAAGTTATGATTGTATGGGTACCTACATAATTACATTGAACTATGGTAGTTATAATCCAATATGGTATTGGATTATATTGTTGTATAATCCATTATTGCATTAGATTATATTGGTTTATGAGATTGGGTCATAGTAATCTATGTTTTTATAATTTAAAAGTATAATAGCTTATGTTCTACCATGAAAGTGAAGTATTAATACCTTATATTTTATTAGGATTGAATTATATTATCTTATATTTTATTGTAATTTTAAACTATATTATCTCAATTCTATAATTGAATTACACCATCTCATATTCTATTATAATGTTAAATCATATGATCTTGTATCTTACTATATTATGGAATCATATTCTATTATAGTTTATCATAGTATCGAATTACATTATTAAGTTATAATCTACTATAGTATTGAAATTTATCACCTTATATTCGAATATAGTATTGAATCATGTTTTCTTATATTCTATTATAGTGATAAACTTTATTACCTTTATATTTTGCATGAAATATATTACCTAATATTTCAATATGAAATTAAATTATCTTAGGAAAATATCCTATAGTAGTATCTGGTTGTAATAGCATATATTTCATTATCATAATAAATTCTTACATCATATATTTGTTATCATAAATAGATTTTAAGGGTATGCACATTTAATTATTATGATAGGTTGTATAATCTTATATTTAAGTACTATAATAGCTTATATATATATATATATATATATATAGGTAAGTGTTTAAGTATTACAAAAGATTATATGTATGTATGTATGATTGATGTGCAAAAATTGACTATATTATTTTCTCATATTTTATACCTATTAATGTATTGTATATGCTAAATTTTATAGAATTGTCCTTATTATGTAACTTGGGGATGGTTTTATAATATCTTGAAATCATTTAGTTAATGCTAAATTTTTACACTACTTTAAGTTTTTGACTATATCATAAGTTTCAAATATCAAATTTGGCTAAATTTATCTTTAGAAAGTTTAAAGAAAGCTTTATAACTTTTATATTTTAGTTAGAACCCAGTTTAAACATAAAAAAGGTCTAATTTAGCTAAAAAGTTAAAGCTTTATTTTTATCCAAACTAAGCCCATTTCAATTTTTAAACTAAATCTAAATCTCCAAATGTTCAATTAAGGTGAAATTAGTACCTAAAATTTTCTAAGATCTAGCTCTACAAATTTTGTGTTTGGAGTTATATGAAATTATGTAATTTTGGTGTTTTTACATTGGGCAAAATTTGTACTTACAAAATTTCACTATTATAACTTTTGTAGTATTTTATTTTGTAAAATAAGTTCTAGGCTTCTAAAATTAGCAAGACCCTATTCTTTATAACCCTAGGAGGCATATGGTTCAAGTTCATTAGGTTTCAAAGGTTAGCAAATCATATATAAGATTGTGCTTATTGTAATGGTCCCGCCGTTAATAGGTAATATAGAATCGTTATAGTGTAAAATATGACTAGATAGTTTTGATATAAACTTAGGATTATCTCAAATAGACTTAAACTATTTCTTTTCCAAATTATTGAAAGAATTCAATTTAATTTATACTATTGTTTAGCTTAATTCCACAAATAAAGTTGAGTCCATTAGAATTTATTTATTTTAAGTTTGGGTACCTTCCTTAGAAGGTTATATAAAATATGCATTATTTGAAAAATGAAAATCTCAGTAATTATTTTTCTTGTAATTTTACATCAAAGAGTGATTTTTAATAAATTTTTAGGGACCTAAAATGATCATTTTGAGAAATCATTATTTTTAAAAATTTTCAAAAATTCAATATTTTGAACTAGAACTCAATCTAAATTTTTATTCTTTGGAGATTTAATTTTTTATATTTTTTTGAATAAATATCCTCATTTTCTATTTGACATTTTACTCTCCATTTACTTAAAATATAAATGTAAATAAAGTATTGAAATTGTGATCTAGACCTAGTAACCTGTATCAGACCCAAAAAACCTATTTTTTCCAAAATAAAACTAGTGTACTCGAGTAAGAAATAGAACTAGAACCACTCTAACACATCAAACATGTTGAAACCTTCTTTTCTTGGCTTTCCTCTTCTTCCTTTTCCACTTTTAACCATATAAGATAACTTTTTTTCTTCACATTTCCATGCATTTTCTTCCATTGTCTCCTTATTTCTCATTGCAGTATCTGTTATTTCATGATTTTCTTACTAAATGTGATTTTTGGAGATTTTAGGTAGCAAGCTTTGAAAACTCTTCGAACAAGGTAATCCTAAGCTTCATTTTCTTATTTAGGAGTTAGATTAGCTTAGACTAGTTAGTAGATAGTAAAGATTAGCTTGCTCTTAGATTATGCTTAGAATGTGAAATTTTGGATTTTCGTAATAGGGAACTCAATGTTACAAATTGGTATTAATTTGTATTTGAATTATTGTTTAATTATTTGTACAAGGTCAAGGAACACTTCTTAATGACACTGATGGTTCGTGAAAAAGGAAAAAGTCAAACCCAAACATATTAGCTATTTTGTTAGTAGATAATATGTATTTCCAAATTTTTATATATTTTCCAACCTTTTATATAATTTTAAATTATTAATTTTATTAAAATATTAATTATTTTATTTTTTATGCATTTTAATTTCTTATATATGTTAGAGCACTAGGTACTTTTGGGACAAGTATCTTAAAAATTTCTTTTGAGTTATAGTAACATAGAATGGTACTAGAATGATATTATGATGAGGAAATTGATTTGTGTGATTTATTGTAAAATGGTGTATTATTGAAACCTTATTGTATAATATTTTTTAAAAGGTTATTGTGGATGAAGTGATAATACATTGAATTTTCATGTATGCTTGTAAAATTAATTTTTAATGAGTTTGGAATGATTTGATATTGAAAATATTAATTACCATGGTTGAAAACCTTGATGAACTACTCATAGTTGAAAGAAGCATAAATTGAGATTGATTTAAACTATTGATATATGAAATAGTTTATTTCTAATAATTTTCTTATATAATGGTTACTTCTATATATATGGTGTTTTATTATTTTATAAACTTATTTTAGGAGAAGACTAGTTAGAAATTATAACTAACAATAGTAAAGATGTTAGCCTTCTTGCATTTTGGTTCGACCCTAGTTAGCAAGAGAGTTGCTAACCCCATGTTTCAGCCAGCACATATGAATTGGTTTTAGGTAGCCTGATAGGTTGCCTTAAAGCTAGGAGCTCTCTTGAGATTATTTTGTGAGTAGAATGCTCATGTTTGCTAATCACAACTAAAAATCTCTTACCCTAAAAGTTTATTTTGTTAGTTTACATATTTTTAAATTTATTAACTCTTAATTTTGATTATATATTTATCATGAATACATTGTATTAAAATTCTTATCATAAATCTATGTTTATAATGATTTTCTATATTATGTTTAAAGAACCTATTATTTACTTTTTAGGCTTAAAGCTTATGTTATAGTACTCTATTTCTAATGAACATTCCAATTAGTATTTTATTAAATATGATTGTATAACTCTTATGATGTCATTTTGTATTGAAAACCTTATTTAATTCTTTCTAAGGAAAAACTCGTGCCATGACTATCCCATTTCTGTTGAAAATTCATATTATCTATTTATTGAGTCAATAACTTACTCTATTTGTTATAATATTTTTTATATAGGGATTTAGCTTTAGGTCCGTCATTTGTAGCTCCTTAGAGAGAGAAGAGCATTCTTTTGTGGTAAGTCTCATATTTTGTTTGTGTAGGCTTCATGTGAAACTTTTATATGTTTTGAAATTTGTAAAATTTGAATACTCTTAAATATGCTCTATTAAACCCATAGGCAGGGCATGCTTTTGTTAATTTACATATATGCATTTTGTTATGAATTGTAAAGAATTATTTGGTTGTAAAATGATACGGATATTTTGTAAGTATATGGATTAACAGGTGAATGTTGAAAAATGAGAAAGTCCGTGTGGGACTCTATACATGTGAAAAAAATTAGTGAATCTATCATGGCCATATGCCCACTTGAGTTTGGAATAGGTTATCGGTTATTTTATAATATTTTAGGCTTACATGACTCATATGGTTATGTTTTTTTCTTAGGACCATGCACTGGTCATGGCCTTTAGTTTTTAGTTATGACAAAGTTGGTATTAGAGCTTTAGGTTCCCTTATGGTTAATAGAGTAAGAATACTTTAGTGGGGTTATAATTATGAAAATGTTATCGATCATTCTCATAATCGTAACACTACTAAAGGTGTGATAAGTTATTAGTCATTCTCTTATTCTTAAAGTTAGGCTAATTAAGTTATTTATGTGTCATAAATTTTTATTATGTTTTGATAAAATTTGCTATTTTTATATAGGTGGAGATGTTACCTAAGACTCGTGCTCAAGATAGATAAACTGATACAAATGTGCATTTGATGAGGCATTTGTTAGGCTTCACTCTCCAGTCTATAGAAGTGGTAGCTGGGTTGGCTGTGCTAGACCTCTTTTAAATAAAGGACATATCAAAATCAATAGAAATGAAGGTCTTAAAGGCAATGCAAGCTCAACCCCTAACATAGCTAAGTTGATAGCCTGTATACTAAGGCTTCAAAGAATAACTGAGACCTTGGTAGGATCTATAGCTGGCTAAGGTAGGCAAAAAGGCAAGATCCATGTAGAAAAAGGCCCTCAAGGTAATGAGGCCCAAATTGAGTAGCAACCTCCACTTAGTGGTTAAGAAATTCATGCATCCTATTTTGAGTTTGTAAAGTTACAGCCTCCTATATTTATAAAATCTAATGTTTTTAAGGATCCATAGTGATTTATGGATGATATTGTTGGTAGGATTTACTAGGCACTTGGTTATTCTTCAGAAAGATTAGTTTAGTTAGCAAAGTTTAGACTATGGGATGTGGCCCAGATATGGTTTAATGCTCGGTTAAGAGGAAAATCTCAAGGATCACCTACCCTAACTTGGAAGGAATTTAATGACTTTTTTATGGAAAGATTTCTTCCAGAAAGTATCAGAAGAGCAAAGGCTAGGGAGTTTGAGATGTTAAACCAAACTCTTAATATGATAGTGACAGAATATGACATTCAATTCACACAGCTCTCCCGTTATGTTTTATACTTGATTCTTGCGAAAAGAATGAGAATAAATAGGTTCATTAATGGATTAGTAAGGTTATTGTGTTGGGTGGTGGCACCTAAAATGAAGACTTTTCCTTCTTATGCAGCTATAGTAGATTATACAAGATTATTGGAAATGAAAGAAATGGAAGGATGTGCAACATAAAAGAAACTATAGAGAGTAAAGATTAAAGGTAATTTTAGTGGGTAAGGAAATATAAGTAAAGTAAAGGGCCACAACCTCAAATGTAGCAAAATATGTTATTTTTGGGCTTAAGATCCATCGGATATTCTTTAGTAAGTACACAAGGGCCGAGGCATGATATGAGAGGACAAGAGCAAACAGGTTCATAGCATATAAGAAAATCTCAAGGAATAAGAACTCCATGTCAAACTTATGGGAAGTTTCATTTGGAATAATGTCGCTGAGAGATAGGTCCTTGTTTCCAATGTGGCCAAGTTGGACATTTGAGGAAAGATTGCCTTTAACGTATAGAGGCTCTAGCAAAATGTAGCACATATTGCTCTACCATCAACACCCATAGTGGATCAACTTGTGAGATAATTTCCAACTCAAACAAATAGAGGTGGTGGAGATAGAGAATCAGGGGATAAAACTCAAGGCCAACTAAATAGAGGCCAAGTATGTGTTTTCACATTAACACCTTAAGATGCCCAAGAATTTAATGATGTTATGATAGGTACACTTTTAGTTTATTCTCATGATGTATGTGTACTATTTGATCATAGATGTACATATTCATATTTATCTCCCTTCTTTCCATATCAATTTGGTAAAGATTCGATATTGTTGGATCAATCTTTCTCTATATCTACACTTATCGAAGAGTCCTTATTTATTGATTGTGTGTATAGGTTTTGTGAAGTAGTTGTGGCTATTAAACAAATATTAGCTTATTTGATTGTACTTGATATAATTGACTTTGATGTGATCTTAGGCATGGATTGGTTAGCTATCTATCATGCTACTTTTGATTGTTACTTGAAAGTTATCAAGTTTAATCCTCTAGGAGAACCATCCTTCCTGCACCTTATAATCTCATTTTTGCATTAAATGCAAGGAGACTATTAAAAAAGGGCTATAAAGGTTTCATAGCAATGGTAAGAGATATTAAATCATAAGGAGAGAAACTTGAAGAAATTCCTATAGTGAGAGAATTTGGTGATATTTTTCTCGATGAGTTACTTGGTTTACCTTTAGAAAAAGAAATTGAATTTTGTATTGATTTAGTTTTGGGTACACAATGTATCTCTATACCTCCATATCGCATAACTCCTGTAGAATTAAGGAATTAAAGGATCAACTTAACGATTTGTTAGATGAAGGTTTCATTCATTCAAGTACTTCTCTATAGGGTGTTCCTATTTTTTTTTGTTAAAAAGAAAGATGGTTCATTGCAATTATATATTGATCATTGATAATTGAACCAAGTGACTATATGCAATAAATACCCTTTACCCCTATAGATGATTTATTTGATTAACTCTAAGGTGCTTAATATTTTTTAGAGATAAATCTCTATTGAAGGCACCATCAGTTAAGGATTAGAATGAGGATATTCCTAAGACAGCATTTGGAACTCATTATGGGCATTATGAGTTTCTAGTGATGTCTTTCGATTTAATAAATGCTCTAGCCACATTCATGGATTTGATGAATAGGGTGTTTAAACCTTTTCTTGATCAATTTGTTATTATATTCATAGATGATATTTTGGTGTATTCCAAGAGTAAGGAAGAGCATGAGTAACACTTGAGAATTATTTTGCAAACCTTAAAGGATCAATAATTGTATGCAAAGTTCCCAAAATATGAGTTTTGGTTGAATAATATGACCTTTCTACGACATGTTGTCTCAAAGGTTAGTATCCAAGTGAACCCAAAGAAAGTTTAGGTATTACAATATTGGCAAAGGCTAACTTCAGTGACAAAGATTCGTAACTTCTTAAGTTTAGCAGGTTATTATCGTCAATTTGTTAAAGATTTTTCTAAGATAGCAACACCAGTAACCAAGTTAACACAAAAAAATATGAATTTCTAATGTTTAAATGCTTGTGAAGAGAGCTTTCAAAGGCTCAAATCTTGTTTGACTACAGTTCAGTGTTAGCTTTACCATCAAATTAGTTAGTTACATTATGTATTATGATGCTTTAAGGATTGGACTTGGTTGTGTTTTAATATAGCATAGATGAGTTATTACTTATGCTTCTAGGCAACTCAAGAAACATGAACAAAACTACCATACCCATGATTTAGAAACGGCAACAATTATTTTTGCATTCAAAATTTGGAGGCACTATCTTTATGGTGACACTTGTGAGATTTACAATGACCATAAGTTTGAAATACATATTTGAGCAAAGAGATCTTAACCTTAAACAAAGGAAGCAAATGGAGTTACTTAAGGATTATGATTGCACAGTCTTGTATCATCTAAGAAAGGCTAATGTAGTTACAAATGCTTGGAGTAGAAAGTCCATGGGTAGTTTAGCTCACACAACTAAAGTGAAAAGGTTGTTGATAAATGAAATCCATGAGTTAGAAAGAAACAAATTACAAATGGAAGTCAAGGGTCTGAGAGTGTTATTGGCACATGTATAAGTTCATTCTTCACTAATAGAATGAATTAAAGTAGTTTAAGTCGATGATCCATAATTGTGCAAGATAAAGAAAGAGGTTGAAAATAGAAAGGCTAATGAGTTTGTAGTTAAAGATAATGGAGTTCTTTGGTATGGAAATCGATTATGTGTACCTAAGGTAGAGGAATTAAAGAAAATCTTATGCTAGAGGAAACTTATCATTCTGCATATACCATTCATCATGGATCGACTAAGATGTACCAAGACTTGAAACAATTGTACAAGATAACGAAAGAGGTTGAAAATGGAAAGGCTAATGAGTTTGTAGTTAAAGATAATGGAGTTCTTTGATATGGAAATCGATTATGTGTACCTAAGGTAGAGGAATTAAAGAAAATCTTATGCTAGAAGAAGCTTATCATTCTGCATATACCATTCATCATAGATCGACTAAGATGTACCAAGACTTGAAACAATTGTATTGGTAGGATGGCATGAATAGAGATATAGTAGAATTTTATATTTTGATACTTAGTTTGCTAATAGGTGAAAGCTGAACACCAACGACCCATAAGTTTACACCAAAACATTAAAATTCTTGAATGGAAGTGGGAAAGAATTATGATGGATTTTATGACAAAATTCCCTTATATCACTAAGGGATTTAACTCTATGTGGATGATTGTGGATAGGTTAACTAAATCGGCACACTTTATCCCTATGAAGACCACTTATAGCTTTGCTCAATAAGCTTAATTTTACATTAATGAGATTATTAGATTTCATGGAGTGCCAATGTCTATCATATCTTATCATGTATTGCAATTCACAACTTATTTTTAGAGAGCTTTTCAAGGAGCCTTGGGGATTAGAGTGCACCTTAACACTATATTTCATCCTTAATTGGAGGACACGCTACAAGCTTATGCTCTAGACTTTGAAGGGAATTAGGATTACTACTTACCTTTAATTAATTTTGCCTACAATAATAGCTATCAAGCAAGCATTCAAATGGCTTTTTTTGGGGCATTGTATGGAAGGTGTTAAAGGCCACCAATTGGATGGTTTAAGGTTGGTGAAGCTAAATTTTTAGGACTGAAATTGGTACAAGACTCTATGAAGAAGACTCATTTGATAAGAGAAAGATTGTTAGCAGCTTAAAGCAGATAGAAAGCTTATGTCGACCATCAAAGATAGGACCTACAGTTTGCTATTGGTGATCATGTATTCCTTTAAGTTTCTCCTATGAAAGGTGTGATGAAATTTAGGAAGAAAGGGAAGCTTAGTTTGAGATACATAGGTCCTTTTGAGGTTCTTGAGTGAGTGAATGCAATTGCATATCGATTAGCACTTCTACTAGAACTTGCTAGTATGCATCCAATATTCCATGTTTCCATGCTTCGAAAATACTTACTTGACCCTTCACATGTGTTACAACCTCAATCAGTTCAAATAAATAAAATTTATCTTATGAAGAAAAGCCAGTGGTCATCATGGATAGGTAAGTCAAGAAACTTTATTCAAAGGAGATGGCATTGGTAAAAGTGATTTGGCAAAACCATTTAAGGGAGGAAGCAACATGGGAATTCGAAGATGTCATGCATGCTAGATATACATATCTTTTCAGTGATTAAGGTTACTAATTGTCTTAAGAAATTCAAGGGTAAATTTCTTTAAGGGGGATGAATGTATCAGCCCTACCGTTAATAGGTAATATAGAATCGTTATAACATAAAATATAACTAAGTAGTTTTGATATAAACTTATGATTATTTCAAATGGGCTTAAACTGTTTCTCTTCCAACATATTGAAAGAATTTAATTTGATTTATACTATTGTTTAGCTTAATTCCATAAATAAAGTTGAGTATGTCAGAATTTGAAAATTTTTTCCATGTCTAGGGTACCTTCTTTAGAGAGTTATATAAAATATGCATTATTTGAAAAATAAAAATTTTAGTAATTATTTCTTTTGTAATTTTACATAAAAAAGTGATTTTTAATGAATTTTTAGGAACCTAAAATGATTATTTTAAGAAACTACTATTTTTAAAATTTTGACATTTTGAACTAGAATACAAAATCTAGATTTTTATTCTTTGAAATTTTGATTTTTTTTATATTTTTAAATCCAAATGGGGGTTAAATAGGAAATAAGGACAAATATAAATAAGGTACCAAAATTATGATCCAGACCTAGTAACTAAAACCCAGACCTAGTAACCTGTGACCCCCAGACCCAGTAACCTATGACTCCCAAACCCAATAACCTGAATCAATCTTAAAAAATGCTATTTTTCCAAAATAGAACTAGTGCAGCTGAGCAGGAAATAGAACCAAAACCACTCCAATGCACCAGATACATTGAAACCTTCTCTTCTTATCTCTTATCATCATCATCTTCTTCCTCTTCCACTTCTAACCATATGAGACAACTCTTTTTCTTCACATTCCTACATATTTTCTTCAATTTTCTCCCTGTTTCTCGCTATAGTATCATCATTTCCTAATTTTCTTGCTAGATATGATTTTTGGAGATTTTAGGCAACAAGCTTTGAAAACTCATTTCTTTTGCCTAATAAGGTAATCCTAAGCTTCATTCTCTTATTTAAAAGTTAGATTAGCTTAGACTAGTTAGTAGATAGCAAAGATTAACTTATTCTTAGGTTATGCTTAGAACGTGAAATTTGGGATTTTTATAATAGAGAACTCAAAGTTGCAAATTGGTATTAATTGACTATTTTATGAGTAGATAATGTGTATTTTTACATTTTTGTATATTTTCCAACCTCCTCTGTAATTTTAAATTATTAATTTTATTAATTTATTAATTATTTTATTTTCTATGCATTTTAATTCCATATATATGTTAGAGCACTAGGTACTTTTGGGACAAGCATCTTAAAAATTTCTTTTGAGTTATAGAATATAGAATGATACTAGAATGATACTATGATCAAGAAATTGATTTATATGATTTATTTTGAAATGGTATATTATTAGAACCTTATCATATAATGTTCTTTGAAAGGTTATTATGGATGAAGTGATAATGCATCAAATTTTCATGTATCCTTATAAAATTGATTTTTAATGAGTTTAGAATAATTTAATATTGAAAATATTAATTACCATGGTTGAAAGCCTTAATGAGCTACTCATAGTTGAAAGGAGCATGGATTGAGATTGATTTAAACTATTGATATATGAAACTTTTTATTTCTAATAATTTTCTTATATAACTATTACTTATATAGAAGATATTTTGTTGTTTTATAAACTTGTTTCGGGAGAAGACTAATTAGAAACTATTGTGAATAGTAATAATGTTAGCCTTAGTGCACCTTAGTTCGAACTCTAGTTAATAGGGGAGTTGCTAATCCTATGTGTCAGCTAACACATATGGATTACTTTAAGATAACTTGATGGGTTGCCTTAAAGCTGAGAGCTCTCTTGAGATTGTTATTTTGTAAGTAAAATGCTTATATTTGCTAATTATGACTGAAAATCTCTCACCTCAAAAGTGTATTTTGATGGTTTACATATTTATAAATTTATTAACTTTTAATTTTGATTATCTATTTATCATGAATACGTTGTATTAGAATTCTTATCATAAATCTATGTTCATGATAATTTCCTATATTATTTTTGAAGTTTATGTTTTAGTATTCCACTTCTCATGAACATTCCAATTAGTATTTTATCAAATATGATTGTATAACTTTTATGATATCATTTTATATTGAAAAGTTTATTTAATTCTTTTTAAGGAAAAACTTGTACCATGGCTTGTCCTATTTTTGTTAGAAATTCATATTATCTATTCATTGAGTTAATGACTTACTCTATTTGTTGTAATGTTTTTTAAATAAGGATTTGGCTTCGGTCCGCAAAGAGAAAAGCATTCTTTTATGGTGAGTCTCACATTTTTTTTCGTGTGGGTGTAACTCCCTCACTTATTAACACCTTAATCCTCGTTTAATAGATAATTATTGCATATTAATTTGCCTTCTACTCTAGGCTAACTCACAATACCACGAATATTTTGCATCTCAAATAATATAGGCAAGGGATGATGTAATTATACAACAAGTTCAACTTTACATCCATCATTTACAAAATTAACAACTATACAATCATTCTTAATACATCTTCAAATCTCTATTCTCCCTTGTCAAGAGGGCCTTTAGAAGCATCACTTGGAATGGTTAGTAATAATATAGAAAAACATAAGAAACAGAGTTTCCCAGTAGCTAGCTATTGTCATAAAAACATATCAAGCCATTCCAGATCCTTAAGCAAATAAAACGTACATTTCGAAATCAATCAATCATTTATCATCTCATTCCATACCATTGTAGGAAATGTGCATCACACATAGCAATCATCAAGCCCATTCAAGGACTCATATCAATATCTAGATGGCCATCACAAATAATCGTACCTAGGCCTCATACAGCAATTCACTGTCTTCCCGGGGTTCTCGAGCCAAAGGCCTAACACAGTATCACACTGTCTTCCCGAGGTTTCTGGCCATAGGTACCGCACACAGCAATTTCATTACCATCCCGGGGGTAACTCGGGCCATAGGCCTTACACACACAGTATTTGACTGTCTTCCCGGGGTGTGCACACAGCAATTTTCATTACCATCCCGGGGATAACTCAGGCCATAGGCCTTACTCACACAGTATTTGACTGTCTTCCCGAGGTGTGCACACAGCTATTTCATACACATTCCATATAATGGCAAAATATACCAAAAATCATGTAAATAGAAAACAAAGCTTAAGGATAAAGCTAGCTACCTTTTATAAGCTTCCAATGTGATGTTTCCTTTGCCCTCACTTAACAACTTCTTTACACTTCCTCTTACCTTTCCAAGTTGTCACTTCTTAGTCTATACAAATACACATCATAGTTCTTATTAGAACATCATCACTTTCCTTAATCCTCATGTATCCTTTACTTCCTCCACTTAAATAAATGCATACTTAGATGCTCTATATCTTGTTTTCAATCCTTGAAATGACACATATGAACATTAGAAAAGGATCCGGAAGTAAAACCATGCAAAATGTGAAGAATCAAAGCCAAAATGTTCACTTGACAAAGAACACGGGGGTGAACATGGGCCGTGTTCTACCCCGTGTTCAGAACATGGGGTACAACATGGGCCGTGTTCTGCCCTATGTACATTACTGATCAGCCTTCGTAGAAGAACACGGGGGTGAACATGGGCCGTGTTCTACCCCGTGTTCAGAACATGGGGTACAACATGGGCCGTGTTCTACCCCGTGTACATTACTGATCTTCCAAAAACACAATTTACATGGCTAAACCTCCTTCTCCCCTTGGCTTCTCAAAAGGGAAGTTTCATACACACTTTCATAACTCAAAATTTTCATCTTCCATAAGCTTCATAACTCATAAGAATCATCCTAATTTCATCATTTTAACTAAATTCCAAACAAATCATGCCAAATCCACACATGCACCATTATGCCTCTAAAACCCAAGTGTGTACATCATGGTTTCTTGCTATTTTTACACCAAACCAAAGCCATAAATCAACATAACAACATCTAAAACACCATTAGACATGTTCAAATCATCCAAAACTCCATAATCAACTACCTTTGACCACTCCAACATCAAAATCTCAAGAAACTAAAAAGAGTACTTTAAAGAGCTTTTAGAGGAGAACAATTTTACCTCTTGCTGCAACTTGAAAATCCTCACTTAGAGCTCCCTAAACTTGATCAAACTTAAGCTTTTCTTCAATCTAAACACACCAATGGATAGAGCTTGATGAGAAGAGCAACTTTCCCTTCTACCCCCAAGCCTAAATCTCACTATTTTTGGGTGAAAAAAGCCAAAAGAAACTTTCTCTCTCTTCCTTCTCTCTCCTGCACGTTTTTAGTGCTTTAATGGAGTCTTCCACAGCTTTTGAGAAGAAAGGAGAAGGAAGAAGACTTTTCATGAAGCTTCAAGGGTATTCTTGTCATTTTTTACAATTCCAAGGGTAATTTAGTCCTTTTTCACCTATAGTAAGGCTATTCTTGCCATTTCTTCAAATAAGGACACTTGTCCATGAGTCCATTGGCCACACTTGCCATGTGTTTATTGGCCACACTAAATAAAATCACATATTACACCCCAAAATCTTGGTTATTCATATTAAATCCCAAATCCTTGGTTATTTCACTTTAACCACACCCGATTATGCACTTTTGCAATTTAGTCCATAGGGTCTCTGTCTGTTTAAAATTTCTTACACTGTCAGATTTAGACAACTCCCCTTTTTAGGGTTTTCTAACCTCCTCTGATCATCTATACTGCTTATGAAAATAAATTTTTTTCCCTACTATCCTTTTTCCTTCAAAATTTCGATTACCTTTACACCTAATTCCTTTCAACTTAATATTCACCCACCAAGCTAATTCAATCATGCTTTTCGTTTCTACAGCCTCAGAATTTAGAAATTCAAATGATAGAATTAAAAAATTTGGGACATTACAATGGGCTTGATGTGAAACTTTTATATATTTTGAAAATTATAAAATTTGAATACTCTTAGATGTACTCCATTAAACCCATAGCCAGGGCACGCTTTTGTTAATATTTTGTTAAAATTGTGAAGAATTACCTTATTATGAAATGATATAGTTATTTTGTAAATATATAGATTAACAAATGAATGTTGAAAAATGAGAAAGTCTATGTGGGACTATGTGCATGTGAAAAAAAATTAGTAAATGTGTGGTAGCCATATGCCCACTTGAGTTTGGAATAAGTTTTAGGTTATTTTATGATGTTTTTAGCTTGCATGGTCTATATGGTTGTATTTTTTTCTTAGGGTCATGTGCCAATCATGGCCCTTATTTTTTGGTCATGACACCTATAAAGGCAAAAACACTTTAAATTCTACACAATTTAGCAAAGGCAAGTTTTCTCTTTCTTTTTTTTTTTAAATTTCTTCTTCTTGAGCCATCAAAGGCTAATTTTCTAGTTGATTTAAGGATTTTGAGGCTAACCCCTATTTGAATTATGAGATCTTAAGTTATAATGTTAACTTCTTCTAATTAATTTTCCTCTTTTCCTTATTTTTGGTGCTAATTGCTTGGAATGGCATAAGTTAAAGACAAATTTGGTATAATTTGTGTTCAACCTTATGATTATTTATAGTTATTTATTTTTGTGCTCATATATGGCTAGTTAATAATGATGTTTCAATAAGGAAAAAAGGTTGAGAGATTAAATTACAAGTCCTATTTTAATCTTTTAATTCAACTAAATTTTATTTTCAAATCAATTTTGATTTAGCCTTACAAATTATAGCAATTGCTTAATTTTGTTAATTTTAATTGATTAAATTCTAGATAATTATCTAGAGTAGAATTTGTGAATTATTGCAGAGATATTATTTCATTCTCTTTTATTTTGGTATTTTGTTTCATTTAGTGTATTTATCTTGATTTCAAATTAAACCCTTTAAGTTGGTTTTGTTTCTTTTTGCTTTGCATTTCGTCTAAATTTTGTTTGAATTGTTTGAATTTTGTCTTCATTTCTATTTTAATTCTACTTACATTTCTCCTTTCTATTTTTATTACATAAAAAGCTTAAATAATTTGGTAATTATATTCAATAAATTATTGAGAAAAGATATATCAAGCGAATCACTAGGGTTCAACCTAATTTATTATCTTTTACTATAGAACTCTTTATCAAGCTAGTAACATTTAATTTTAGTGTATTGCAACATGATAATGCCATAAGTGAATAATAACGAAATTTGCATTCTTTGGATAGCAGTAACCAATTATCATAATTAAATATGAATTTTAGGAATTTATCTTTGAGGCTTCATACTTGGCTGAGTACAATCAAGTACTTTTGTTTAATCCTTTCAAGTTAGGTAGTGTAATATATTGAATACTTACAAGATTAATATTATGCTTAAATGTGATTGATAGCTTAGTTAATAATATTGTTTGATTGAATTGTTAAACTAAAGAGTAATTGAAAGGCTTAGTATTGTTTCATATAATGAATTGTTGTGATGATATGAACTACTGTAGTGTGTGATAATATTTGTTTGTTATCCTAAAAAGTGATTATATATGTGCTTATTGGTGTTGATGTTCTAAATAAAGTTGGAGGCAATATGAGAATGAGAAATTATGAAATGATTATGAAAATGAAGGATAAGGTGAACCTATTATGGTATTAATTCATGTGTGTGTGGTACTAAAACCTAAGTTTTCTTTGTATGGGCATAAAAAATTGAGCCTTAGGAGCTTTTAATGTGAATAGTATCAAAGCATGACTCTTCACTTAAGAGCCCTTTCTTATAGAAATGAAGCTATTCCGGTAGGTATAAAAGGTTGTCGCCTTATATCTTATGTCTAAGTGCTTATGTCATGTCAGATGCTATCTTTTTCCTAAGTGCTCATGGGAAGTAAGCTTGGAGAATGGTAGGTAGGCTAGTTGGGTAGGCATGATAAGGGTAACCCTTGATTCTAAAGTAATTTGATTTTAACCTTTTAATTTATGTACTTATTTTGTAAATATAATTTGTACTTACTATTAGTTGTTAATTAGAATACTTAGTTGTGATGCAGTATAATAATGTGACAGATATGATAGTAGAAACAGAACAAGATAGCTCATGCATGTGACATTTTGTATCTCTTATTGATTATTTCCTACTATTATTAGTAGATGATAGTGTTGTGGAATATATAATTAAGAATGGTAGATATGATTATGGTTGCCATAATTGTTTGCATAAGAAATATAAGATAAATGTAGATGTGATTGATTATGTTTAATAAGTACGTTATCTACTTATTAAGTCTATAACTCATTATTATTTATTTACATTATTTTATAGATCTATTAGTATTAGGTTTTAAACCATCAAAATTAGCTTAGAAGTAAATGCCTCCTAGATTACTTGTGAGAGTAACCATACCATTGTTAAAGAATAGTTAAAAAAATGGGTTAGATTTATGTAGATAGTTTAGTATCAATCCTAATATGAACTTTGTTTGTAAATATTTTTCTTATGGATATAAAAATGAAATTGATTATTTTTTTTTCTAGTCATAGTAATCATGTGATGATGCCATGTAGGTTTAGATTGGCTTATGGAATTGGAAACGTAAGTTCCATGCCAATCATGGCCAGACAAGTCATGACACCTTTAATTCAATTTTGCTTACATTCATACATCTTGCTTGCATACTATTTGCTTAATCACTATAATGTGCAAGATTAAATTTCATTTCTATTTCCATTTATTTCTTTTATTTTTTATATAAAAAGTTTAAATAATTCTATAATCATATTTATTAAATCAATGTAATAAGACTTATTAAGTGGATCACTAGAGGTTCAACTTGATTTGATATCTTGTACTACAAGTTTTCGTCAAATTAATAAATTTTAATTTTGATTGACTTTGACAACTATTATAGAGTTGGATGCCAGTCGTATTGAGCTTTTAGAAGTTCAATAGTTGCTTGATAAAAGCTTTTCAATGAAAATTAGTTTTTCTAATTCCACTACATTCACCCTTATTGAGAGAATGGCCTAAGAATTCTTCCCCAAGATCTATCAAAACATCTTTACAGCTCCTTTTGAGCAATGTTAAGAGGTTGCTAAAACACAAATAACAAAAATTAGTAGTTTTATATAATAATACTAAAATAACTTCACAAAATATATAAAAAATTTATGGTTAGGGGGATATATGATGATACCTCCACTAGATATTGAATGAGGGTCGTTTACCATACAATAAAGGGCCCGTAGGCTTCATCCACTATCCAAATTACATCATTTGACACTAGCACCTTAATTTTGTGGACTAAAGGCATGTTAACCATAATTTTGATTTGATTGTCAAGTAATAGTCAATGGTGTAGTTAACACCCTACCAAAATCTACCCATCTACTATCTTTCACTGATGTGGTTTTACCACCATTAGAGTATATCAAACTCCACCTTGTGTAATGTGAACTTCTACCATAGGAATTCCAATTCATGCATAAATATATATAAAAAAGATTTTAAGGTTAAGTGTGACTCTCTTGCTTGTTTTCTCTCTTGCTTTTCTATAACTTTACATAAGAACAAAAAATGTCTCATTAATTCCTCACCCTCTTCATCTTCAACATATCTCTTGGCTAAAAAGTCCTTAACTTCTTGTAACTAACATATGCATCATAATGCATTCAAAAATTAGATATTACTAGTTAACAAAAATTTTACAATATAGGGTAATAACTAGATCAAACCTCCAATGATCCACTAAATTTATCCTTTTATAATGATTTATTAATTTTAATTATAAACAAAATGCAAATATGCAACATGGTACATAGAATACAAAACAAAATTTACTAATTGTAAATAGAACTAAATGAGGAGATTATGATTTAAAGTTTAAATAGAATACACTAACATAACAAAATATAAAAGTAACACAAAAAAGCAAAAAATCAATACAACAAAATAATTAATTTAAGGATTTGAGAATTCTTATTTGCATTAATCATAGATCAAATATATTTAATAATTTTAATTAATTTTTAAATCTTAAATTATTCAAAATCCTTGCAATAATTCATAAATTCTACATTAGATAACTATCTAGAATTTGATTAATTAATATTAGCAGAGTTAAGCAACTACTATAATCATAAAACTAGATTGAAAGTGATTTGAAAATAAAATTCAACTAAATTGAAGGATTAAACTAGAAACCTCTGATTCAATCTTTCAACCCTCTATTCCCACATGGAAAATAGTGATTAAGTAACCATAATTTAACATAAAATAGATAAACATTAAAAGTCACAAGGTTGAACACAAGTTATACCAAATCAGCATTCAACTTATGTAATTCCAAGCAATTAGTATAAGAAATAAGAGAAGAAGAAAATTAATAAGAAAAAGTCAACAGTATGGGTTAAAATATCATAATATAAATGGAGATTAACCTTAAATTCCTTGAATCAATAAAAAACTTAGCCTTTCATGATTAAAAAAGAAGAAACTTGAAGAAAGAAAAAATTGTGTCTGGAATTCTATAGAAGTGTGTTATCATGCCTTTTAAGGCATAAAAGCCTTATATATGATTTTTTTATGGGATTAAACCTAATGGAATAGATAATATGGCTCCCAAGATTACAAAGAATAAGGTCTTGGTAATTTTAGAAGCTTACAATGTAATTTTACAAAATAATGCATTATAAGAGTTATTATAGTGAAAATTTGTAGGTATTTCCTCTAACTAATATAAGACTACAAAAATCATATAGTTTCACTAAACTCCAAACATAAAAATTATAGGGTTAGGTTTAAGGAAACTTTAGACATTAGTTTCACCTTAATTAGACTTCTGAGCTTTAGATATAGCCCAAAAATTGAAATTGGCTCAACTCAAACAAAAATAAGGCATTAACTTCTTAGCTAAATTCAACCTTCTAAATGTCTAAACTAGACTTTAAACAAAATATAGAAGTTGTAGAGCTTCCTTTAAGCTTTTAAAAGATATAAAGATCACACAAATATGATATCCAAAGCTAAAGATATAATTGAAAATATGAAATAATGTAAAAATTAGCATTAATTAAATAATTTCAAAATATTGGAAGACCATCACCTAATTAAATAACAAGATAAGTTTCATAAAATTAAGCATATGTAATATATTAAAAGACATAAAATACGAGAAAATAATATAGATAAAATTTTATACATCAATATCCTCCTTGAGAAAACCTATATGGATATATATTCTTCTTTCACTTCTTACCATTAGACTTACACAATGCCTATTAACTAATGGATACATTGGTTCACAAATACAAATTATATACAGATAAAACATTGAAATAAACTAGATAGTAAAAGGTAAAAAACTATATTAAAATATTTATTCGCCTATTATTTTTAAAACTTTTTCTACGATTCTTGATTGAGGTAGTTCCATTATTACATCAAGTCAGTTTTAGTCATGGTCTCATAGTTAATATATTCCCACCTTAAGGTTGACTTAAAATGCCTTCACAAGGTTGCCACATTTTGCAATTCTTTATTATGCATTAACCAATCCTTTGGAATATTAAAGGATTTCTACAAGAAAAAAGCATATGTGAAAGAACATATTATTGTGAGTAGGTTAGAAATTAATTTTTTCATATACATAATACAAATCTATCTAAATCAAGTGTACATACCAAGATCTCCTCTTAAATATTATCTTCCAATCCCTTGAGTACTTTCATCTAATGAAGAATAGTTATTAATACTTTGAACCATAGAGTCACTTCAACAAAACTAACAAATTGGTCGACATTTCCTCTATCAAACTACCATTTCTCATTAAACTCTATACATGTTTTATCACACCTACCCATGCTATAGTAATGCCTTGTAAGGTAATGGGATCCCTTGTATTTCTTTTGGTGAGTATAGCTACCTTTTGAGAAGGACCCTTATTCTAGATTTATAAAAACAAAAAAAATATAGCAATCATATATACATATTAAAGTTTTAGTTAAGATTATTGAATGATGAAAAAAGTAACAAATGTAAAATTTGTCCTCAAAATAAATACGCATTAAATTGCATGGAAGAACCTGTAACTTGCTTAATAAACAAATGAATTAAGATTACATTAGTCATCATAAATCATTAATTTACATTACTATGAAAAAATTGGAATTATTAAAACATGTGATAAATCTGATGCCACAAAAAAACACAATAACATACAATAATAAAGGTAACAAGTAAAAATATCAAGGGCATTACCACTAACTATATAATTTAAGTGCAACTAAACCTTAAAAGCATAACCAAATATAACATATAGTATAATCCTAAACTTAGCAATAAATAAGGCTTTTGTAATGTCATTATACAAATATATAAACATCTGAACAAGAAAAAGTTAGATTCAATCACTTAATATACAAAACTAAAATAAAAATAAGAAAGACAATATACCTAAAATTATGTTACTAACTAGAATGACCATTAACTAAACTTTGTGTGTGGAAAAGATGTGATGATGATTTGGGACTCATCGAAGAAATTATAATGGCAGAGGTGACAAAGAAAAAGTTATTAAAAATAAAGGAGCAAATGCAAGTTAAGCTAACAAAACAATTACACATTGATTTCTTACTAGAAAACTAATTAGATTGATAAAAAATAGGCATATAAAGTTAACACGATATTTATAAAAATACCACCAAGAAATTAATTTCAATATCGATTGTTTGAAAAATTGACATCTTATGTTCTTATGCATGTATAAACTTAATAGTTTGTCTTCACTTACAATACTAATTATTCATAAGATTGATATCATAACATCATTTTTATTTTCAAACATGTTCAGCAAATAACTGTAACATCCATAGTCAATTACAAAAGTCCTTAAGAAACTATGGGTAATAGTTGACTATGTCCATCCAAAGAGTAATTCTGGTATGCATAGTAAACTATAGTTAACTATACTAGCTAAGAAAGCAACTTTACCGAGTATAGTCAACTATCACTTCGTAAATTGCAAATTTTCTACAAAATTACTATTTATATGTTAATTTAGGGTTTAGGAAAAGTAACTTAAATCTTCTCTATATTCATATACTACCTTCTAATCATACTTAACTCTTAAATATTCTATTTTGTTCCCTTATTCTAATATATTTCATATAGAATTTTTATTTCCAACTTCATTAAAATAATTAACTATATTCCTTTATAAGAATGCACCCTATATTTCTCATATTAACTTATTATTCTTATACAAAATATTTTAAATTTTTATATAGTTATAACATATCACTATGTTCTATTACCATAGGTTTCTACACCTTATTGTTATTATTGTTATTGTTGTTGTTATTGTTATTGTTATTGTTGTTATCTTTCCCTATAAAAGAGCTACAAGATAGACCAATAGGAAACTAAGATGATGATTGAGAATGATGGAAACTAGAATGATGTCTTGTAGAAGGTTAAAAGTAAAAAAAGCACCTTATGAAATATTTCAAAAAAATATCTTCATTTTTATCTTTCATATATTAATTTTTATAATATCCCAATTGTCAACAATCTAACCAAACTTTTATTTTCTTTTCATTCTTGAATAACATTAATACCTTGTTACCTTAACTAGTAGGAACAAATGCACCAAAATGTTGTGCTAAAAGTAATTTATACTTCTATTGATTACTAAGGTGATAGAACTAAGAAGTATCACTTGCATTTTTCACCATTTTTATTAACTACTTCACATGTTTATCTAGATTAAGCTTAGAACATTCTAATTGCTTAATTTTAGCTTTCCTAATTAGTATACATGTATCAACCTCCCTATTTTTTGCAATTAATGTATCTTTGCTTTTAGATCCTTGACTTTCTCCAACAATCCTTTATTAGAAAATTCCAAATCCTTAATTTTTCTTGTAATTTTTCCACATCCCTTGTAGCAACCTTGCAAGCTTTGTATTTAGATGCATCAATAACCTTGGTATTGCAAAATTTTAGTAATAACTCTTTTTAAAATGTGTACAAAGATGGAAAAGAGAATTAATTAACTAAAGGATTACTAGAAATAACTACTAATGCATCAATACATTCATTTTCAAACGCTTCCAAAATAATCGCAAAGGATAGCCAACCATTACCTAAAGATGCCTTAATATTAGAATTGGACAAAAAACATATATTCTAGTGTTCATGTTTAGCCTTAAGAGGCAATGGTTGCTTTGAAGATTTCTCTCTAAATAAAACCCTGTTGTCTTCCTCTTTAATCAACAAGAGGTGTAGATTTGGCAATAAGAAGCCTTTTTTCAATTCCAGCGATTTATTTCCACTTACCATATTTCTAAAAAAAAGAAAATAAAATATAATTGAACAAAAAATTAGGTTAATTCAAACTATTTTCTACCACAATTACTTTAATCCATAGTCACTAAAAGCTAATATCGACTATTAAAACTAGTGTGTGTGTGTGTGTGTGTGTGTGTGTGTGTGTATCATGAATCATGCAAAATAATTGATAAAAATGAAACCTAATATAATTGCTAATTCAACACACTTTGTCAAGTGTCAACACCACCAAAATTGTTACAAAAATGTAACCACAAAGACTAATTAATCAAAAAACATAGGGCAAAAGGATAATTTTTTGTTATCACTTAGCTTTTAGCATGGAAAATTGTAATAAGAAATAAGAGAGATTGAAAAAACAAGGTAAAAGTGACTAAACAAATAAGAGAAAGGATTATGATGGTAATGACAATGATTAAAAGGAATAATAACAAAAGTTATTTTAGAGGCTAGGTTTTACAAAGCTTTTTTAGGAGACTTTCAAGTAATAAGGTTAATTAAGTTTCAAAGAATTTAAGTTTTATTATTGCCTCAAGCAAGCTCCTAGAGTTTCTTTGCCATATGATAGTTCAAAATAAGGAAAGAGAAATAATAATAAAAATAAAGAAATAATAACATTTTTATATGCTTGAGTGAGGAAAGAAGAAATAGGAAAGTGTGATAGTATAGGGGAAAATTGGAATATGTGGTAGTGTGGTCCCATTAAAATATGAAGAAAGCAATAATGGGTTGTAACACTAAGGGAAAAAATGAAAAAAAAAATCTAAACTAAATAAAGTAAAGTGAATGCTGATCCACAACTAATTTTAAAAAGAAAAATATTTTTTTCAAACTATCTATTTGATTAGTATAAGAAAGAGAAAATTAAATAAGAGTATAAATTACTAATATGAAATACAAAGCCAAATTATAATATTGTAAAATGAAAAGCTAAAGTGAGAAAAAGATAATTTTTTGTGATATAGCAATTTTTTAAGTTTATATTTTTTTTCATAAAATTTTAACATTTAAAACTTAAGCTTTTCACAATCATTTGAAAGCATTTGCATAAAATTTTTTAATATAAATTAAATCAAATAGTTGTTACGAGTTAGGATGAGAAATACTTTAAAATTTTTAAAAGAGTAAATTCCCATATAGTTTAGCTAATCTCTAAATTAGTCATTATGAGTTATTTAATTTCTTTGAGTAACTTTTGTCATTCATAAATCAAATTTCAAACTTCTAATATTTCACACTTGTTTTTGAAGTATTTAAACATGTGGATTGCTAATCTCAATATCTATGTGTGGAAATTAGCAATCTTCTATTCTTTTAATGAGATAAAAAAATCATATTATTAAGAGAAAAATGTAAAAAATTACATTGCTACAATACCAATTCTAGTCTGAGGTTAGCTTTTACAAGGCAAAGCTAAGTGAGTTTTATAATCCGTTATACTTTATTATTATACTATATCACTTATTTATTTATTATTAATTTCACATCATTAGTTAATTAAAATTAAATATTATTATTATAAATATAATTATATATTTATTATTATCATTTAAAAAATTATATTATTATTAGATATAACTAAAATAGTAAGAAAATAAATCAAGGTACAATAATTTTTAATATGAAAAACTTTTCAATTAAAGGAGTAAAACCCATGGAACCTAAGCTAAAAGAATTTTACTATTAATTAAAGTGATTACAAATATTTTGTTAAATAAATTCATAGTATATATATATATATATATATATATATATATATATATATATATATATATATACATACATACATATGTAGACATAATATTAATAATTTATTATTCTAATTAATATATTTATTTAGTGATGATAATTATTTTATGCATTTTCATTAAAGTAATTACTTTGAAATTATTTTTATTAATTTTTAGGTTTTCTAACAATAATTTTAATTTTTCATGTAATTTTTATAAATTTTATAATTTTAATTTAATTATTTATTTCAAAAATATTATAATATATATTAAAAATATTAAATATATAGACTCATTTATTTTAATGTAGTTATTTATTTTGATAAGGTTATATAATGTATATTGATAATATTAAATATATAAATTCATTAATTTTAAAATTAAAAATTATTCAATATTTTTCATATATATGATTTCAATATTATATATATATATATATATATATATATATATATTAAAGTATAATTTTAATATATATTTATATATACACATTAATAAATTAATTATTTATTATTTATTGATATTATTTAGCTAATAGACTTATCTAATAATATAATTGGTTGACACTTTTCAATCTCAACTTTTTATTTGATTGAGCTAACTAATCTCAATTCATTATTAGGTTGGGCCACTATTAACTTTTTTATACCATTCCTAGTTTCAAACCAAGCAAAATTATATATGTTTTGATCCAACCTATTAAATCTAACTTATTTTGATATTTCTAATTAGAAATGATAATCTTGTATGTTTGTTTCAAAATTGCATCCATCTTTCTCCTTTCATTATGTTTTTTTTTAAAAAAATTGATTTAATAATAACATTGTTAGTAAACAAACTTTAACTTTCTTTTCTGTTATATTCTATTCATATAAGTAAAAGAAGGTCATGTTTTTCTCATTTTCCCACCCCTTACTTTCTTTTCAATAGGTAAGAAAAAAGGAAATTTTTTTCTTACTATTTTCTTTCCTCTCATTTTCTTTCCTTTTATTTCCTTTCAACCAAAAAGGAAATGTTAAATTGCATCTTTAATGTTTAAAGATAACTTTTTTTATCTCAATTCCAATCTCATCCCTTTCTATTATAATCTTAGCTTTGTTATTGTTTATCTTTTATTTGGATGGAATGTGAAAAAAATATAGAAAAAAAGTTTGACAAAAAAGGGGTATAAAGAAAATATATGGACAAGTACTTTTTCACTTATTGCTTAAATATATAGAAAATAAATAGCAAAAAATGATAAAAATATTATTTTTATTTAATTTGATTGACACATAAAATAAAAATGAATTTATTAAATAATAAAATTGCTTCTATTGTAAGTTAACATAGCTACCTAGTAAACTCTGCAGAATAGTGATTTTGAAATTACATAATTTTTATCATCCCTTTTCTACACCTATTTGGTAGAAAAAGTTTTTACTAATTCTTGAGGTACTTTTTCAACCTTTTTAACAAAATATTAAAGCTAATGGGTAGTTTGTTTTTCAAAGAGCTCAACAATTGACAAATACCATACTTTATATAAGTCATACATTCCTTTTAACTAAAATTTGATAATGTTAAGAACAAGTATATAATTAAAGCATAGAAGAAATTTGACCTAAAGAAATTCTTAAATGTTTCATGCACATTAAAAAATATTTTTTTAATTTTTAAGACATTAAAACTAGCAAAAGTTGATAATTGACTTTTATTTATTAAGTAAAGATAAAAACAAAGGTCATAATCAAAGTATACAAGATCTTTTAATCTAACATATTGTCATGGATTGTTAACTCATTAGCTTGAATGTTTAGTCCATATTCATCAATATTTAGAGAACTTATCATCATTTTTCATAGACTTTAATGACATTAAAGAAAGGAAAAAAATTTGTATACTCCAATTATAATGTATATCGTAATTCTCAATCAAAAGAAGTTAGTCATTTACAATTTTCAATGCATTGAAAATTAAAATATAATTTTCAATACATGTAAGTTTCAAAAGAAATAACAAATAGATAACAAAATTGACATTTGACTTCTCTCTCTTGATTGGAACTAAGGGCACATGTGGAGGTGAAGTTGGGATAAAAATTATGATAGGTTGAAATTGTATTTATCAAAGATATATGATAAATTTTTTAATCCTACAAGGCTAACATTTAAATTTTTTTAAAAAAGAAAACAAAAATGTAGGAAAACTTTTGTAAATTTTCCAATTTTAATTAGCCACTCAATTAATAATTTAGCTTCACTATTAAACACTTGTTACAACTTAAGTATACAAGAATTTCATGAAAGAAAGATAATGTGATAATTCTGTTTGGATAATGTATCCAAAACCGTCATAAGTAAATAAGTTTGAATAGTCAAATGCATAAATGAAGGCATAGAATTGACATATCAAAAAATTTAAAAGTGGAAATATACCTTCCAAAGTTAATTGTTATAGAACTTAATTATAGTTTCTTAAAGTGTTTGTTGAAAGACTCTCAATTTAGAATACCAATACATGTATTAATTTCTTTATTTGAATAGTATAATTATGACTAGATAATTATTATAATCATTAAATTGTAATTATTAACAATAATTAATAAAATAACTAATATAGATGTTGTAATTTAAATGAAAAATGTTACAATAAACATCTAAGAAACTTTATCTTAGTTTTATCATTAAATTAAATACTAGTTGGACATGTTTTTCTCTTCCTCTCCTTTATTAAGGAAGTGGCACTAACAATGGGAGAAGCACATTTATGTTAAGCAGATGAGGAATTAGAAAAAGATTAGTTATCTATCATATGAAACCTTATGATGCATTCTTTATCTTAACATAAGAATGAGTTCTCCATGATAAGGAAAATAATTTTCTACAATATTAGAATAACCCAATAATATTAAATGTCTATTATTTGTGAAATTCATTCATAGAAATAAGTTTAGTTTACTAGTGCCTATGAATTTTAAATTTTTTGATTTGGATGAAAATGTGAAACCTTCATATATAAGATTTATTATACATGTTCAAGGTAAGACAAAGGGATTTTAATTAACATTTAACAATATTAAATGCATATGTGTTAAGATCATAACTACCCATACTAGTTTATTTAAGATTACATGAGTTTACCATCAAATGTTACCTCAAAATATGAAAAGATACAAAGATAATGCTTTTTAATTGAAACAAAATCATGATGTATGTTATTGTATTCTTATGTTAAAGGAAAAAGTAAAATCAAATAACATAAGTTATTCCAGCTATATTTTCTATTTTTCATATATGTTAATTATTATTGTTACTAATTAAAGATTTTATTATTTGTATTTTTCAACTTGTTGTGAAATTTGGCCCCAGCAAGCTTCAAGTTAAATCCCCTCCTCTATAATAAAAATTAAAGCTTTGCAATCTCCCTCTTGTTAGTATTGTCAAATTCATCTACAAGATAATTCCTTAAAATATTAATAACAAGTAAAATTATGCTTTATTCAATCATTATGTAAAATGTATCGGTTCCATTATCGTCCTTTGTGTTCACAACATTAGGATTTATAGTGTTAAGCCCAAAATTCATCCCCTTTGAACAATATTGTTATTCAAAAAGTAATGAAGAGTTTGAATCAAAACTATCTAAAACAATTATGTTCCCTATAGCACCTAGTTCTACACAATCACTCCATTCCAACAACTATGATAACACCATATAATTCCTACTTTTTCTTTATCTAACAATGTATAAATCATTGTTACATTGGTTTATAGCTTGAAGTAATGAAGTAATATCATCAATATTATGAATTTTTCTCTTATATATAAGTTATAGAATCCTTAATGTTCACTACCTTGAGTTAAAAAGAATTCACATACTTTTTATCCAACCTTTTTTGTCTCCTATTATCTATAATAGAAGATAATATCCCATAAGTCTCCACATGGACTAATGTGTCCATTTCTATAACTTTATCAAGAAAGAGAAGCCAGAGAACAAAAATTTGGGCTCCATAATGCCTACTCATTTGCTAATCAATATATAAAGCTTCTCGATTATCAGGCCCACTAATAAAGATCATGACAATGCGTAGGTTGGCTTTTGTTAATGAACCTAAACCTCAATCCTTGAATATCCTTATAGAGTAAGGTGTATCTTGTATGACATTTTGATTAATATCTTTAAATGTTATATTGGTTACTTCAAGATATCCTTTTGCACGTAATTATTTATGGAAAGGAAGGAGAATTAAAGTTATCCTCTTTTCTTTTGCCAAGTTATAAATGCCCACATGAATGCTTGCATAGGTTAACTAGTATCCATTCTAACAACATTATTTCTTTCTTTAAATATATCAAATACATTGTAAATTCTCTCTAACTCTATGTACGTTTTAGTAAGGTTTTGTCTACCTTGATTGCTAAGTTACTCCACTTAGGTGGCCAAAAAAGTAGCAGCATGTCCAGTGAATTTAACCAAATAAAGGGAAAAAATATGTAAAGGCAAAACTTTTATGGCATTAGAAATTTCAAGTAAGCTAATCATGCAGGTAGCTTGGCAAACATTATAGACATAAGCTAGAACTTGAAGCTCAACATCTATCCTTAAATTTTGAATTATCCTTAACTTGTATTGCTTGAATTAGCTTTTTGGCTTATATAAGGACTTGATAATAAGAGACACTACTACAGTCATTATCACAATAACACTCACTATGATTGAAAATGATACATAGTTTAACATCTACGAAAATACACTTAGAATTACTTAGTCAATTAATAGAGTTATCATAATAAATTGCTATAAATTTTAAGTATAAATAATGTTACTTTCACATCTTTTCATTTATAACCCCCTTATAACTATATACTTAAGCATGATTAAATTGAAATTAACATGCCAACTTCTAGTAAGGCCAATTGAGTGAAATTCTCACAATAAAATGAAAATCAACTATAAATAATGCTAATTTCACCTTTAATTTTGCTATAATTACAAGTGGTAAAGCTAATTTTGCTCTAATTGCATCACATCTTGATAACAAGTTCAAGTAACATTTTTATTCCAAGTGTTAATGAAAGAATTATTAGATCAAATATTAAACTAAATGCATTTTTGTCCCATGCAATGTTTAGCATTATCCTTGCTAAAACCTTTTTGGTATTTAAAAGCAATCCAAGACCCGTACCATCTCTAATAAACATACAAAAGAATCAAATTACTAAAATATTGCTTATAACCTTTGAAAAACAAAGCAGAAGTATGACAAGCAGCATAATAAGCCAATGCTTTTAGCTACCAATAATTATCAATTTGAGCCTTATTCCCATACTAGTAAAGAAGAGAGGAGACAATAATCTTGACATGAAATCATCTAACTTCTTCATCATCATGTCTGCAAATCTCCTATGAGGCAAAATTAATCCAAACATAAGAACCCCTATAATGGAATGTGTTCCACGTAAATATGTGATAAACGCACATGTGAATACACCAATCATAACATAAAGCAATTAGTGATTGTCCTATAAATCTTTATCAATTTTCTTGTTAAATAAATGTAAAATTAAAAGACCAACACAAAAAAGCAAAAAAGGATAAACAATAAAGTACTTGACATAGAGAAAGTAAGCTTTTAGTTGTTAATGGTAAATAGTGCTAACAATATCAACAAAATGCAATTATAGGCATCAATAATCATAATTAATGTTAAGGCTACTTACCCTAGTCTTGTATTAAAAAGCTTTAAATTAACAAGCAAATGAATAAGAATTGGAAAAATAGTCACAAAAAGAGATAGATTCCAAAATATGAACCACTTTATGTAAAATCCTCCCCTATTGCAACATTATTCTCAAAAAATATGTAATATAAAGTGAATATGGCAGACCTTATCACATAGAATAAGGATTCTTAAAAGAGTAATGGCTGTGGCAATTTTTCTTGCTTTTAAGATGGCAATTAGATTCATCTCCAATCCACAAAGAAAAACATTTTAGATAACACCCGCATGTGCTATGGTTTCAATACTTGGGACCCCACTTATTAGGTGTATTTTTCCAAAGAATTCTTTCATCCTCTCTAATAATGCTGCACTTAGTGTAAAACTAGCTACATAAAAATAAATATTTCAAACACCCATTATAATTAAAATGAATAAATAATTGAATAGTTATCAAGAACAATTTAAATGACCCCTAAAACATAAGTCTTTTTCTTATTGAAGGATCAATAATTGAAGAATTTTAAAAGGATCTTTTAAAAGAATATATAGAATTTCTATAAATTGGGTGGCAAGGTTAGAACTCATGACATCTTAATCAAAAAGGTTTTGATACCAAATTAAGTATCATGATTTAAAAAATTTAAGTGTCTAAACAGAGGTTAAAGAATTATTATTATTGTTTAAAGGCAATATTTTAGACAAAATCATGAATTATAATAAAGATAACCATTAATAATTATAAAAAAATAAATATCTTGGATATAATTTTCAATTTTTGATTCAAAAAGATTTTCATAACATTGGAAAATGTCAAAAGCTAGATAATTAAATAGGTTTTCAATAAAAGATTTTATGTATCATTAATTAGTAATAATTCATGTACTCATTTATCATTTAAAAAGGTAATTCACTATATCCATGTGAAATACACTTACCATTATCTAAGTAACAATATGAGGTAGATTGATTAGCTTAAGAAGATAGTAGAAAAATATTATTGTAAGGATAACGTAGATAATTTGGGTAACTAAAAGAGGAAGATGTGCTATGTGTATATTACTAACTTACCATATTTTATTAGGATTATTTGATATTAATGTAGGACATGCTTGACCACTAGTCCAACTTGCTGATTTAGCTAACACTATAGTTAATTCTTTCTTCTGATATATAGATTTAACTAAAACTCTTTATTAAACCTTTTGAATAATGTTTCTCTTCTTTTTAATTTGTTCTTGTTTTCATTTTCTAAAAATTATACCTCATAAAGAAAACTATAAAGGAAAATAACTAAAGTAAAGATATTATATCTAGTTTTTGTGCTTTATTTAGGGTGGTTGACTATGATTGTACATTACTAGATTTTGTTGCTAAATTTTTCTCTTTTGCATGGAGAAATACATGAAATTTGTTTAAAATTTTAAATTGTCATCTCAATAATTACTTTACTTAATTCATGTCTCTAACTTGGTTACTATTTTAAATGGCTCACAAATATATATGCTTATTATTCTATCAATAAATTTTATATTATACTTTTAATATCAAAAAGTGTTATTCCAATTATTATAACTAGATTTTATCATTATTTTCCTAGATTATCTAAGCTAAACTTATTGATTTATAATATAATAGTAATGATGTCAATTTGTTAGTGGAAAGTAAATAATAGAATTTTACAAAAAATATAGAAAATTTTAAAGCTATGAATTTTCAAGTTGAGGAAGATTTAGGAATGAAGGAAAAAGAAAACGAAGACTTTCATTTCTTTTATAAATAACTTGTTAATTTTTTTGTAAAATAAAGGTAAAAAATAAAACTTAGTTAAAATTTTGCTCTTGCTTTCATGAAGATGCAATGTAAACCTTTAAATGACTTACTTACATCATTTTTTTACACACACATGATTAATATAATATTACTCAAATTCCATTCTAAATGTTCATGTTCAAGTTAAATTTCAAAACATGACAAGTTATTATTTAGTATATTATTTAGTAAGGTTAAACTAGTATTAATTTTGAATAGTTTTATTTATTAGAATAGAAAATTCACATCCACCTATCTTAATCTTAACTATCTTATATATTTTAGTGTGTGATAACATTAAAAGTAAGAAATGGAAGCTTCTTGAAAAGAAATAATTTAAGTTATCATTTTTTATAGTATGAAAAGTGAGTATATAATTAGTGATATAGTTGTGAAAGCTATTAAAAAAAAACTATATGTCTTAATGTAATAAACTCTTAAATGGTAGATATATTGATAATTTTTCTTTGTATAAAATTTAGCTAATGTTCTTTAGGTGGCATTTAGTTTATGAAATCAAACATTTCTAGGAATCCTAACATCCCTAAGAATATGATTCTAGGAATTTAATTCATGAAAATATGATATTCTCATATTTAATTCAATTAGAAATATTCTTAAAAATATTATAATATTATATTTTAATTAATTTGAATATTTTTAAAAATATTATTTGATTACTAAAAATATCTTGATTAAAAATTGAGTGGTTACCTATGGTGTGTGATGATCAACCGTAATCACTAATAGTAGGTAATAATGATGACAATGGCAGACAATTGTTACCAATAGTAGGCGGTGGTTAACAGTAGCCACCAACAATAAGTAATAGTTAGTGGTTATCACTAAGAGTCAGTGGTGGTTATTAAGAATAGCTAGTAGCCAACAATGATTGTAAATAATAGGTGATGTTCGATAATGGTCAACATCGATAGGTAGTTATTCATAGTAGTCACTAATAATTGGTAGTAGCCAATGGTAGATATCAATAATGGATGGTGGTAATTAATGATAGATAGCAATGAACGATAATCATTAGTGGTAGGTGGTGGTTAATAATGGCCAATAGTATTAGGTGGTGATCAGTGGTAGTCACTAATGATGTATGGTGGTGAATAGTAGTTATTAATAGCAAGTGACAATTAACAATGGTTATTAAAGATAGATAATAATGGGTGGTTGTTAATCCCGGTGAGTAATGAAGTAGGCAAAGTGGTCTTTCTATACTAATTAAATATTTTTATTTCATGGAAACATAAGATATACACTTCCCTATAAGAATATTTTAGAAGAATATTGGATTAAAAATATTTCTAGAAATGTTCATGTTCCTTGGAATATTCTTTTCAAATTTGAACTAGACATAAAAATCTTACATTTCCATGTGTGGCATTTGGTTCATAGAATCTTACATTCCCGGGAATATAAAATTCCCATGTTTGGCTTGTTATAAAGATACCTAGAAATTTTTTTTTCAGATTCCCAAGTATATTGTATTCCTATGTTTGGTTCAAATCCAATATTTCTAGGAATCTTGAGAAGTTTTCAAAAATACCCTTAACTTGGTTGCTTTTCAAAAACTGCTATTACTAAATAAAAAATAAGAAGGTATATAAATCAGAAGCAACAGTCATAAACTTGTTTCCAATTAAATTCGTTCCAAGGCATATATATATATATATATATATATATAGGAGTGTGTTTTCAATAATCAGTTTAATTCTTATTGTTTCTTTATGTTGCTGGAAGCACGAGCTTTAATATATACACTGGAGTTTTAAAACAAGTTTAAGTTAAATGAACTGTAAACATTTTTCAGCGATTAAGGCTGTCTATGTCACCAGTGAACATTATTGTATTGTGTGACGTGAGATTGCACTTGAACAATACAAAACCATAACTTAAGATAACCATTATAAAATTTCATCAAAATTCACACATCAACATAAAAATTCACATCAAGTTCCATGGTCATCAAACTTAACATACAAAAATAAAAATTGATTTAGAAATCAAGTCCTATAGTAGGCAATAGCCATTATAAAAATAAAAAGTCTAAATGTTGCCAATAATTCTTTAAAGCATAATATTTTCACATAAAGAAACACTACATATCTCTCATTAAGTTTCAACATAATCCTTTTTCCAATCATTGGGTAAAGTAAAGAAATAATCAATTTAATGTTGATCTTTAGTGGTAATCTCCCCAGCCAACATTCTTTGAATGTTTGTAAGCCCATCAACACATTTTAGCTCATTAATTACCCTCATCCTTTTATCAGCTCCTTCTTGTTCATGCTTGAAATAGGATGCAAATTCCTTTATATCTTCTTTTGTACTCTCGAAAAAACCCCTAACTTCTCTACCGTATTGGTTAAGTTGTCAACAATATCATCAGCGCCTCTAGTCCTCTTTTTTGACTTACTTCCATTACTTTGCCCATTGCTTGGGCCTTGGGTGTTTGGAAATGGTGGTGTTGGAGGTGGTTGAGTATCAGAAATGTTGTCCAAGAATTCATCAAAATCCTCCACATGCATACTAGATTGGCTCTCTAGCTCTCCTTCTTGTCCTTCTATGTTATGTTGCATTTCCTTCTCCATTGCTTGAAGTGAATCATAAGGATTTTCGGCATCTTCACCATATGCTCTATCTTTACCATAAACTTGCTACAATTCTTTGAAAACTAGGAACAGTTTGTTGTGCAGTCCTTAAACATTGTTATGAGACTAAAGCATAAACAAATGAAATTGGAAAAATCAATTAATCAATGTAAAATATTCTATGTTGTATATCTACAAGCATTCATAAATTATAATTACCTTTACCTACTCATTGAAAATTTTCTTCTCAACTACAATTTTTTTTCCTTATCATCCTATTCAAATCCACTTGCTTTTGGACCTAACATTTATGATAATGGTAAACAGCATCATATAGGTTATGTATCTATAAGCATTCATATAGGTTGTGCCCTATTTTTCCATTCACTCAAGTGATACCTCTGTCCTCTATATGGTGTAAAGAATCTAGCCCTATTCATGTATCTAGCATCACATAAGTAATAATAGCCTATAATTAAATTTAACACTTAGTATTTGTACAATTTAAAACTATATATTTTTAACAATTGATTTTTTTAGCCATAGAGTACCTTATGGAACTTTTAGACCATTAGGACGAGTAATTGCATCCCTGAGTACTTTAGAATCAGTTGCTAAACCCTCATATCTAGCCAATACATAAATAAATTGCATATCTTGAGAATATACTCTTAGCACATTAGTTGTCACTTCACCCTTTCTATTTCAATATCTAGGCTTATCACCTTCTAAAACATTCACCTTGATGTGAGTCCCACCAATTCTCCTAAACAATTCTACATATTAAAACACTTAAGTTATTTTTCATTGTCAAAATTCAATTGTATATTTGTAACTAATATTTATAACATAGTTACTTTAAACCATTTCAATTTTGAATCACTTGAATTTTCAGGGACTAGTTCAGATTGCTTGAGTAATTCTTTATGGCATCTTAGCATAGCTAGTAGCACATTATTAAATTGTCAACTAATAGTCTCTCCAAATCTCATGAATTGTTGCTTAATAACTCTATTCTTAATATCATGTGCTAAGATATGTAGAAAAATTACAACCATTTCTTCAACACCCATATTCCTTGTTGGTTTTAGTCTACTAATAACTCTTAACATATCATATAATCTATGAAATGAAAACCTATCTATCCTAACATTTTTAATAGATGCTAAATCATTTATGAAAACTATCCTATGGAAGTTCACATTTCGAACCAATATCCTACTATGATAGTCATATCTAATTCTTTTCCTTTTATTTAATTTTTCAACTAGAATTATACAAGTCACCATAATAAAAAATAAATTGAACTAATTCAATAGCTCTAAAATAACAATCAATATAACAATAATTCTCTTCCTTCTTGCTCGAATTGAAAGATCCATTATGTGAAAAAATTGTGAAAAATAGATAATGTACAAATCAAACATTAGAACAAAAACAAAATAAACAGTGAAAAAAAGACTATTTTTTTAAAAAAAGATTGTTTCCATTTTGCTAAAATATTTTATGCCATTTTGTAAAAATTCACATTAAGTCTGTGCAAAACTAATTCTTCATAGCATTGGCGTTAATGCGGACAGTCTTAATGCCAATAACGTGTACACCGTATTCAAGGATACAGTAATCAACGCAAATCAAGTCAATACCTCAAATTACAATTGAGGTAAAATTGTCAAAAAATTACAATGAATATCCTCAAGTTACATGGCAGAATACAAATTACGGCGAATTTCAGCAAAAAAAACTTTAGTTTAATTACAATTATCAAACCATTAAATTAGGTTCATGTATTATGTAAATAAACAATCAACTTCTCAAATTTTCCAAATAATTGAATAAAATAAGGATTTACAAAATAATAAAGATTGAGGCAGAGATGAAAATGAGATTACCTTGATGTTTGGGCATGATGAATAACAAGTTTTGATGGATGATAGTTGCTCTCTTGTTGCTCCAATTTGAAAGATTAAGCTAAAAGCACAATGATACTTAACTAAAATTAGGGTATAGTAAAGAAGAAAGAAGCAGAATTTTGTTAAATGATGAGGATAATTATGTCTTTTAACTTTTTAATAAAAATACTTAAGTGACAGGAATCCAAGATATCCACCTCCCTCCTTGGGAATATTTGGTGGGAAAATTTTAGCTAAAAAGATTCTCGGGAATGTCATATTCCCAAGAATTTTTTTATAAGTTTTAAACTAAAATGGGGATATTATATTCTTATGAAATATTTTCGGGAATGTTAGAAACATTCCGTAAATCAAATGCCCCTTCAAAATAATCCCAAGAATATGAGAAAAATTTCATGAAACAAATGCCACCTTAGATGTATGTGATAAGGTTATCTACTTAGATTACAAAATATATATTAATTACTATATCTAAAGAAAATAATTATGCAATTAATAAATATTGTCATTATTAAATTGCAATTGTTAATAATAAATAATATTGCAATTAATACATGTATTGTGATTTGAATGAAAAATCTTATGACAAACAATTAAGAAATTTTACTTACTTTTTATCTTTATTTTTTAATAAATATTTTTTTCATGTTATAATTATTATTATGAAAATTTATTTGGATTTGATAGTCTAACTACTTCCACATAGCCTACTAAGTGTAATGACTAAATTTTATTCATATATAAAATAATTTGTGGTTAGAATATTTTAAATTGATAAAATATATAAAAATAAAAAATAATTTTAATTTTTAAATGTTGTTAAAATCATTTTTGTAAGTTAGTTCAAGTACTTACATGATTATAAAAAAATTAAAATTAAAATTCTTAATTTAAAAAATTTAATTTACTTCATTATTTTTTTTAATATTTTACCTTTTTTTGAATGTTATAGCTTTCTATATATAGAAAAGTAACGTGTGTTTAGCATATGCCTTAGAGATTGTTTAGTTTGTCTTAATAATATGAAAAGTTTTATTTCTCATGAAATAAAAAAGAGATAAGTTATTTAGTTAATTATTATCTTACAAATTGAAAAAAATAAAACTTCTTGAAAAGTTTTACTTTCCATAGAGCATAAGAAGTTATTTATCTACCTTCACTTCAGGTAAGTTCTACTTCTTATACTATTTATAGATATAATGACAAAATTATCTTCATTAAATTTAATAAATATCAACTAAAATTTATTAATTTGTAATATAATAATATGTAGATATAGTAGTTATTTTATTAAGACTTCTTAAGATATTCAAAGTTAAATTAAATAAGATATAGGAATTGACTCTTCTTAGGAAGAGTCACTTCTTATGTAGCAATAAAATAACTTTAAGTACTTCCTAGAAAGTTTATATAGGAAGTTATTTCCTAGGAAATTCAATATCTTATGAAAAGTTACTTTCTATATAAACTAAATGATTCATTATGTAGTTCGATTGATAATTTAAAAATTACATTTTCATAAAAATCTTACACTTGTTAATCATTATGCACATAAATATTTAAACCATTTTATTAGTTTTTGTAGAAAATAAAAGCAAAGAAAACTAATAAATGAAAAGGGATAGAAAATTGGATTTTGCTTTGTGTGATTGTAGGGTAGAAAAGATAAAAAAAGAAAAGGAATAAAAAAAATAACAAGAATACATCATTTTTATTTTCTTTGAAAACTTGAGAAGAAAAGCGATAGGAAATAGACATCAAAATAAACTAACCTAATTGACTAAACTTACCAAGTTAACCAAATGAATAAAAATTATACGTCAAATCAGTCTTAGATTGAATTATTTTTTCACCAACTCAAGGCAAATTGAATTGTTATAATATTAGTCTCAATTCGAGTCTGCGTTTGAGTCTTAGGTTATCTTTCATTTGATAGCTCTAAGCATGTTTTACAATTTATTATGCTTTATTATTTACTTATTTATTTATTTCTAATTTTATATCATTAGTTAATTAAAATCAATTATCATTATTATTATAGTGATTATTATTATTGAATATAATCAAAATAGTAAAAAAAATCAAATCATAATAAATTTTAATTTGAAAAGAATCACCCAATAAGAGGAGTAATCCTAGGAAACTTTCTAGGAAGAGTCACTTCTTATATTTCAACTAAATAACTTTAAGTACTTCCTTAAAATTTTATATAAGAAGTTATTTTTTAGGAAATTTAATTTCTCGCAAAAAGTTACTTTCTATAGGAACTAAATAACTCATTATATAGTTCTAGTGATAATTTAAAAATTGCATTTTCATAAAAATCTTGCACTTGTTAATCATTATGCACATAAATATTTGAACCATTTTATTAGTTTTTGTAGAAAATAAAGGCAAATAAAAATAATAAATGAAAAGGGATAGAAAAATTGATTTTGCTTTATGTGATTGTAGGGTACAAAAAGATTAAAAAAGAAAAGTAATAAAAAAAAAGAATACATTATTTTTATTTTCTTTGAAAACTTGAGAAGAAAAGTGATAGGAAATAGACATGTCAAAATGAACTAAACTAAACCTACCAAGTTAACCCAATGAATAAAAATTATATGTCAGACCAGTCATAAATTGGATTATTTTTTCACTAGCTCAAGGCAAATTGAATTATTATAATACTAGTCTCAATCTGAGTTTGAGTCCGAGTCCAAGTCTGTGTCTAAGTCTAAGTCTTACGTTATCTTTCATCTGACGGCTCTAGGCACATTTTACAATTTATTATACTTTATTATTATTACATTAATTATTTATTTATTACTAATTTTATATTATTAGTTAATTAAAATCAATTATCATTATTATTATTGTGATTATTATTATTGAATGTAATTAAAATAGTAAAAAATAAATCAAATCATAAAAATTTTTATTATGAAAAAATATCCCAATAAGAGGAGTAAAAACCTATGGGACTTGGGCAAAAAAATTTCATTATTAATTAAAATGGAAATAAATATTTTATTAACTAAATTTACTCTCTCTCTCTCTCTCTCTCTCTCTCTATATATATATATATATGAATAGATACCTATTTTATATAATAGTGATAATTTATTATCCTAATTAATATATTTATTTAGTTATAATAATTATTTTATGTATTTTTCTTATAGTAGTTATTTTGTATTATTTATGTTAATTTTTAGGTTTTATGATAATTTTTTTAATTTTTCAAATAATTTTTATTAATTTTTAATTTTAATTTGATTATTTATTTTAACAATTTTTGTAATATATATTGAAAATATTAAATATATAAATTCATTAATTCTAATGTAGTTATTTATTTTGATAAAGTTATGTAATATATGTTCATAATATTTAATATATAAATTCATTAATTTTAGCATTAAAAATTATTTAATGTTTCTTGTATATATGATTTTAATATTATATATAATGAAGTATAATTTTAATACATACACACACACACACACACATGAACACATTAATAAAGTAATAATTTACTATTTACTAATACTATTAAGTTAAAAGGCTAATTCAATAATTCAATAAGCTGACACTTATTAATTCTGAATCATTACCAAGTTGATTTACTATTATAATTTTTCATGCCAATTCTAGTACTAAGCTAAATAAAATTATATTAATCTCATACCAATCTATTAGACCCAATTAATTTTGACATCTCAAAGTGCATATAACTTTTTCTAGACGTGGCTATTTTTTATTGGTAGAAATTCCTTACTTAACATCTTATTTGCATCTGAACACTGAAATTATTTTATTAATTTTTTTTTCATATCAGCATTTTCTCTATTCAATTAATTTCATATCATTTTAATTAGATACAACTCATCATCTTTGTCAAAAAAAATTTGTATAGGTGAAGGTTTATTTACTTAATTTTATAGTAGATGGGTCAAATACAACTACTTTAAAATTGATGAAGGTAATTTCTATTTTTTTCTCTCTTATTAATTTAATATCAATAAAATAATAAAGAACATTTTAATAATTTTAATGAAAAAATATTAATTTAAAATATTTAAATCAACTCTATTTATTCTCTCTTTTTTCCACACTAAATATGATTATTAAATTAGAAATTAATAAAAATAACAAATTAACTATAATACTCTTTATTATTTTATTTTTATAAATTAGTATATATGATTTTTTTTGTCCAATTGAAAGATTGCAGGGCCATGAAGATTAGCAATCACTTTTAATCATATGTTATTTCTAAAATCAAATTAATTTATTGCTAATAATCAAAATAGGCAACACGATCATTTCTTTAAATATAAAATGCTAAACAAATTAACAAATTTCTAAATTATTTTTCGTAAAAAATTAATCAAACGAATTTGACAATTCATATAGACGTTCGATAAACAAATATCAATGGAAAAATCACAAGTAAATTCATTTCACATATGGCCAGCATTAAAAGGTAGCACGTCCTTTTATAAAAAGAAAAGTAGTATAAATAAGGTGACAAATTAACAAATTTCTAAATTATTTTTTGTAAAAAATTAATCAAACGAATTTGACAATTCATATAGACGTTCGATAAACAAATATCATTTCTTTAAATATAAAATGCTAAACAAATTAACAAATTTCTAAATTATTTTTCGTAAAAAATTAATCAAACGAATTTGACAATTCATATAGACGTTCGATAAACAAATATCAATGGAAAAATCACAAGTAAATTCATTTCACATATGGCCAGCATTAAAAGGTAGCACTTCCTTTTATAAAAAGAAAAGTAGTATAAATAAGGTGACACTTCCTTGATTTCTATAAAGAAATTGCGTACATGCGTTAAAATTTAATCTATTTAAGATTGTAAGTGTTGATAACTTTACAGTTTTAACTTATAAATAATATGCATAAAATTATTTATTAATTTTTTTGAAATGATCAAGTTTAGTATATCTTTTAACCAAATTTATTGATTTGGGTCGCCTAAATTTAGTATTAGAATTTTATAGCATAAATGGTAGTAAAGAGGAGAAGAGAAGGAAGATGAGAATGAATGATTATGTAAGAGCTTCTCTGCTCATTTGGATGTTTAAATTAAAATATATAACTAATTATAATACTTTTTTACAATTTTACCTTTTATTAAAAAATAATTTATTCATGTTGAAAATAATAAGCTAAATGTGTAAATTAAAATGAAACAAACGGTTAAAAGAATAAATTAAATAAAGAACTTTTCAATTTGGAAGACATAAAAAATTGAATGTTGGAGAGTTTTTAAGGGTTAACCATAACCTGCTATCATCTTTCTCTAGGGAAGGCTACGATGTCTTTAACCAAGCTTGGGTTCCAGAAACCTAGAACACATGTTGGTATGTGATACAACCACATGGATAGTTGGCAGAGAAATTCGAATTTTTTATAGGCAAATTCTTCTAAGGATAATTACCAAGTAACCCCAATTCAATTAAGTTTTTCCTTTAGCAATGACAATGGGAAGCCAGGCCTAGTTTCGGGTTCCATTTGGATGGAATCATTGGTTCAAAAGCCAATGCAAGTAAGACAAGGGTAGAGTAAGAATGACTAGCCTTTGAGCAATTGGGTAGCTAAGCTATCAAGGAGATTAGATTTAGGCTTTCAGTTCACGGTGAAACTCCAGACCTTCTTAACTTCTGTCGAGCAGTCGAGTCTTTGGTGTCGGTTCATTCCATGCCTTCGCATAAAAAAAAGTAACTCTCACTCTAAGCTCTTCAACTACAGAGAATCTCCTTACTATTTCACTTCATTTGACAAGTTAACATCTTTATTTACTCAGAAAAGTAAGAAGAAAAAGTTGACTCTCAAGACTTGGAAAATGCTTTACCATTAAAAGAACCAAAATTCATGCTTAGAAGTCATTAAGCCTTGGAAAATGACTAAATGTATTGACAGAAGGAAAAGCCTTGAAGGAGAGTCTTAGATCAAAGGTCCCTGCCCGTAATCTTGTCAAGCAGTCCTAAGATCGTTGAGTTCGTATTTCGACCATTTCTCTTTTTATTTTGCCTACTCAACTCTCGTGCTCATGCATATGTTTCCTTCTAGTATTTACTATTAAAAACCCCTCTTTTATGATCCTAAGATCAAGATCTAACCTCTTCGTCCATTCCTTCTCTCTCTTTTCTCTCTCTTTCATTGTCTCTCTTTCATCTTAAAGGGATTTTGGTCTCACTTAAATCGGCAGCCTTCAATCAACCAAAGACTTGATCGAATTAGCCGAAAACGTAAATTTCAGGACAGATGTCGCACAAAACTTTTTCAACCTTTCCTTTTAAGCTTCTCCTGTATGTTCCAAACATTATTTTGCCTAAAAGATACCTTTTTCTTATGACTATGACACCTCAAAGATCATCTTAAAGGTTAAACTTCGCAAACTAGTTATGGGCTGATGCATTCTTTGTTTTTTCTTTTTTTAATTATCCCAGACTACAAAATAATTTTGTTTTGGTATTTTAAAAAGGAAAAAAAAATATCAAGCTAATTGATTAGTTTGGCATCTATAGCACTTTTTCAACTCAAAAAATTGAATTTATAAATTGAGAGCTTTTAGTTAAAGTGGTATTTGATATTTCTTAAATCTCTGGTCTTTACATTTGTATAGATACCTAGAAAAAAAAAAAAGAAAAGAAAAACTGAACCTATAAGTCGGTTTGAGAATTTTTTTTTTTTAACCAACATAACCATTAAACTTGCCAAGTCAATCTTATAGATTTAGTTCTACTGGTTTGTCCAATAACTAAAATAAAAATTGTTTACAATCTCAATGATAAATGAAGACATCAAAGAAAAGAAATTTAATTTTTGAAAATTTTCAGGAATAAATATTACTATAATGGGCTAGGCTTCCATACCTATGTACTTTTCAGGATGTGCATACCCATGAAATAGATTAAATATTAACTTGTTGTATATTCCATTTTCAGCAACAATTATTTAATTAGTCAATTCTCTCTCCTACTTTAACCTTCACAACTATAAGTCACATCAAATAATATTAAATCATTTTCAATTTTGTATTGGAAATAAATAAAAGATGGTAGAAAAAAGATATTCTCACCAACAAATTAATTTCTTGACCACAGTGAAAAATCAAGAATTTTGTTCCGAATGATCCATGAAAAAATATTAAAGTAAACAAACTGATGACTTCAAACTAGGAGTTTGATGAGTATGCTGTTATCTATAGTGCTAATTAAACCGAATAATAAACCAATTTAACTTTCAAAAAACAATTTTTTTTTAAAATGTAACAGACTATAAAAGTTTAGTTAGTGTGAAAAGATCCTTATTCTTGTCAAATTGGCTGCAGATTGACACATATTCTTTCATTTAAATATAAGTAATTAACTATCGTTAAAAAAAATATATATAAGCAATTAACTAATATACATATGCATGTTATTTTATACGATGCGACTAGATGATAATACGCATATTGTGAACATCGGCAATTCCAAATCTTCAATGTACACTTGATGTGCATAAAAGTGACGGCTATAAGTTTATATTTTGGCTTTTTTGTGCGGACAATTTTCTTTTAGGAAGTGTAAAAATATTTAATGTCTTAAAAATCCAACTTGAATTATGCGGTTTATGTTAGATTTTTTGTTTGTAGACCTATTAATTCAATAATAAAATAAGATATAAAAAAATTTAGCCTAATATTAAAGTGACTAAATATTTTAGGCCTAATGATAATCTAATCCAACTAATATGATAAAATGTTATTAATATAAATAAGGGTCGCTACTCTTAAATCCTATAATTGATCTTGAACACTCCCCATTGGTGTTAGAAAGTCTCCCCAATCAAGTTCTCATCTAGGGTTGATAGGAGTCACAAATCCTTATTGGAATTCATGATCAAGACCAATCGTGAATAGTTTGTAATTTGTAATAAATTCTAATTTTATATTCGTATTACAATAGATTTATCAGGTAACAATAATAAATCTTTTCACATTTAATATTATTTTTCTCACATGATTCAATTTGTGATATTATTTTATAAAATTTTAATTTTAATAGTTTAATTTGCACTATAGTCAATGGCGCACTAATAATAAGCCTAGTTTGAAGTCATTGGTTAGTTTGATTTAATATTTTTTTCATTAATTATTTGGAACTCAATTGTTGATTCTTCATTGGTATTTTAATATGATCAACAAATTATTTTATTGATGATAATATCTTTTTAACACTTTTTACTTTATTTTTAATACTGTTGTAAATTATAAAAGGGTAGAAAATCGGATTCATACATACCAGAATATTAGAAGAAAGCAAGGAAAATTCAAAATCTAATGTTTATTTTTACTGATTAGATTGACAATCACTCAGAAAGGCAAACTTGTTCATGGCCTAAATCTCTTTTTATGTGCAGAGAGAAAGATTCTTAAAGATTCTAACGAATGTTTTTGTTAACTAACCCTCTAAAATTCTTTCTTCTCCTTATTTATAGGCATTTTTCATAAGAGAATATAATAGGATCCATACTCTCTTAGCATTTCATAAAAGAATATAATCTTTTATACTCTGTAACAAATCATACAAAAAAATAGGCCGTGTGACCAATATATTTCAAGAACTCTTTGCTACACATCTATTAAGAATATATAACTTCTCATTAAATAATGGATCCTGAGTAGATTTTAAGTATGCAATACCCTAGATCATTTTATCATGTTTAAATTTCTCAAATGATCTCATTCATATTATTATACACACTAGATATTGTATTCACAATTATAGACATACTATAACTAGTATACTAATGAATACAAACATAATGTGATGCATTTGATGATTTTCCTCTTTTCTTAGATCTCTCGATTTTAATTTAATTTGCTATTCTAGTAATATCTCACTAGACTGAATCTCTCATGATCCTTTAGTAGCATTCTAAAATAACAATCATTAAATTTAAATCTCAAGAAATAGAATAGAGTTATAAGGGTACAAATATAAAGACTTTATTCCCTCAAAGGTCTCATATATCAAAGCTGAGATTTAGACTTTGATCATCTATATTAGTCACAATTTGCACAAATGGTATGAAACATATGTTATAGTATTCTTTCTTTTTTCCATAGACCATATGTCTTTATATAATATATTAATACCGTACAGATAATGGTTCATATATACTCAATGTCTAACTTAAGTTCACCAATCTACTCTTTCTCATTTTCATCAGAACTCATATCTAGCAATTTAGACAAAAGAAGTGAATTCCTTATTAATTCACTTGCAATCCTATATATGACCTCATCTTGTTCGTTAATAAGATGACATTCATATTTTAAGCTTAGCTTTCAATTTTTATTTAGATAAGAAGTTTAAAATTATCTCATCTTTTTTTAATTACAAAAATTGATAAGAGGTGATTACATGTGTAAGTGGGCTAATCTTCTATCTATCTGACATACTTTTCAATAACTTAAAAATCTTTTAAGAAACATTCTTACATCTATATATGTAAACTTATAATAAACATATTTATTATTTAGATATTAATATTCTGTGAACATTGTTAAAAAATTACAACAATTGTATCAATATCTTTGCAATCCTTGGGATTTCATGTGTTTTATAAATACATCCCAAGGAATAAGCTTAGTCACAAGATCTACTACCATCTCCTGTATATAAATATATTTAATATTCACTTCTTTACATATAACTATATTTATCCTAAAGTTGTACTTTGTGTCTATGTGTTTAGTTTTGCAACAATATCTAAGATCCTTTGTATATGCTATTACTACTTAGTTATCATAGTTTACTAGAACTAGATCAACAATGTTAGCATTTACACCTAAATGATCTAAGAACCTTTTGAGCTACACTACTTCTTGTATTGCTACTGAAAATGCTACAAATTTAACTTCCATTGTGGATAAAGTTATGCATGATTATTTCTCACTACTCCAAGATATGACACCATTATTTAGTAAGAAGATGTGCCCAGAGGTAGACTTCCTTTCATCTAAGTCTCCTTCCTAATCAACATCATTTTAACTTTTCAATTACAAATCATTTCTTTCATAACATAATGAATAGTCAGCAGTACCTTTTAGATACCATAATATCCTTTTAACTATTTTCCAATATGTTAGGCTTGGGTTGAACTGATATTGTCTTACCATGCCAAGGGCAAGATAAATATCCAGCCTTATACAGATCATTGCATACATTAGACATCCAACTACACTTGCATAGAGAATTTTTCTCATATATGTTTCTTCTTATGGAGTCTTAGGACATATCATTTGGCACAGATTTTTACTTTTAGTAATAGGAGTGTCTATGGATTTATAATGCTACATTTAGAATTATTCAAGAATTTTGTTGATATAATGCTCTTATGACAGAGAAAATAATTTCTTTGAATAATTTCTTGAAATCTTAACTCCAAGAATATATGCAACTTCACTTATATCTTTCATTTTAAAATTAGATGACAATTATCCTTTAATTTTATTAGCATACTCCTTGATATTTTTAGTTATAAGTATATAGTTAACATATAATGATAAAATTATAAACTTATCCTTGGACTTTTTTGTATATGCACAATGGTTTTCATCAATCATTATAAAATCATTTGACATTATTACATTGTAAAGATGAATATAACATTATCCTGAAGAATGTTTCAAGCCATATATAGACTTAAAAAATTTACGAACTTTGTTTTCTTGGCTTTCTTTAATAAAACTTATTGCATGTAGATTTCCTCTTACAAATCTCCATTGAGAAATGTAGTTTTTACATTCATTTGATGTGATTCAAGGTCCATACTAGCAACTATAGTTAATATCAAATGGATTGAGATGAATCTAACAATAGGTAAAAAGGTTTCCTCATAATCTCTTCCTTCCTGTTGTGTGTAGCCTTTTATTATTAGTTTAGCCTTATAATTTTTAACAATGCCATTAGCCTTGTGCTTGATTTTGAGAACCAATTTATTCCCAATGACCTTACGTGTGTTTGGAAGATCAATAAGTTCCTAAACTTGATTTGATCGCATAGACTTCATCTCTTCTTCTATTGTTTTTGTCTAATCCTCCTTACTAAGGCTAGGTTACATTTATAATTGATAAGAAATGAGATAATTTTAATCTTTTTATTTAAGTAATAATCAAAAGCTAAGCTTAAAATATGAATATTGCCTAAGGTCATATGTAAGATCATAAGTGAATTAATGAGAAATTCACTTCATCTGTCTAAATTATTAGATATGAGTTCTGATAGAAAAAAAGAGTAGATTAGTGAACTCAAGTTAAACATTGAGCATGTCTGAACCATTATTTGTATAGTATTAATACATTATATAAAGACATATACTCTCTGAAAAAGGAGGGAATATAATAAAAATGCGTTTCATGCCACGTGTGCAAATTGTAACTAATATAGGTGATCAAAGTCCAAATCTCAACTTTGATGTGTGAAACCTTTGAGAGAATAAAGTCCTTATATTTGTACCCTTATGACTCTATTTTATTTCTTGAGATTTAAATTTAATGATTGCTATTTTAGAATATTACTAAAGGATTATAAAAAATTCAATCTAGCGAGACATTACTAGAAAATCAAGTTAAATTAAAATTGAGAGATCTAAGAAAAAAGGAAGATCATTAAATGTATCACATTGTGTTTAAATTCATTAGTATACTAGTTATAATGTGTCTATAATTGTGAATATAATATCTAATGCATATAATGCATATGAATGACATAATTTGAGAAATTCAAATATGATAAAATGATCTAAGGTGTTGCATACTTAAAATCTACTCAAGATCCATTGTTTATCAAGAAGTTATATGTTCTTAATAGATGTATACAAAGAGCTCTCAAAGTATGCTGGTCATATGGTCTATTTTCTTATATAATTTGTTACAAAATATAAGAGATAATGTTCTTTTATGTAATATCAAGAGAGGATGGATCTCATTATATGCTAGTAGAAAATGTTGGATTATAGATCTAAGTTGCCCAAAATAAGTCCATAACCCAATCCATACCCCGACCTAAGAAATGCCTATAAACAGGCATAAGAAAGAAATTCAAAGGGTTAGTTAACAAAAAACCTTCATTAGAATCATTAAAAAACTTTCTCTCTCTTCTCTTTGCATACAAAAGGTGATTTAAGTTATGTCAAATTTAACCGTGATAGATCTTAGTTTGGTTACAGATATTTTACTAAACTTATTTTTTAGAGCAAACCACATATCCTTAGCCAAGTTGTAATTTCTGAATCCTCGCATGATGTAATTCTTCATGTTGCTCAGTAATGTAATGTAAGTAAAAGAATTTTTCCTTTTCCAAGCTTCATAAGCCTTTCAATTTCACCCATATTGGGTCATGTTTCCTACCTCAAGCTCTTCTAAGACAATATTAAGTGCTTATAAAGCCTCTTGTTCTTCTAGCACATGTTAGATTTTCATATTCCAAATTCCATAATCATCACCATTCAGTTTCTCACCCTTATTGAGTTCAGCAATAATGTTTTTGGAAGCAGTACCCATTGTGTTTATAGAAACATGAAGTTCTATATATTGACAGAAGTGCACATAATTAATGTTTAGATATACATATATACTTTAGCTCTAATTAATTATGTTAGGACTAGTTCACATATAGGGTTTAGAATTAAAAGATCACTATATTTCCAATCATCATTTAAATTTCTAATATGAGGCCAATACTAAAACAATTAATTAGGCAAAGTATACTAAATAAAAGAATTTATTAATCTGTAATTTCAAATAAAAAAATTACACAAATTGAAACATATTTCAATAATATAATACATAAAAAATAAAAAAAATTACATAAAAATATCATATATTAAATATCTAACTAAAGTTTACAATATTTTCAAATGTTTAATTCTTTACAAAAAAGAGTTAATGAACCTATCATGTAGCTCTTGGGGAAATTTGATTTTGGTGCTAGATTTCTTGTCTAGCTTACAATGCTTGTAAAAAGTTAGGTTACATCTATGATTTTTATACTCTAAATAGTCTAATACAAATCTATGGATAATATTATTATATTGTTTGTATTCCCTTTGTCTTTCTAGTAAAGAATTTAATATATTATTTTGGTAATTAGTAGGTAAGGCTTTTCATAAAGCTTTTGATTTCTTTAAATTCCAATTCATCTTTAAAATACCAACCTATATTAAGTTTTGAACTTTTTCATGAAATTTGATGATATGACTTACAGGATATACAAAATTATCTTTATAAACTTTTTAGTTAGCTTGGAGATTTTTGAGCTCGACAGTTAACTTATTAACTTCTTGTCTTTATGCTAGAGTTCATATAACTCTTGGTGTATATATAAGTCTCACCATAATTTTTTGTAATATATACAAAAAAAAAGAATTCAATTAGATCTACAAAGCAATAATTTACATAAAAAATTTAAAATTATACATCATGTAAATAGTGTATTAAAAATTCTCATAATAATTATTAGAAAAACAATTCAAGCTGTGAGAAAAGAAAGGAGAAAAAAATTAAATTTTGCTATGTGCCAAGATGCTATATCAATATTATTGGGTTTTGACGCAAGGTTTGTTACCTCAACAAGTAGGGTTCGAATCTCGCATGTGACAAAAAAAAATTATTTTTTATTATGCCAAGACAGTATATTATAATTATTGGGTAGCTTATAACATAATAGGAAGCATAGCTAAGTTAGTTTAAGGTACCAATTTTATTAGTCCAAATAGCATGAGTTTGAATCCCATTTTTTATAGTTTTCTTTTTAAAAGTTTTCAACTATTTTTTTTGCTTCAATTTTTTTATTGTTGCTGTTATGTTTAAATCCTAAAAGGGAAAATATATAAACCTTCAAAATTGACAATGTTGAATGGTTGAAGTATATATATATTTATATTTGGAAATTTTTTTATTTTTTTGATTGTTTTTTATGGTTTTTTAGCTGTCTTTTAATAGTTTTTCAATTACCCTTATGATAATTTTTTTAACTACCTTTTTCAAATTTTTTTTGAATATATTCATTATCCAATGTACATATCTCTTTAAAAGTCATGTTAAGTTTGGGTTACTGAGAAGTTTGGAAACAAGGAATGTTTAAATAGGTTACTAACATAAACATCATATTCACGAGAAAAAAAGTTTTAGTTTTGCTCTCTCCATCTTTCTCTCTTGTTTTCATTTTAATCGAGAGATAATTAAAGAACGAAAACATGTGGCAAAGCATCTGCCAAATCTATAAATATTTTTTTACAAATGCTTGCATAAAAGACATTTAATTTAAATAAATATCAGAAATGACATTAAAAAATGAGTGTAGGTCACTCTATGACCTGCAATTACATATTCCAAAGACATAAATAGATTAAAAAATGAGGGTTACAATCAAATCACATCCTCACGCTCTTGTATGGTTTTTAAGTGATGGAGAACTTTTCTTCATCGAATCAAAAGTTTTTTTATTTACGATTTTGATTTTTCTATGGTTTTCAATGAAGGAAGTTTTTCACAATGCAATGGTGCTATTTGCACATTTAACCCATATGATATTGCCATCTAAAAAATAAGAAAAAAACATTACCAATAATAAATGATTGAATATTAGAAAAAGAAATCCACAACATGTTACGTCAAATGAAATACCAAAAAAAGGGCAATGGTAATAAAATGAATCTCCCAAAAAAATTATTATTTACACAAATGACATGCATATATATATATTTATCTAGATTTGGGAGAGATAAAAAAGAAATAAACGATCATGCTTTGATACCAATGTTGAAATTATAAAGAAAAAAAGATATGAATTGGATTCATATATACTAAAATATCAGAAGTATGCAATGGAAAATTTAGGAGCCAACATTTATTTTTACTGATCGTATTGACAATCACTCAGAAAGATAATCTTGTTCATAACCTAAATTTCGCAAAGAGAAAAGAGAAAGAGTTTCTTAATGATTCTTGATGAATTTTTCCTTTGTTATTAACTAACCCTTTAAAATTCTTTCTTTTGTCTATTTATAGGCATTTTTTATAGGTTAGGTTATGGATTAAGTTATGGACTCATTTTGAGCAACCCGAATTTATGATCCAACATCTCCCACTCACATATAATGGGATCCATACTCTCTCTCCATTTCATAAGAGAACATCATCTCTTATACTCTATAACAAATCATACGAGAAAATAAGCCTTATGACTAGCATACTTTGAGAGCTCTTTGCTATACAAATGTCAAGAATATATAGCTTCCCGATAAATAATAGATCTAAAGTAGACTTTGAGTATGCAACATCCTAAATCATTTTATCACATTTGAATTTCTTAAATGATCTTATTCATATACACTAGATATTATATGCATAATAATAGACACACTACAACTAGTATATTGGTGAATATAAACACAATGTGATACATTTAATAATCTTCCTTTTTTTCTTAAATATCTCAATTTTAATTTAATTTACTTTTCTAATAATACCCTGCTAGATTGAATCTCTTATAATCTTTTGGTATCATTATAAAATAGCAATCATCAAATTTAAATATCATGAAATAGAATAGAGTCATAAAAGTATAAATATAAGGTCATTATTTCCACGAAGGTCTCATATATTAAAGTTGAGATTTAGACTTTGATCACCTATATTGGTCATAATTTGTACACCTGGTATGAAACATATGTTATAGTATTCTCTTTTTTTCTTATGAAGCATATATCTTTATAAAATATATTAATACCGTATAGATAATGGTTTAGACATACTCAATGTCTAACTTAAGTTCACCAATCTACTCTTTCTTATTTCTATTAGAATTCATATCTAACAATTTAGACAAAAGAAGTGAATTCCTTATTAATTCACTTATGGTCCTATATATGACCTCATCTTGTTCATTAACAAGATGATATTTATATTTTAAGCTTGACTCTTGATTATCACTTAGATAAGAAGCCTAAAATTATCTCATATCTTATCAATTACAAAAAATTGACGATAGGCAGTTGCCTGTATCTGACATACTTTTTAATTACTTAAGAATGTCCTAAGAAAGATTCTTACATCTTATATGTAAGCTTATAATAAATATAATTTTTATTCAAACATTAATATTCTATGAACATTGTTAAAAAATTATAATAATTATATTAATATTTATGTAATCCTTGGGATTTCACATGTTTTATGAATACATCTTATGGAATAAGCTTAGTTATGGGATTTGCTATGTGAAACCATATCTCTCACAAAGTTGTACTTTGTGTCTATATACTTGGTTTTATAATAATATTTGGGGTCTTTTATGTATATGATTGCTGCTTAGTTATCAAAATTACTAGAACAAGATTAACAGTGTTAGTATTTATACCTAAATGATCTAAGAACCTTTTGAACTACAATGCTTCTTGTACTGCTACTGAAAATGCTACAAATTCAACTTTCATTATGCGTAAGACTATGCATAATTGCTTTTTACTACTCCAAGATATGGTGTCATTATTCAATAAGAAGATGTACCTAAAGGTAGATTTATTTTTATTTAAGTCTTTTCCTCAATCAGCATTACCATAACATTTCAATTACAAGTCATTTCCTTTATAACATAATGAATAGTTCGTAGTACCTTTCAAATATTTTAATATCCTTTGATTGCTTTCTAATGTGCTAGGCCTAGGTTAGATTGATATTAACTTATTATGCCAACAGCAAAATAGATATCCAGTGTTGTGCATATCATTGCGTACATTAGACATCCAACTGCACTTGTATAGGAAAATTTTCTCATATATGTTTCTTCTTATGAAGTCCTAAGACACATCCTTCAGCTTAGATGTTTACCTTTAGCAATAGGAGTGTCTATGAGTTTACAATGCTGCATTTAGAATCGTTCAATTGAAGCACTTAACCTTGGCCATATTATTCTTCTTGAAAGGACATTTTCCTTCCTCATATTGGTTATTTGTTAATTTCTTGTTGAAATAAGTCATCTTCTTTCTTGCATCCTAGGACCCATTTTTATGCTTGTGCTTTCGCCTAAAAACTTTTTTTTAAGTTGCATGAAATCATATACATATCTGTATTAGTCTTAATAACCTTAAGCCTTTCTTTATAGTCGTAACCTAGCTTTGATACCAATGTTATAGATTATAAAAGGATATAAATTGGATTCATTCATACTAGAATATTAGAAGTATGTAGCGAAAGATTCATAATCTAACATTTATTTTTATAATTGTATTAACAATCACTCAAAAAAGTAATCTTGTTTATGGCTTAAATGTCCTTGTATATGCAGAGAGAAAAGAGAGAGAAAGATTCTTAAAGATTTTGATGAATATTTTTGTTAATTAACCTTCTAAAATTCTTTCTTCTACTTATTTATTAGCATTTTTCACAGGTCTGGTTATGGATTGAGTTATAGACCCATTTTAGGTAACTCAGATCCATGATCCAATAAATACAAATTTGAAAATAATTAAATATTTATTAATATCAATTATTATTGTGAAGGTTAAAATAAAAAAGAGGATTAATTAATTAGTCATTATTATTAACAATGATACACATGATAAGCTAATACTTAATCTTTCTCATGTATGTAAACCTTTAAAAAGTACATGGGTATGGAAGTCTAGCCACTTAAAAGACTTAACTTAGATTGAAATAGTTAAGTATTATTTGAAAAACTTTAAACCAACTATGAGTATGTCTTAATTTAGGGTGTGAGATAAATTAAAACTTGTTTATTAAATAGGCTGGTCTATTAACTTTCATAAGATAGTAGTTATAATTTAATAGCTTATTTAAAATGAACTTAAACAAGTTAAACTTGTTCAAGCATGATCCAAGCAGATTAAGCTTTTACAAACTAGGCTAGCCTGAAAATCAACCTCATTTTTTTTCCGTTAATTTCTTAGGCCATAATTTCTTACATTACATACATTTTTTAAAATTAAAAAGGCTAAACCCCACTCCACTCAAACCCTAATGGAACAATATTTAAAAATAAATAAAAGCTACTCCAGTCAACCTAAATGCCAAATCTAGTTAACTTTAGACCAATTATATAAAAAAATAAAATTTAAAATTTAAAATATTTTTATTTATAAAAATTTATGTATTTATTTTTTAAGACTTTAAGTTAAATGTTTAAGAACATGAAAGGTCAAAGAAATAGTAAGTTAGCCCATAAACTAATTCAATAAAAATCTTAAAATAAGGTTGGATTATAAGAAAATAAACATATTTAAAAGCAAGACTAAATAGGTCAAGTTTGATCAGGTTTATATTCATGTAAACCAAGTTTAGTCCAATTCAATTTGTCCATTTAATACTAATAAGCTTGATCTATCCTTTTAAAATTGAAATGGCAACAACCAATGAAACATACTAAATAACTAATAACAAATCAGCCAAATCATGTGAAAATGTTATAATTCTCACAATTGAACTAGGCTGTTACCCCTTCCCTAATTTGTTCCTTCCATTTAGTGAAAAAATAATATTTTACTTAATGTTAAACAAATATCTTAAGTTTAATGTCCTAAAAATGAAATTCCCTATGAGTGAATAGTAAAACTCTTGCTAGGTTATGTGATCTTCTCTGTTTAATTAACTAAGATGGCTCCTTAATGAAATGGCTATTGAAGATCAAGTGTGCAGGGTTATGGTAGGTGAGCAATCTTTCTAATTATCCTTTTGTAAAGCATTATTGATCATTGCCAATTTATGTATTCGGGTCCTCAATAGAGTTTTTATTTAAGTATCTTTTTTTCTCCTGGGAGGGCCTACTAAAGTAAAGGTAACTACTTTTCTTTTTGTGTTCATATAAAAAGGTTAAACTTGGTTAATGGAGTTAAAACTATCAAAAGAAGTGAGTTTAGTAAAATTGATAAGCTAATGAAACTAGACAAGATTTAAAAGAATTAATTTTTACTAGAATTACTTTTTATAAGTCTAAATGGCTGAAAATCCACTAGGAAAAATAGGTTAGATTGATGATAGCTCATATGATGAAGAAAATTATTTTAGGCTTGTAGAGAAGGAAACCACTTATGAGGCTATGGATTTTAGAGTAAGGAGATAAGCAATTGTAGAAGTAAACCCATAAGAACTTTTTCAAAATAGAGAAAAACATTGAAGATGTCTTATAGGATATTTAATGGATAATCGAAACTTTTCAACTTATAGATTGGGACTAGTGCTCGGACATCATTAAAAGCTTAGAGTTGTTTTTCAAGTGATTGGCAAACAAAGGAAATACTATGTCATAGAATTTGATTATATGATAGATAGAACTTTTATCCAAACTAATGAACTACAGGTTATCCAAGTATCAATGAAGGTATTTGACTTTTAGAGAAGAAATATAATATTATCAAATTTAATGGTTTTAGAAATCCATTCGGGTTCAGTTATGGAGTTTACCACTAGAATATCAAACCCCTATATTCAATAGTATCTAATATCCATTATTAGACATTAAAAAAAGATGCAAATGTAGGATTTCCAAGAAACATTAGGTTTATAATGGCAAAGTTGTTGTTAGGTCTTTTAAAATCATTACCTATAGACTTCATTTTAAGGTTAGATACTGGGGAGTTAACTTGGGTCTAGTGTTGATATAAGAGAGTATTTCATGTATGCTACCATTGTGGAAGAATTGGACACTTTGATTACAAGTACGACTGGAATAAATAATAAGTTACAGAGACTTTAAGAAGAAAGAGACTTCATGTTAAATTGATATATTATTTAATCAGTATAATGGATTTAGTGGTAATTCATTTTTTCCTAGAAGCCCATGCTTTTTATAAACATCCTACAACTAATGATTTACTTTTTAATAACATTGATAATCCACTTAATAAGCCTTTTCATTCTAAGGATGTGTTTTTTCAGGGTAATCCTTATACTCAATTTGGAGTCAACATTCACCTCAGCATTAATTGCCAAATAATTTAAGAGAGGATCAATAAGACACTATAGATGAGAATATAAAAATTAATTTAGAGAGAAATATTGAAGTACAGGAGATTGACACTAGTTTACAAGAAATAATAAATCAAATTATGGCTAATTGCAATAAAATGATGTTACTTCTTTTCCCATAACATAAAAATTATTCTGAATATGATAATCATATGAGAGCATGCAGTACCTTAGACAAATTAAAATAGAAAATGGGGAAACATTCCTTACCAATGCTCGAATATTGGAAGCTAATGATAAAATACAAGCAGAGTCAAGCTGAGTAGTACAGAGGCATGCTAGTAGCTTTACTTCTAACATGGAAGTGGACATAAATGGTATTGGTATGACTAGTGGTGAAATTCCTAGGAATATTCTATTGTCTTAAACTGGAAGAGCTCTAAATGATGCTACAGTTCTTGACTATTTCAATATGTAAGTGGTATATATCTTTAGAAATAATAAAGCAGTTAGTTTAATTGAACGAGATGAAATAAATGGAAAGGACTAGAGGCATATTGAAACTAACCTACAATGTGGTAATGGGCCTTAACATGTTCTCTTTATTACAAAGAAGCTCAATAGAAAATGAGATAAGACATAATTGGAGTCTAAACAATGACTGATGGATTATATATTCTATGAATTGGAGGTAAAGGGCTTCTTTGCCTATCAATGACATGCAAAGTAAGAATATCTATTAACTTTATATAAATTTAAAAGGATAAAAAAATGGAAATAGGATGACTTACCTATATAATCAAAAAAGAGGAAAATGTTATTTCAAGTATCACTCTTGAAGATCCTTTTTATAATTAATTATTAGATAACAATCAAATGGCCTTTGCAACATTTTCTAAAAAAGAAAAGAAGCAAAAGGAGTTACTAAAGAACAAATTAATAATATATGTGCTTTGTTTAGAAATTTTACCTTGAGGTTCAAGGAAACTATCCCTTAACATCTTTCCTAAGCAACCTGATTGTTTTAAGTTGGAATGTGAAAGGCTTGAGTTATTCTTCCACATTCCATAGGCTTAAATAACTCATTAGAAATAAAGGACCTAAAATTATCATTTTATTTGAAACATATCAAAATGTGGAGAAGTTGGAATAGAAGATATGGAAGATAGCTTTCAAAAATCTGGTAGGAGCAGCTCCAAAAGGAAAAAAGAGTGGTATTTTATTAGTAAAGCAAGATAAGATTATCACGCAAATCTTGAAATGTAATGCAAATGTGATTCATAATACTTATATATACCCCACTGCTAGTTTAGTTAGTATGTCTTTTATATATGATCCCTCTTGTTTGTTTGATAAGAAGAGGTTTTGGGAGTTTATATTTCATCTGGGTCAAGGTTCTCCTTGGCTTTGTATTGGTGATTTCAATCAGATGCAAAATCTATCTGATAAGTTAAGTTCCTCTCTAAATACTTATAGGGTTAAAGTATTGGAGAAATTCTTAACTAGTTAGGGTTTATTTGATATTTTGCCTAAAGAAGGATTGTTTACTTGGACTAATAGGAAAAAAAAAAGGGACAAGTCATTTATGAAAGAATAGATAAAGCTATATCTAATGCTGAATGGTTAGATGTATTCCTTAATACTAAGCTATCAGTGTTACTTGTGTATTCTTCTAACCATGCTCCTTTAATTCTTTCCTTTAGAAAAGATATACCTTATGGAAAAAGTAGATTTATTTTTGGAAATCATTAGTTGTTACATCAAGATTATTAGGAAGTTTTTGAAAAAAGGATGGAATATAAATATTCAAGGATTAGTGGCATGGATTTATATACAAAAACTTAAATCTTTTAAAAAAAATAGCTACAAGAATAGAATAAGGTGGCATTAAAAATATTAAACTCATAATCATGGAGATGAAGAAGCAACTAACAATGTTACAAGAAAATACTACAGAAGAAGTGGCATATAGAAGCTGATGTCAAAACCAAATTAGCATTTTTGCTTGATTGTGAGGAGATACTTTAGGCCTAGAAAGCTCAAGAATGGTGGTTGGTGTGAAGAGATTGGAATACCAAGTATTTTCATGACTATATTAATTACAAAAAACAAATTAGTTAAATAGAAACATTAATAAATGAAAAGGGCAATTAGGTCAAGAATCCAAAAGAAATTAAGCAATTGATTAATCTTTTTTACAAATCACTTTTTTTCCAAACAACAAGCTATTAAAGGAATATAAAAGAGTTTAGAAAATTATGAATTACTTATTCTTTCTTAGTAACATATTCAAGATCCAATAAAGTCTCCCTCATAAGATAAAATTGATGTAGTTGTCTTTTCTTTGCCTCCTGATAATGTTCCTAGACTAGATGGATGGACTCATAGTAAGGTTTTTCCAACATGAATGGCATTTAATTAGGTAAAAAATATCAAGAATGATACATTAATTTTTTTCAAAAAGGTTTTCTTGTAAAAGAGCTCAATCAAACTTTCATATCATTAATTCCTAAAAAAAATATTCAAGAGATAATTTAATATTTCAAGCTTATTAGTTTGGCAAATGTGATATATAAAATATAATTAAAGATTTTGGCTAATAGAAAGAAGTATTCATGACAATATCATACTAGCATTAGAAATTATACATAAAATGCAAATAAGTAAAGCTAGAATGATCTTTTAGGGTGCCATCAAGAAAGCTTATGATAACATGTCATAGGAGTAGGGAGTTCATTGAGCTAGTTCTTTGAAAAATGAATCTTCCATGAATTTGGATTAAGATGCTAATGTAGTGTATTGCAACAATTATATATAAAATAAAATTATAACTAATGGATGGCCTTCAAAAATCATATTTCCTCAAAGAGGATTGAGATAAAGTGATCACTTTTCCCTTTTAATTTTTATTTTATGCACAAATATACCATCTTACATGCTCAAAAAACTATAAAATACAAAAAGAATACAAAGTATTAAAATAGTTAGGTAAGCTCCAAAAATCTCTTATTAGATGTATGTTGATGATTTGATTTTATTTTTCAAAGCTATAAAGGAATCATGTGCATATATTCAATAGTTACTCCTTCTTATGGAAGGTTATCTGGGAAAATGATTAATAAGGCAAAGTTAGTGTTAGTTTTTAGCCTAAATACACTTACACAAATAAAAAAAGTATTAGCAAAAGATTTTGGAATTATAATAGCCAATTCAATTGGTAAATATTTAAGATTCTTGATCATAGGTAGTAGCAAGGACAATAAGGATGTCCATCTAGAGATGATTCAAAATTTACAACAAAGGATTCATAGTTGGAAAGTATCATTATTATCAAAAGTAAGGAAGCTAATTTTATGTAAATTAGTTGTAAGCTTTTTACCAATTTATCAGATGGCCTTGACTTTGTTCCCAAAAAAATATACTTAACAAATGAATATAGATATGATAAACTTTTGGTGAGAGATACTAATAATAAGATAATGGTGCTTCTCATTAACTAGAATGCTATCTACAAACCAATACAATATGGAGGACCGAGAATTAAGTGTATGGATCTAATGAATAAAGTTATAATGGCCAAGCAATATTGGAAAGTGTTACAGAATCCAAATACTTCAAATAGGCAATGTATAATTGGCAAATATGGCAAAGGAAACATAGAAGAGATTACCAAATTATCTAGTACATCAACTTAAAGGTGAAATAAAATCATTTAAGTTGTAGCATTTTTTTATCCTCGAAATCAAATGGCAATCCATAAATGGTAAACAAATTAGCATTCATAGTAGATTTTGGTTTCAAACATTGAGACAAATAGCTCAAGGTTTATCTATAGTAGATTAGCTTATTAATCTAGTTTCCAAAATATGTTGCTTACTTGTTCTTAAACAAATTTATCCACGACACACCATGGAACACATTGCAAAGTTTCTAATTAGTATCCTATTTCCATGTTAGCTAATGTCATATGGGAAGGGTATTTTGGTATTTGGAAATTTTACGTAGGTATGTATAAAAGTTGTTAATAGGGTTTTGTTATGTAAGAAAAAATTGGCTTTAAAGTAGTTGTATTTTATTTTTATTAGCTTTAAAAACATTTTCATTATATGTAACTTGCAATTAATATTCATAATCTACTTAATTATCTATTTTATTAAATTATATTTTTTTAAGAATTTTTTAAATAAAAATAATAATATTATTGTATCTTAGTTTAATACATCATTTTTGCTCATAATTTTTATGTTATATAATTAGTTTAAAATTTAAATTAAATATATGGAATTTTCATTAAATACTTAAAAATAAGTTGTAAAATTATATGCAAAAAAAGATGTAATAAAATATTATACAATAATATTATAATTTTTATTTAATGATTATATAATTTAATAAAATGATTAAATAAATTAATGATGGATACTAATTACAATTTTTTATTATTTAAGGATTTAATTTATAGACTTTCAAAATTAACAAAAGTAAAATATAACTATCCCAAAAGTTGAAAAAGATATTTTATATTCTTCTCTTGATTTTATATTAAGAATGAAGACTTGCAATAATGAAAGCAATCTTTGCTGTTATTTTCATCCTAGATTTTCATTAACATTAAATTTTATCTCTTTAACAAATAGAGCTTAAGCTAAGGTGAAAAGAGTTAGATAATAAAAGATAATCTTAAACATGTAATTGTGATTCTTGGATCTAGAAAAAATGGAGAAAGAAGTAGAATAGTAAATGTTTTACATTAGAAAAAAATATTGTTAGGATTATTTGGGTTAAATGTAAAGGAATTAATTTATTAAATGCACACATACAAAAATTAAAAATTAAAAATTGAATATAGTAAAACTACAAATTCTTTAAAGATATTAAATATCATTTAAACTAAAAGGGTCTTAACTATTTTCCTCCCATTTGAAATAATTGCATTTGATAAATTGATAAGTAACACCTATTAAGCAATTGCCATTGTTGGGGTTTAAGTGGTACATGCCATGACTTTTGCGCAATTGATTTTTATGTATGAATAAAGGGATCATAGGGATAAAACTAAAAAATAAAATTTAGAAAAGATGAAATTGAGAAAAAAAAAGTCAAACCAAAATCATGTTTTAATTTATATTTTTTAATGTATATTTAATAATCTAACACGACCATATATCACCTTAGTCCAATCATTTTTGAAAGAGTTTATTTTTAGTTCATTAATAGGTCTACTTTTTATAGCACTCATTAAAATTATGATTTCTCTTAATTTTTTGATACTTTATTTTATTAGAATAATCATGTAGTGAGAAAATCATGTACATTTTATAAATCATTTTCATTTGTATCATGACAAAACTCCCATTTTATTGAATTAATTATCTTGTTAAGTAAATAAAAATTCTAGCTTAATATACTTAGTTGGTAATATTTGAAAGCTTTAAAATAATTATAATTTTTTTTCAAATTTCAAACATTTAATAATCAAATAAGTTAATGATTAATATATTAAGGATTAATTCAATAAGTCATTAGATGATGTATATTAGTTTTGAAATTTGAGAAAACAATAAAAAACTATATCAACATAATTATTTAGCAAAAAATACTTTTTTTTTCAAAATATCTTTAACTTGGTTTTCATAATCAATAATTAATATGTATAACTTTTTCAATCATAGAATTACACTTTCTAACAATATGAGAAGTTATAATTTTCATTGCAGCGTACTTCATCTCTTAGGCATCTATATTCTACATGGTGTATTTAATATTTTTTATACTAAAATATATGTTATATATTTATTTTTTCAAATAAATTGTTATTAATTTTTATTTATTTCCTATATACTAAGTTCAAACTAAGCACAAATTGAATTTTTACACTCATAAAATCTGCATTGTTCAATAACTTTTATTAGATAAAAACTAAGGAAGTTTTGAGTTCCATGATTTTTAGTTTAGAATTGAGTTTAAGCCAAAGTTTTTACACTAATTTGAATTTGAATACTTTACTTTTTCAATTAAGTTATGACAAACAAATGTTAATATTCAATTCAACCCACTCTAATCCCACTCCTACAGTTAGGTACATTACTGGTTCAACTAAATCTTGTGGTTATGGTTGAATTATAAAATAATTAATTTAGTGATTATGGTTGAATTATAAAATAATTAATCTATCACCTCGTATTCTTTCTAGAAATATGCTTTTTTTGTTAACATGTCCACAACTTCCTTTCTCTTAAGAGCAAATTACTTATAAACTATTGTATTTTGCTTTTTTCACTTTCTCTCTCATTTCATTTCCCTTTGGATCTTCATATAAAGTTGATATTGAGTTTTAATTCCATAATTTTGCTTACCATCAGTTTGTTTAAGTAATATTTTTCCAATTTTGGATCAAATTCTTTCCATTTTTAATTACTTTTAAATTCTTTAATTTTTTTTATTTTTAATTGTATGGAGATTTTATAAAACATTAAGTCCTAGGAAAATCTAATCAATTTCAAAGGAATTCAGTATTCCTTCAATGGTTTTTTCATCCAATGGCAACCCTAAGCTGACCACCCCAACATAATGTCACCTAATGGTACCATTTCAACCACGATCCACTAATCTCATTGCTTCATGTCTTTTGATATGGGTTTTATTACTACAACATTGACATTTTTCACCTCACAATTTGGATCAAGTACATTTAGTAGGTTAAATATGAAATTCAATGATAAACCCCCTTTCTTGGAGGAACTCGATATTAATACTAGGCAAATTTAGAGCAAAATAATCTCAATATTGAACCCATTTCTAGTAAATTCAAGTCTTCATGATAAAGTGAATTTGTCAGGTCCATTTCTTTTTATAATGGCTTTTAGATTATTCCAATTACTTGTTGTGAAGATCCATTTTTGAATAATATTGGGTTGAGTTACTATATCTGCACTTTTCCTTTATGTTATGTTCAACATGTTGGTTGGTGGGAATGGGACTTTAGATTTGTATAGATGTGTGAGTTTGATTGGGTATTGTATATTTCCAATGGTGATTTTATCAGCTCTCTCATTGTTTTTGCCATAAGCAGGAGTGGCTATTTTCATCATTGCATCTATTTTTGTTATATGGGCAACGACTTTGCACTAAGCTTTCGATTCAAGTAGGTAGATGGGATGAGCACCATGGATCGGTGGCATATGCTTACTTTCTTATTTACACATTATTTTCACTTCTTATGATATTTTAAGTATATGGGTTTTTTTGCATATAAATAATTTTTATGGGTTTGATTCCCATTTCCTTTTCATGTTTGAGTGCTTCACTCTAAAATAGACTTATTATTTTTTTGGAGACTTATCATTCTTATCAATTATATCATTTTACTAAGATTTCTCTTAGTACCATATCAATGAAAAAATTTTAGTTCATGTTACATTTTTATTCCTAAGTAGGTGAAATTTTTTTTCCTATTAATGGATATGTAAAGAATATAAAATTGCATTGTGCTTACTAATGATTAGAGGAGCATTTTATGGCTTTTTTTAACTATCTTATGGATTGTGTTTTTCCTGTTATATATTGTAACAAGTTGTTAGTGCAAAATGCAATTTATGGGAGAAAATATAAAGAAAAAATAAAATCTTATGTAAGATAATGGTTAAAAATATATTGAATGCTATGCAAACAAATTTTAAGTTTTTTTTTGTATTATATACTGAAAACTTTATTAATATATTACAAATAAATGAGTAAAGTAATAATCACTTATCTTATGCAATGGCCTTGGACTCTGAAAGATTCAACACCTATTTGTCTTTTGTATTTTCAATCATGCACCAACATTGTACTATAAAAATTATGCAATGAAATCTTCCTTCAATATTCTTTGTTCCTTATTCCAATTTAATTATCAAAGATACATCTACTATTATTCATGCATCCTCACTATCTAATATAAAATGAAACCTTTAAATATTATAAAATACAATAGAAAATAAATTAAAAAATATGATATATTTAAAACATGTTATAAATCCATTAAGTGACATTGCCCCCATTTTTTACTACAAGATTTGTGACAAATCACTCCTAAGATTTATTTAAGCACTACAGACATTGACCAACTAGCAATCTAATAATATCTCTTTAAGAACTCTTTTGAATAATTCAAAGAAGTAGTAATGTAATGAAAAATAAAGATTCATTTATTCTTTTCCATTTAAGATGAAAGATAAATTTCTTTATTCTTTTCCATTCATTCACAATTATTTGTAATCATTAATTGATTCAAATATTTATTTTTCTATTTTAAATTTTTTTGTATCACTATTTTAGTCATATTTATAGATAATGCTTAAATTGACATATTCCTTGAACATGAACCTCAAGCGTCTTAAATATAAACTAATATGTCTATTTATGTTGAACCAACATGATTCTTGATTATCAACCAATATGACTTTTTTATCACTAATCATCATGTTTTTTGACGTGGCTTTTGATTATTAACCAATATGTTTCTTAACCATGAATCATAATGTCTTTTGATTATAAATCAATGCATCTCTTGATCCTTAATCAATATATCTTTTGATTATCATGTCTTTTGCACACAAATTATCATGTTTATTAAACATAAATCATGTATCTTTTGAACGTTAACCATCAAATCTCTTAATTATGAACTAATATGTCTATTTATTATGAATAAACATACATCTTTGATCATAAATTAATATGTTTCTTGATCATATACCATCATATCTCTTGGTTTCAAAACAATTTAACTTTCTAACAATTTTTAACAATTAGTGTGTGTATGTGTGTGTTTTATTATTTTAATTTGGGAATCTATCCACACGCATACATAACAATTTACAAATTAGTTACAACACAAATTAGATATGAATTCCCTCAATTCTTGGAAGATTAGTAATGTAAATTTACATGAGATATAAATGCAATTTTCTATATCGTGACCTATAATTTTTCTTTTAGAAATCTATTATTTCAATAAAAAAGATTTATATGTTTACATCTATTAAAAAATTCATACTTTTAAATTGAGAAAATTAAAGGAATTTAAATCTATTTCAAATGTTCCCACAAACATCATGCAATATAACTAGGTCACATATAATTAGGATACATGCATGAGTTGTTTAAAGACACATGGTTTTTCAAATTAAAACAAACTAAAATATAAAAAAAAAATGTATAGCTTTAGAATTTTAGGTCCACTGATTCATGTTTTTTAAGTGCTTTTACATTTCAAAATTCAAATTTAAAATGAATAAATGAAAATGAAAATTTTTCACTAGAGTAGAACTTCATTCTCATACTTTTTAAAGGCTTTGTGCTTTCTTTTAAACATGAAATTTAATCCTTAATCCTTATCTATGTACATTTAGTAGTAGAATCACCCTTACTAAAAAAAAAAAGGAGGACCTTACTATTTTGTCATTATTGTAGTTATACATTCTTTAATGTCACAGCCAACTTGTTGTACACTACAATAACTCATGCCATAAATAAGAGAAATTCAACTTTGCTCTTTAATGCATAAAGAATTCTTCCACCATAAGTAAAGTGACACGAATATTGCATTAGATCCTATGCAATTATGGGTTTTACTCATCATTCTCTCTCCTAGTATAATAAAACCTTTTAATACTAACTAAAAGGCATTAGTTTAATGAAAAACATGTTGACTGTAGGAAAATATTACATGTCATTGTATCAGAGCTCAAATATTGAAAATGATCTTTATTAGGAAGGGAGAAATCCTTTAATATTCTATTGCCTAAAGTAGTTACCCACTTAACCACCATTTTAATTATACACAAAAAATATTTATCACACAAGGAGGAAGGTATTTTTATAAAAAAAAGTTAATTATTTTCATATGCAGAGATAATGGTGGCTTACATCCTTTAAACATAGTTAAAATGCCTTTTTTTAACATTGATATTTTGTTATGTTATGTGGGGATAATAGTAAAGTAGAGTACAATGTTAAAATTGAGCACACAAGTGTTAGATCTTTTTTTTTACAAACATAGACTCATTGGAAACATAAAATTATATGATTTTTTAAGTGATCATATAATCTTTTTAAATAATTATATGACCTTTAATTATATGTTAATCTTGACCATAAATGCATGATCTAATGGTTAAGATTTACTTTTGACATCTTTTATATAAAAATACTTTTCTTATTTAATATGCCCCTTATATAAAATATGAAGTTTCAATTAACAACAAAAATTATTAATCAAGTTCTATCTTTATTTTCTTAATCAAGTCCTCATCCCATAACATCACTATTCATTTTCCAAGCATAACTTCAATTCAAATTTCTAACTCATATCTAAATACTAATTTCACTTCCAAAGCTTAATTTTTCATATACCATTGTTGTCCACTACATGCCAATTTGTTCACAATGTTGCCACATTCTTTGTTAATGATTTCTATTTCAACACAAATCTAGTTCTATATTGATTTAATATTATCACTTAATGCTTTCATTGAAGCTTATATGTTTCTAATGCTTATCATTTTAAATGATAAAACTTTCGTTGTTTCAAGAAAAGTTCACAAGAATAGCATTATCATAATAGATGGTTAAGAACCTTGAGATGTTCTCTATAATCTTAAAATCATTCATAAAATTCCTTAACTATATACTAGCATGAGAAGCTTTATGCAAAAAATTTGCTTTTATAATGAAGGCTATTGTAAAAGACTGTTTAACACTTCTCCACAACATAACTCTTTTAACGATCTTAAAGATTTTCTTAAATGTTAATTTATGATCTTCTAAACAATAGGTAAAATCTAAACTTAAGTAGCTTATAATCATAAGATCTTCCAATATCTTATAAGTTAGTATATAATCTTTTATAACTTAGTATATAATATTTTGTATCTTATAAGTACCTCATAACTCTTTTAGTAGCAAACTAATGTCTTTGATTAAGAACACTTAAATAGCTTCTTAGTATACTAATAGTATGAGATATATGAGAATTTGTATATACTTAAGTATACATCAAACTACCTATAACTAATGCACATGGGATATTTTTCTTTTTTTCCTTTTCAACATAATTCTAAGGACATTGGAACTTTGAGAAAACCTTACCTTTTGAAATAGATGTTGAAACTTGAGAGCATATGGATATGTTGAACCTCTTTAATACTTTGTCAATATGCGTTTGCTAAGATAAATTAAGCAAGCCTCAGAATTTATCATGACAAATATTTGTGCCTAAAACATATGAGGCATTCTTGAGATCCTTCATATCAAAGTTCTTTGATAATATATGCTTTATCTTAATTAGCAAATTCATATTATTGCTTATAAAAAGAATTTCAACTATCTACAATACTAGTATAATAAGATCACTTATATTTATTAGCATGTAAATGCACTAGTTTGTAATATTTTCCTTAAACTTAAGAGAAGTCACTACCTCATTAAACTTAAGATACTACTATCTAAACACTTATTTTAACTCATATTTGGACTTTTTAACTTTACACACAAGGTGCTTTTTTCCCTTCTCATGGAAACCATTTGACTAATTCATATAAGTAATCTCTAACGAGTTAACATTCAAGAAGGTTAGCTTTACATCTATTTGATGTAGCCTTATATCAATATAAGCCACCAATGTCATAACAACTTGAACTGAGTCTTTAGTTGAAATTGCTGAGAATATTTCTTTATAGTTTATGCCTTCTTTTTAAGTGTAGCACTTAACTATCAATTTGACCTTATACCTCTTAACTTTACTTCAAGCTTCTTTTTTAGTCTTGAATACCTATACATCTAAATGGCTTATGACTTTTATATTGTTTAACTAAATCCTATACTTAATTCTTGTGCATTGAAGCTAGTTTATCCTTCATAGTACTAAACCACTTAGAATAGATTAAATTGGATGCTACTTATAAAAATGTTCTCGGATTAGTATCATTATTAATGTTATGCTTATGCAGTTGTACTAGATAATTATTAGGAATCTCGAATTTATGAACTTTATAAGATCTCCTCAAAGGAATCTTTTCATCTCTCTCAATTAGTTCAACATCTTTTGTCATTGATTGTACTGGATCATTTAATGGAATAACATAAAATGATTCTGTTGACATTAGTGCTAGTGGGATGATTGTGTTGTTTTCAATAAGATTAATGATGCATAGTACTTGGCTTCCATCATTTAACCCATCCTTAAAGAAAACTAACTTGAAATTCAACCATTATAGTTGTGTGAGTTAGAGAGTGAGACCCAATGCCTCTCAGGCCATTGTAGTACCTAATGAAGTGTCTATTAATTATCTTCAAATTAAGTTTCCTTGAGGATGGAACATACAATTTTACTTTAGCTTTGTAATTATAAACTTAAAATTGCCTTTGGCTAGGCTTTTTACTATACAATAATTCATAAAAGGTTTTAGGTACTGACTTGTTAGGAAATTGATTTAGAATATACATTGTCATTTTTAATGCATCACCCTACAAGAATCTTAGTAGTGAAATATGGGCTAATATGCACTTCATTATGTCCATGAGAGTTTAGTTTTTTCTTTCCACAATTCCATTCTGCTTTAATATCCTAGGCATGGTGTAACTTCTTTTAACTCTAAACTCATGTAGGTATCTTTCAAACGGACCAAAATTTTTGCCTATTTCATCATACCTACCATAATACTTATTACCTCTATCAAAATTAATGCTTTTTTATCTTTTTCTCTAACTTCAGCTCAATTGTTGTCTTGAATTACTTAAAGACTTCCAGTAATTTTAACTTCTCATGAAACAATTCCACGTAATTATCTCTAAACTAATCATTAATTAAAGGGATAAAGTGCTTGTGCCTTCTTATAGTACTAAGTGTTATAAGTCCATTAGTGTTAGTATGGATCAATTTTAGAATGTTTTCCTTTTTGTTTCTATTCTCTTTTCTTGCTTTAGCTAAAAGTTTACCTTTGATGTAGTCTACGCAAGTTCCATAGTTAGAGAAATCTAGACCATGTCATGTTTACTCCTTTATAAGTCTTAGTATTCTTTCTTGAGAAATATGCCTTAGCCATTTGTGCTAAAGTATTAAGAACTTTTCATTAATTCTACTTTTTTTCTTACTAATAATAGAATTGATCTAACTCATAAAACTAAGATTTAGGTCAACTCTATACAATTAATCATATAAAGAACCAACACCTATAATAGAAGATTTATAAAATAATTTAGCCTTTCCATTACTAAAATGATAAGAATATCTAGTGGAGTCCAAAGCTATAATAGAAATTAAATTCTCTATTATGGAAGGCACATAAATAACATTATTTAGCAATAGCTTATGCCCAGACTTCAAATTCAACTTCATTAATCCAATGTGCTCCACTTCTACTTTATCTCTATTTCCCAGTTGCATAATAAACTCTCCCTTACTTAACTTCTTTGAATTTCTTAGTATTTAAAAATAATTTGTGACATGAATAGTATACTAGTGTCTAACTAGCAAGTATTTAACAGCACATCAAACATATTTAACTTAAAACAAACTCAAGTTAGATGGGTACTTTTCTTTTTCTCCTAGGTTCACTTCTTATACTTGAAGTAGATACTTTCTTGTACCGATATTTCTTACTAAATCAACAATTACCCTTGAATTGAGCCTTTTTAGGCGTATAACACTACCCATTAGCCTTGTTCTTTTTCTTTCCATGGTTATGTCAACCATTGTTATTTTTTTAATCAACCCTCATACCATGTTCTAATTATAGTTATCAGTAACAGGGTATGTAAAGGGATGTGATATGATAACAGATGTGAGAGACATTAATTCTACAAAATAAGATTCATTGGAAGTAAGCTTAGTTAGTACGTTAAGGGTATGTAGATATGTTTATAGATACATTTACTTTTTTTAATTATAACTTTAGCTTATATAAATATAAATATATTTGTTTGTCTCTTTCTCATACATGTTCCATTTGTTAGTACATAGACTAATGTAGTAATGCTAAAGCAAACTTGTAATACATAGACTTGGAAATTATGTTAAAGAATAGATAATAAATATTTTGCAAGAAAGATAGTACTTACAGAAAAGAGTTTTAATTTTTAGAATATAAATTAACTAATTAGTAGATAAAAAAGAGATTTTAAAAAATAAAAGTGATTAGTTAGTAGATAACAAAGAAATTTTAAAATGAAAAATAATTGATTAATGAGAAATAAATAATTATTAGGAGAAAAATACTTTGACTTTCCCTCAAGTATTAAAAATCTATACAGACCTCTTTTTTATTTTCAAAATTTACACAGATCTTCTCTCTATTTATTTTTGACCTTCCCTCAAGTATTAAAAACCTATACAAACTTTCCATATGCTTTTAAAACTTATACAGATCTCTCCTTTATTTTAAAAATAACTATAATGTATTTTTAATATAAAATTTATTTTTTAATTATTAATTAAAATCCTTTTTTATTATTTTTCATGAGAAAATTATGAGCAAATTATAATAAATGTAATTTAATCCATAAAAAACTAAATCTAAAAATACATTATATTCATACAAATAAAATGTAATTATTTGTTTAGGTTATACAAATTAAATGTAATTATTAGTTATAAGTTTTAAGGTATATTAAATATATATATTATAATAAAATTATTAAACCAAATGCAAATATTTGCCAATGAATTTTAAAATTTAATTACCTAAAATTTAAAAAAATATTCAATAAAACTTGGGATGTAATTTTTTTAAAAAATAAATATTTATTATTTGGAATAAATAAATTTTAAGTATTTAAAATAATAATAAATAATTTAATTTTCATTCAAAGTAATTATATTATTAACATTGTAGTTTATATAACATACATTAAACAAATAAAGTATAAAAAATAAACAACTATTGATTTTCTGGTAAGTAAATTATTAATTTTTAAATCTTATTGAATAAAATCTAAACTACTTAATAAAATTTTGTGTTTAAATTTCTCTAATAAAGTAAACTAATATGACTATTTAATATTTAAGATAAATAATTATTCAAAATATTTAAAATCTCAATAAAAATTTATTTTTAAATAATTATTCAAAGCATTTTCTCATCATTGTAAAAGAATATTTCCCTAAAAATATAAAGATTGTATTATGTGTGCAGTTATTAGAAAAAAATTACATTTTTAATGTAAGAAATTATTTTCTTGTAAAAAAATTTATAAATGTAGGTGTGAAAATATTGTACATTAAAAAATTATATTTTTAATGTATATTTACTAGAAAATTACTTCCAAAAAATATGAAGATTGTATTATGTGTATAGTTATTAAAAAAATTATATTTTTAATGTGAAAAATTATTTTCTCATCATTATCGTTATGTAGCTTGTACATTGGAATATATTATAATTTACTTATGATAAATAAAAAAAAATTTTAAGTAATAATTGAAAAATAAATTTTATATTAAAAATATATTATACTTATTTTTAAAATAGAAGAAAGATCTGCAAAGGTTTTAAAAATAGATAAGAAGTTTATCTAGGTTTTCAATACTTGAAGGGAGGTCTATGTAGGTTTTAAAAAGGTCTGTGTAGATTTTCTATACTTGAGGAGAGATCAGAGTATTTTTTTTCTAATTATTAGTGAGTTAGTAAAAGATAAATATATAAAAATAATTTTTATTATGTTTAATTTTTAATTAAATCTTTATCAAAATAATTTCTAAAAATAAAAATCTAACTATTCTTATGCAATACAAAGTAATTATAGGCTATTATATTTTCCAAAATAAAGGTCAAAAAGCATTATACAGAATAATTATTTGCTACTACATTTTCCAACAAAAAGTTAAAAAAGTATTAATTGCCTTGTATTTTCCATAAAAAAACTAAAACTATTACCTCTTTCTCTTCCTTCCAAGAAAGTCACATAGATTATACATCCTTCACTATTCCTTTTCTTCACCAACTTTATTTTAGAAAATTTCCTTTGAAACTTTGACTCCATTTCAAATTTTAGATTTAAAGCTCTTTTTTTTTGCTACACCTCTTTTAAATTTAAGTGTGGTGTCTTTCTTATAATTGCAACATTAATCCTCCATTAATGGATATGTAAAGGACCAAAAATGGAAGAGGTTTATTGGGTTGGAAAGATCCTACATTTTAGATTGCATTTCTTTGTGTTTTAAAATAAAAATGTACCATGGTTGGTATGATTTGTCCTACAATGTGGTTCACCGGCAATATCAATATCTCTAGTAACTATGGTTCTAATCCTAAACCATGAATAACATAATTGACCACTTGAGTTTTGCCCTTCTTTATATCTTCCTTAACTTAAGTGATAATGGAAATAAACTCGTTTATGATTCATTTAGTTTTATTGAGTACTGTAAGACATTTTCAAAACATTAAATTGAGATGGAACAATCACCAAATCAAATAACTATTGCCCAGATTAACTTATATAAACTTTGATTTATTGTAATAATTTACCAACCTCAAAATGTGTTCCCACACCTCATTAACACCATTATATACTGATTTTTCAACTAATAAGAGATACCGACCCTTCTCAATCTTATCAAATTTCTTATATTTTTCAACCACAGAATCCAAGAATGCTTTTACATTGTTAATTTAAGGAATGCTCTCTTCAATAATTTTGTCCATTGTATACTTCATCACCATTAAAGACACCTTGCTCAAGTGAGTTCACTTTTCATGGTTACTTTTCTATTCTATTGTAGACTCAACATTACTAATAGGTTAAGTTTCCCTAATGGTCAAATCTAGATTAAAGACTGTTAGATATAACTTGAGTGACTCAACCCAATCCTCATAATTTATCCAATTCAATATTTTAACAACATTTAATTGCATAGGTAAGGAAATTGAGGAAGACAAATTCAATACAATAACATATTTTAACTTTAATCATGCTTAAATTTTCCTTTGTAAACTACATAATTACACATAATATTATATTATAAGACCTAGCATTACTAAAGCATTGAATACCGTATAATATTATACAATGACTAAATATTATATTCTTAAAATATAACACTGATAAGGTGCTAAAAAATTGTATACACTCATGTTATTGCCAACAAGTTATAGTAATAATGTCACATCGATAAAGTATTAAAATATTATTGATACAGTTCAATTAATGTTTTAATAAATATTAACAAAATTTTATGCAATTAGGCCTATAATAGGCAAGTCCACAATTACATTAAATTCCATGGCAAAACATGAGCTTAAAATAATTCCTATAAAATATATTTTATATACATATATTCATGTAAAAATTATAATAAGCCAAACAATATTAAAAAAAATTCCACAAAAAGTATATATGGAAGCCCAAACCATAAGAATCATACTATAAAATTTTTACGACCAAATAAATTCAAATGGACAAAAAATAATTAAAATAACTTTAATTTTAGAAAAAATTGAAAAAATGCCCTAAAAACATGCTTAGAAAGTGGAGCTCATTGGTGTAAGCATAACCTTTATCCAATGCTAGGATGATGATATGTGGCTTGCACGTACCATTATAATGCATGGTACATATTGTGCATGCATTATTCATCAGCATCTTCCTCTAACTAAGTCTACAACACGAGTTGCTTGATAGACCTAATTCTAACTGGATGCAATTTTAGCCTATTCTAAGTGTTTTTTAACATACTTTTCACAATTTAATTCATTTTAATGCAAAATATTGATAAAAAATTGCATCATAAATGCATTTGAATTTGAAAAACATTTTTTGGAAAAAAAAACAAGTTTAATGGCTTTAAAAACTAACATGTTTTGAAACATTAAAACACTTAATTTTAGCCCACTTTAATGTATTTTCATAAATTACAATTATCATTGATTCAAAAAATATTTCAAAATGAATGGAAAAATTAAAATCATTAATGACTATTTTTTGGCAATAAATTAGTCATTCCTTTTTTCATGCTTTTCCAATGAAAGTTAGACATTTTTTAAGAAACATTGCAAACATAGGAAATTGAAAAAAATATTGAAATGAAAATTAACAATGTGAAAGCTATGCACAAAATGAACTGTGCATTTTTCGGAATATATTGAAACAAAAAAGTCATATTACAAAAGTAAAGATAGCATAATGCTTGATTACATAAAACATATAATCTTAAAATAGCATACTGGACTAGTTTAACAATATATGTATAAGATTGCATTTAAAACAAAAATTGAAAAAAGTCACACCGGAAAAATTGCATACGATGAAACCATGCAAAATCATGCATTTAAATGCAACAATTGATAAAATGATATACACAAAGGCATATATTCAAGCAATATTATCAATTCAAAATGCCGTAGAAAAAATACACAAACTATTTATATATAAACAATAGACATGAATAATTTGGAAAAACCTTCTATATGCATAATGAATAATCAATTCTAAATATTAGATATGCTATAATCATATTGTTAATTCCATAAAAATCAATTGACATTTTACTTTTGTTTGAAATCAATAATCTAAAACATGTAGTAATTCACTAGCAAAATTATAGTGTAAAGACACACAATTATATATTAAAAAATTCAAACTAAAATAAAATCTATGAAATATTTGTTAAAATTCATAGCAATTTGATCTAGAAAAATTATTCATCACAAATTTTAGAAAATTATTCGTGAAACAAATCATTTTTGAATCCATGCAATGAATTGACCAAATTTATATGATTTGGAAGACTTTGATATCAATTATTAATATTTTGTTAAAAATAATCTCCCATTAAATCATGTAAATTGACATAACATCACATGCAAATGAGAGATTAATGAAATATCTGAAGAGCCAGCAACATCCATGATTATAACGAATGTTGAATAGATTACAATCTACTATAAATAAATAACAAAAGTGATCCTCTTATGAACCTTAGCAATTAGAATGTTTTGGGGAAAACTAATCATCTAACACTAATGATATGTGATTATATTAGTTTAGGGTTTAGGAGTAGTGATTCTTATTTATAACCTATAATTGGAAGTGAGTTAACACATCATCAAGAATCACTTGTTATTATATTTACGAGTTAGAATGCCATTTAAGCCCAATTAAATTGTCACTTTATTTAAGCTAAATGCTTTAACATTTTACCTAAATTATTGAATTAAATGTCCAAAATAAAATTAAGTCTAACATGTCAAGCTTTTAGAATTTAGGCTTGAGTTCAACTACTAATCAAGTTTAATCAAGCTTTGACATCTTACATATTTTTTTTAGTAAATAATAATAAAAGAGATCCAAGATAGTTTCTTGGTACAAATAAATGACACTACAAATATAAATCGAATGCTAATTCAATAAATATACATATAAATAGTCAAATTATAATATTTGAATACAACATAAGGAAAAAAAACTTGTTATTAGAAGTTCCTTTAACATTTCAAGTAACATAAACATAAATCATTTAAGTAGTAGAGGTACAATTTCCTTGGCTTCTTTTATTTTTATAAAATAAAAATAACAAATTTTTTTGATAATATCAAAATATTAAGTAATTAAATAAACTAATAAAAAATCATAAATAACATTATATATATACATCAACTTGTCTTAACTTATGAACTTCATGAGCTTTGTACTTTAAGGCTAGAGTTGGGCTCATTTAAACCTAAGTTCATTCAACTCAAACAAGGATTAAGTTTTTTATAAGTTGAACTTAGCTTGATTCATTTATAACTTTATTATTAAGTCTAGTTACATTGTTGCAATTAATAAGGATAAATTATATTTCATTCATATATGTTTTTATCTAATTTCACTTAACTCACTTGTTTCTTTTGAAGTATTGAAATTCATCTACCCAACCTTTTATGGTTAATACTTTATCTTTCAATTTTTAATAGCAATTGCACATGCAATGGTAGAGACATAAGGGCGAGCAATGGTCTTAACCTTAAAAAATTTGATGTTTTTATAGTTTATATAGTAATTTTAAATTGCCCTTGAAAATTTAAAAATTGTATATTTATTCTACAAAATTTTTTAATACCAAGCTAATTGAGTGAAAAATGTTGGCCCCACTATTGAACACATGTAATCTCGATAGTGCCTAATTTGCAAATTTTAAATTTAAATTAAATCTCATTTTAAAAAATAATTTATTTAAAAAAAACCTAATTTTTAGTGGAGATTTGAAGAAGTAATTTCAAAAACAATTACTCATGTTTTATGTGCTTTGAAATTTATTTTTTTAATAAGGTTTAATTATTATAATTGCAAACAAAAGAGATTATGTGCTTTAAGCATGCTTATTTTGATAGAAATTAGATAAAAAAATTCGTGAGTAAAATGTCAATTATGAAAAGTATAATCAATGCTCCTTTTATTTTATTGAAAAGTATTTTTTATTGGAAAATATCATATATATATATATATATATATATATATATATATATATATATATTAATAAAGAAGTGATATGTTACTTATATTTTTTTCATTTTTTTATTATGAAAAAAAATAATACTTAGAGATATAGTAATTAAGGAAAGTAAATTTCTCTTTTATATTTAAAATTTATTTTTTACAAATTTTTTATATTTAATATTAAATAAATAAAATATTTTTTATTTTAATATTTTATAACTATATTTTAAAAAATATTTTTATCAAAATAAAAGAACTTAAATGGATTTCAACATTTAAAATCACAATCAAACTAAGTAAAATCAAGTAAAATTGTGTATAAGCAAAATATAATTTAGAGAAAATATATAATTTTATTTTCTTAAATTATATAAAATTATAATTTTATCCTTGAATAATAATTTATACAAATAATTTCATCTTTGACTTACTTATAAAAAGATAAAATTATCTATAAGAATTATTATTTAAAGATAAAATTATAATTGTATATAATTTAAAAATAAAATTGCTAGTGCTTTATAATTTTAAAGATGAAATTATATATTTCCTCTCAATGAAAGCACTAAGATAAGCACCGAATGAAAGATAATATTTTTTCTTTGAAATTTTTCTGCCTTATAAAGCAAGTTTCATTGCAATTTATAGAATAATTTTCATGATACAGACAAACATTCTAATAGTAAAAAGCAAATTCCTAAAAAATTAAAGTAATTCTACAGTACAAAGTAAATTCCTGATAAATTAAAGTAATTCTACAATACAAAATAAAAACCAGATACCTAACAAATTAAAGTAGTTCTATAGTACAAGGTAATTTTTTTTGGATTTTACGCGCGGGATGGGTCTTCAGAGGAATGTCTTTCAAAATTTCTTTCATGCCATAATTCATTACCATTGTCCGAGTTAGAATTTTGGCTTTGCTAGGGTTGGAAAGCTAGATCATAAAGCTTTTGGCAATGAGATAGAAAGAGGTTATTATGGCAATCATGCCATTTGGCAATATGCCAGATGTCTAGATGGAGACCTTTAGGATCGACATTATTCATTTGGCAGAGAATAGCATGTATATCTATCCATAAGTCATAAGACATGAATGGATAAGCCAGAATATGATATGAATAATGAGGTCCATGCTGATAGTGGAATTCTTCATGGAACAGGGTGATTGTGTGATCTTCCTGAACATCTTTAGGAAGAAACCAGTGGGAATGGAATGTAACCAAGACATATTGTTCAAGGATTTGAATAGAATAGTTAACCCATTGCTGAAGTGGTTTGAAGAGAGAAAGCCATATTAAGAAATAAGACAGTTGTGATAATTTTCCAATGAGATCGAGGTTTAGTAATGCTAAGGCGAAATTTTTATTAATATAACACCCAATAGTATAATTCTTAATCATTATTTTTATGAGAGTGTATCCATATTTACTCGATTGACTTGGAGGGTGGGTGAGGTTAAAAATGATAAAATATGGATAATCAGGATTAACAATATGGGAGCTTGATTGATCATGATTTCAAATACAGATAGTACTATGAGGCATGATTTATTTTTCAAATCATTAACGAAAAATATCCTCTTTGAGATGGAGTGGGAGATTGCGGTATAATGGAAGCGGATTGGATGGTTCTTTGATAATAAAAATTAGAAGAACAGAGTGAGGAGAATTTGGGTTAAACTTTGTGGGTCTGGAAAGAAAGTCTGCAAGGAAATTTCTCTTTCCTTTGACATGTTTAACATCAAACTTCCATTGTTCAAACTAATTTTTTCAGCGAACTAATTGTGGCTAGGGTACCAATGTCCTTTTTTGTTTCAACATCGTTAGGAATGAAGATATATCCATTTCTATTAGGAAATAGCGGTCAACCAGGTGGAATTGAAATTTTTTAATGGCTTTTTTTACTGCAAGAATTTCTTTAAAAGTGGAATGGTAATGGATTTTAACATCTTTGAATTTTGTACTATGGTATCCACAGATGGCTTGATTCTTGCTTTCATCAAGCAAGATGGCTCCTCAGTAAAATTGGCTGGCATCTATTGAAGGATTCTCCTACCATCAGTAGTAGGGATTTGGAGGACCGAAAGATTGGCCGACAACTCTTTTAGTTTATTGACTGCATTAGTATACAAGTTTGACCAAGTTAGAGGAGTTTTTTTAGAGCAATTGGGATAAGGTGGACCTGTATTGGGCTATTTTTAGGATAAAATCTTTCATATAATTTATCAGGCCTAAAAACTATTGAAGTTGCTTGGTCATGTAAGGCTTATCAAGAAATTCTTGGATTTTGGTAGAAATGTGAGGCTGAAGGCATCTTTGGCCATCTTTGGTAGTCAGTCTAAGAAAGTTTATAGAAGATTGGGCTATAATCATTCTTTCTGTGAGAGCATAATTCCATTTTTTTTATAAAATCATGGAATTGCTGCAAAAGAGCTAGGTAGTCATCAGGGGTAGAGGAGAATAGTAGGATATCGTCAATGTAAACAAAGGCACTGTGCAAGATAGGTTCAAAAATTTTTGTCATGGCCTTTTGGAATTCTGAAGGAGCATTTTTTAATCCGAATGGCATCATTGTCCAATGATAATGGAAATTAGGGATACAAAATGCTATTTTAAATCTTTTATTTGGATGAATTCCAAGTTGCCAAAATCCTACTTTTAAGTTAAACTTAGAAAAGATCTTTGCTTCAGGGAGTTTTTGAAGTAAGACTTTTCTTCTTGGGTGAGGAAACTTGATATCCACAAGAAAAAAAATTAAGCAGCTTATAATTAATTACAAGTCTCTCGAACTTGCTTAGATCTTTTGTTAACATAAAAAGCTTGACATGCCCAGAGGGATTTAGTTTCTTCAACTATTCCTTATTATTTGAGCTGGAATAGTTCTTCTTTAGCTAATTTTTGATAATCAAGGTGCATCCTAAAATGAATGACCTTTGTTAGATTTATATCCTTATTCTTTTTTAATGGAAGGCAGACAAAGAATTCTTATTTGAACCATAATGGATTTGAGCATTTGTGAAGGAAGTTAGCATGATTGTCAGCACAGAATTGTTGAACAACTTCTTCAGTAAAGGTGGAGAAATCAACTATGTATAAGTAGAGATTAGGAATTTCTATCCATTGTCGAAAATGATTTTTCCAACGGAGTCCACCTGATTCAATCTTGACCTTTTCTTCTAGTAATTTGCTAATAAGATCAAATCCAATGAGGACATCTCGACCAGGCCCAAATGTACCATGAAATTTGTGTTTGATCTCATATCCAGGAAAGAGTTTCAGACGGATTGTTTTGGAGATCTTTGTAATTGCCATTAATTCTCCATTGGTTATTCTGAACTCTCGATAAGTCTTTATCTAATAGGAAGGAGGTAGGATATCAGGATTAATCATTGAGCAGGCTACTTTAGTATTAAAAAAGGCAATTACTTTAATTGGCCGATCAAATTTATCCATGAGTATGAATGCTTTAACTAGTGGGACTACAAATTAATCTTCAGCCAGGAAGGTATCCTAGAGTTGCATCATCTGGCAAGAATTTGGTTGAGGATCAGAAGAAATGTCTTTTTTTGATTTAGCATTACCAAAGTCTTCTTGGATGCAGAAGACGGTGTCTGAAGTAAGCTTTTCTTCTCCCTCATAGAGGAATTCGAGGTCATCCTCATTATAGCAGTATTGATCTATGATAACTTGTTGGGATGTCCTGTGAGAGCATTGTTTAGCAAAATGACCCTTTTTCTTACAAATGAAGCAATGCTAATCATTTTTCTTTCCTCTATTCTTTTTCCTTCTGAAAAAGTGAGCTTTGGGCTTTTCATGCTTGGACCTTTGAAATTTGCCTTGGGGCTTTTCGAAAGATTTTTTGCCTATATAAGATCAGGTCGTCCACAGGCTGGTCCTAACTTTAATCTGTTGAATGATTTGAAGAAGGTTCGCTATTCACAAAGGCGATCAAGGGTAGCAATTATAGCTTGATATAAATTGCCTAGGGAGGCATTTAACATATTAAGTCTTTGATTTTTTAAAACAACTTCAGCTTGTTTTCCTAGTGGCTTAGGAAATGATTGAAGGAAAAGATATTTGAGGCTGACTTCATTAATGTCATGGATCTGATAGTATCTTTTTAGCATTACATCAAAGTGCTATTGCAGATGTTTTCTATTGAAGAAAACACATCTCATCTACATAAATTCTTTTCTTGCCTTTGCCTCGAAGTCAAGTGTAGCTCTTAAAAATTCTTGATGCAATCACCAAGAAATTCATCAATGTTATTGGAATTAAAATAAATCATCTGTCGATATTCACCAAGATTCATTCAGTAGTCTCTCATTCTTCCTTGCATTCTAGAGGCAAATGCACGAAAAAGCTAGTTATAAGAATATTTTTATTCTAGTTGGATAGTAGTCATCCAAGAATGGAATTCTAAAAATTTATCTCTTCATTGGGTTGAAGGAACATCATCAAGGGTAAATCCTTCGATTGAATCAGGAAATACATCTTTAGTTGAGGGAGGATTCTCAGTTTCCATTTCTTCCTCATCCTGGTGATCATAAACTCCTGAATTTTCTTCGTTAGAGCTTCCTGCCATTAAAAGGGGCAATGGTTAGGAAGGAGTTAATTCATTATGTGAGGAAGAGTCATCATTAGTCATTCTATTTAGAAATTTAACCAGATGATTATCTTTAGGGACTGCAATCTATTGTTTTTATTTTGGATCTGTTGGTGGTTTTTGAGGTCTTTTAGGAGGTGGTAAAGGTTTTAGATTTAATAATTTTGGAGGCAAGAAGGTGGCTGAGTTATATGGGCTTTTGGTCAAGGTTAGTGGTTGGGTTATAAGGGTAGGCTTGATCCCAAAAGTTGTAAGGGAGAGTAATGAGGGGTTATCAAAGAATTAAGCTAGTTTTTCAGAATTTTCATTTCAGTCTCCTTTTGAGATATTGTAGAAAATTGTCCTGTAAATACAAGGTTCATCAATTCTTGTTGGAGACTGAATCTTTATTTCTATCTTTTAGATAAGGATTGACTACAACGATTGCTGTTAATCAATCCTTTTTGCAAGTTCCTGTTGATTATTAGCAGTCTGGCATAGTAGCTTATTTTGTGAGATAGCATTTTCAGATTGCCAATTCAAGGTTTGCTCAACAGTTGTAGCTTTTGGCTTTTGTGATCCATTTAGATATTGAATCATTCTACTTTTAATTTTCTAGTCATTACAAGTTTGTTGTTCTTTTGAAACAAACTGTAATGGAGGAAAAATCCTTTTCTAGATTCCATCCATCATTATCCTGCATCATGCAAACAGGAACAACAGACTCATCTTTTGGAGCAGAATATTTCACATAATAATTAAATTTACCAGATGGTTCATTAAGAAGTCTTATGGAAGGATTTCCCTTTTCATATTCTTCTTTTATTAACTGTTGGGAACTTTTCTTTTTGTTCTTCCTTTTGAAGCTAGGGTGATCATCTTCATCATCATTTTAAGCTAAGCAGTCTCACAAGTGCACTCAGCAGGATCATACCATTTATGGTTGTTTCCTGTGGTGGCTTCATAAATTGGTCGTCCATTAGCATTAAAGGCAAAAATAGGAACTTTTATATTATCAGAAATCATCATTGCTGGTGGAGGGTGTTATTTGTTGAACTAGCTTGCATCATAGAGTGTTTTAGGAAAACTATCTCAATAGATCCATCATCTTTAGCCTGAAAAGATGGTTTTGCTATTTGGAGTGGAGCTTGGGAGGATTTGAATCTTTCATAGTGTGTTACCCATTTTTCAGGAAGAATGGAAACAAGTTCATCCCGTGAGGCTTGTCTGGGAACAAAGTAACGTGTGGGATCTTGGTTTGGGTCAATGGTTATATACAAAGAGTTTTCACTTTCTTTTGGGTAAGCAAGATCAATTGAGTGAGTTTGGAGATGGTAAGCGAACTGAGTGTGCAGTGTGGCAGCATAAGCTTCATGGGGTCATATTTGGACTTGGATTTTTAAGAAGGTGGGGAGAGTTGGATCTTTGGAGGATATATTAAAGTTAGGGAAGATGGTGCCAAAAACAGTTCCTGCATTAAGTATAGACTGAATTGTGGATAAGCAGGCTTGCTGGTATTGGTCATATCTAGTATCTAGAATAGTTGTTCAAGATACTATAAGCAATCCTTTGCATCCATGGAAGGTCAGAGTAACTCTGATAGCACCAAAGTAGATATAGGTATATCCATCTTTACGCCATTAAGGAATAAGCTCTTTTGGAAATAGAATGGAAAAGATCTGTTCAGCACTAGTAGCTTGGACTAAGTGTTGATCAAAGGAGGATGCCTGAATGTATTCTTTGATATTATGTTGCTTGGGCTTACAAAGAGACTTGATGATTTTGGTGAGGGCAGTTTGTTGTTGTTTCTCAAAAACACGGTATAGGTTTATGAATGGATGTTGTGAAATTGGAATTTTACTATCTTCAAAAAGGTAAAAGGCTTTATACAGATAGTCTAGTTTCTAAGCAGTAGACTTTCTAAATGAAGAAATTTCTGAAGGTAGAAAATAGTCTGATGAAGAAGTTGAGGGTTTAGAAGAGGTCGAAGATCTTAAAGAAGTTGATCGAGTAAGCTAGTTTGACATAATGACAATTTTACTTCTAAAGAAAAGATTGTAATGGTTTCAAGATATAAGTAGACAGCTCAAAACACATATGTTTTCCTTTGAGCAAACTCTCAAGAGCACTATACTCTCTATCATAAAATTATACTTGTGTTTAAGCACTTAATTATACAGAAATTTAATTGTTTTTGATGTGGAAGATCAGCCTAAGCTGTAACCGCAGACCATACACAAATAGTCAAGAAGTAGAACTCTCAACAGTACTCTGAACAGACGAAGCAAAAATTCCATTAACAAACTTTTCAAGACTATCAGGTAAAGAAATTGGTTTCATTGTTTTACCCGCTAAATAACTTTTCCAGAATCAAACCTTCCAGGTGTCGTGTATCCAATGGAGAAAAGGTCATTGTACCCAACAAATTTATGATGATTGATGATATTTGTACATTGGAGACTCCCAGTACTTTTTGGCTTCATGGAAACCCCCGATTTTTTGGCCTGAAAAACCCCGTTTCGCTCTTCCATTTTTCATGTAATGACAAAATACATACATCGCACGTGCTCAAACCTCAAAACCAGTTACGGAAGATATCTCCCCTTCGGAAAATACAACCTCGTAGTCGATGTCTTGCATTTGTATCCATTTCTTCGTGCAGAAATGGGTCCCCCTAAATATGGGCCAGTCTCAGACCCTTCTATACTTATCTGGCTCCGACGTTCGGGCACCTAACGCAACAGTCGAGCCTTCCTTCAATCTCATGGCGAAGGCACTAACTCTCACGCTTTTTCCTGCCACCAATGCGTCCGTCCGTCGCCGGAATTCTCATTTTCCCTCAGAGTATGAGAAATTTTATAGCATTTCTCTCATGTTTAACAGTCGCCCCTCTAATTTCAGATTCATGAATTTTTTATCACATCGAATGCAACTCAGCAACGCCTACGTCCATTGTAATGGTGGTCATTCAAAATTCTTGCCCATTAGAGCCTGTGAGCGCTCTGACCAGGTTCATTCTCGTTAAACTCTTTGCTTCTAGGTACTGTTTGATTACTGAGAAATGTTTGGTTTCCCAAATTTTTATTTCATACTTTAAATTTATTGTTGGCAAGTGTTGATTGAGCATTTGAACCAATTATTAGTTCGATTTCACCTTTCATGCCCTGCATGCAAATGGCTATTTTTTGTTACTTAGTGGTTTGTTGTTATTTCAGGTGGATGGTAATGGAGGCGGTTCTGGCAATCACTTAGACCTAACGAAAGGGTTGAGTTGGGTACAATCCATTATGAGATTTGCTGGAAAGAACTTCTTACCCTTTGGTATCTGTTCTTTAGCGTATTCAAGTTCATTTGGACAAATCTTACTGAATGCAAGGTTTTATTTTATTTCACTTTCCTTATTTGCTGTTATATTGATTAAAGATTTTTTATCATGAATTGAATGTAACGTGTAGCTCTCATCACTGGAGTTGCACTGGGACTAACATATCCTAGTCTCGGTTGTTTTGCTGACAAATATAATGTGTCAAAATTTGGTCCAATTGGCATTTTTATCATCTCAGGTAAGACTTTTAAGGCTATTTCCCACCTTTCTTTGTTGTGTTCCCCCTTTTTTTTCCCCCTTCTTTTTCCTGTTTTATATAAGTATAATCCCCATCTCAAAGTATTCTGGTCTTGTAGGATTGACATTGCGTAGTGAAGAAATTGGTGCAGCTGTAGAAGCATGGCCAGTTGGACTCTTTGGGCTAGTATGACCTTGAATTTCTTATGTATGCATTTTGTAGGCTGATTCTCCACATTTTATTTTATTTTATTCTTTTACTGTTTTACAGTAGATATTATTTAGTGGGGGTTTTGGCTTAAATGAAATATATTGGACACTTGCTATAATTTTTTTTTTCCTTTTGAGGGGGTGATGTTAAAGAAGAAATATATAGTAAAGGCAAAGACAGAATTAGGATAGAGAGAATGATGTGGTGGTTTCTTACAATAAGGATTAAGGACTTAGGGAAGCTTCATACATGAAAATTATTGCTGTGATCCACTGAGTTCTATACCTCCTAAATTAAAAGGGAAACGGAAGGGAACTGCTAAAAGAACTTGTTAATTTGTAACTTTTAACACCTTGGCCAATAATGACAGATTTTAGTCTTTCTTTATGTGGTAAAATAAAATGTAAGAATGAAAGCTTTGAGTACTCAATTGCGGTTTTATTAGTCATATGTCTATACATGTTACTGAACCGAGTTCAAAGTAATAGAAGAAATAAATTTTAAAAGAGTCTTAGTCTCCTTTCAACATATTCTTTCCAAGAAGGAATAATACTATCAATCAATTGGCATTTTATTGTTATGCAAATCAGAAAAGGTAGTTTTTTTTCCTATTTGAAAAAGATATAAAGATATATTGAGACATAGAGAGAGATAAAGTTTGTATAAGTTACTCCACATTCATTTGTTGTCTCATCATGTCATGCTGCTATCAATTTGTTCCCATCCAGGTGTCACATTGTTCTTGTCTATGTGGCAATGAACTGATACTATGAGATACCAAATGACAAATTTTCAAAATTAAAGATAGGATAAAAGAATTGTAAAAGGAAAAATAATTAAAAATATGATGGAGGCTGTCCACAATAAGTACCATTTTCAACTCTAGAACCAAAAAACCCAACCTTCTTATGGGGAAGAAATAGTAACTAGGAAAGATATTCACAAGTAATAATTAAGAGTACATTCCTGGTTCAAGTTTCTTACCTACCCATAAATACCTTGGAACCACAATGCACCAACTCTGCCACTACATTCTCTTTGTTCAAAATTTCACCTTCTTTAACTGTGCAAATTGGAGCATATCGATTCACACAATATGTCGGATACTCGTATGGTGCCATTATAGATGTACTTGTTCAGCTATATTTGGCACATCATTTTTAGTGTGAATTATGGGTATCACATTCTTTAATTTTTTCTTTCTATACTATATTTTATAGATATATAAAGTGCTTTGTTGTGCTTCATGCAGGTGTCTATTCTTTTGCTTACGCCATACTTTTCTAGGTTAATATTGCAAATTCAGCTTCAACCCCAAGAATTTATTACTGGTTAGCAATTGATTTTGGTTTTACATAAAGCATAATTGATTTTGCAATCGTGTTATGTGTCATTAATAGTCGGTCCATACCCATGACAGTTGATGATGGCATATAGGAAATTATTTTGAGTATTGAGAATTTGTGTAGCTCCAATGCCTTGATACATAGCAACAATCACCAAGCCATATCTTATTAGATGGGGTTAGCTATGTGGATCAATGATGCCACCGTCATTGAAGGCTGTATCTTCCAGGAAACCATTTAAGATAAGATTACTATTTATGATCTGTGCCAATGTTCTCCTTTGTCTTCCTCTACCTCTTTAATGGACCATCCTCTGATAGATCCACCTTACTAGAGCATCCATATGTCTTTTCACATGCCCAAACCACTTCAAGCTTGTTTCCACCATCTTTTTGTCAATCAATGATACTTTAACTTTATCTCTGACACATTAATTCATGAATCCCAGTGGCTTAGTGCTGATATTAAAAACAAAAATTGAATCCTTGCTGTACTGAACTTTGACAACTTTGCAATTTTCATGACATTGACTATCTGGATTTAAGAAAGTTAGCTTTCCATGTAGAACAACTCTTCCTTTTGCATGCATAAAATTTCTAAATTTTTGTTTCATATAATTTTGGATCATCAGTAACTTCAGTTTTTTATGTTTTGGTTGGAAGTAAGGGAAGCAAGGGAAGGAAATGGACAGCTAAAGTCCTAAAAGTAAATTAAAAATAGGAATTTAGCCCTTTCTTCGCTTCTCTAATTTCATACTTTAAATGAGGGGTAGCCTTTGGTCCATGGCTTTCATAGTCAGTAATTTGCTTGAACAGGACTAGCTATATTTAGCTGTATGCCAACTACATTATCAAGTGGTGTTGCACTTACCCAGGTAATGACTGTCCCTCTCTTCTATTCTGTATTTTTTCAATCTTTTTTTCCAATTAGTTTTTTCGGTATCGTGTTTGTTCTTATGCCTTATGTTGGTTTCTTGAGTTATTCACTTTGTTTCTGCAGCTTGCTGGGGGAAATTCCGCACTTGCTCTTGCAATGACAGTATTATCTAACATGCTGGGAATATTGATCGTGAGTAACCAAGAATTTTATATCTAATATTTTCTCAGTTTTATATGTCTCTGTATATGATTATAAAATTATTAAAATATGTATTATTATAAAATATACATATTGCTATACATGGTTTATCATTACTAGTAATCTGTTAAACTTTTTTATTCACTGTAACCTGCCATGGGCATTTGGACATTGAAAGTATCTGTAGCTATTATGATTGTTATATTTTTGTTCTAGTTTAAATAGATGGACTTTGACATTTGGCAGGACTATTGTGAGGGACCTAGATACGCCTCTACTGCCTGATTACGTGCAGTTCTCTGTGCTACTTGCAACATTGCTTGCAATTTTTTTTTTTGTGTTTCTCTGCTAGGAGTTTTCTTTTTACCTTTTTCCCTTGCGCTTTTTGTTGCCTTTGCTAGTATGAAAGATTAAGTGCATAATATTTTTAGGGCTTTTGGTGAATTGGGACTTACCTTCATGATTGTCAAGCAAAGCCAATTTTAGTGATGGTCATTTGAGGCAATTTTTAACTTAGTATATATTCCATGTTAAATTTTAATAGTATCCTTGTAAGTATATACTAGTGCTGTTCTGAGGCATTATGAACATTGATTCTAGAAATGGGAATCTCTCTCTCTCTTTCTGTATTATGAGAAAAGGGGAGGAGCTTATATAGATTCAAGCATAGTAATATTTTACTACGTTTGGAAGGCTTTCTATGGGAAGCCAGGGTCAACCTTTTTCCCCTCTGGATATCATGATGAAGAGCACTTGTAGACACTAGGTGATGCACTGCAGGGTGTTGGATGAGTTGAATGAGGGATACAAGGTTATTAGTAGTTTTTATTCATGTAAAACACCTTGATTAGTAATTTCTTCTTTTAATGTTAAAGTGACCTTATATTAAAATCTGTAATACATGTTTTGTTCTACATCCTTCACCATTCAGTTGTATCTCACTAGCAAATGTATGTTTTATAAAAATGAAATAGTAGCATGCATTTAAGCATATTGCCTTAAGCAAAAAGGAAAAATATAAGTTAGCCAATGCTTTGACGTCATCCAATCTGATATGGCATGCTGCATTTTTCCCTTACCTTGCATTTTACATTTGTCTGCATTCTATTCCTCTTTCCTTTTTTAATTCTTTCTTCAATATGGAAATTTGTAGCTTCGTATGTCCTTTCTTCATCTTATTGAATTATCATTTCTATTACAATTTTTTTATTCTGAAAATTCTATCCTCATTTTAGGTTCCACTTTCAATCACAAAATTTGTAGCAGATGGAGTTGGATTAACTGTACCTACTCAGCAGTTGTTTAAAAGTCTTGTCCAGACTATATTAATTCCCCTAATTTTTGGAAAGGTAATTAGCTTTAGTACTTGAGCCTTGATGCAGAGGATTGCTATTGTTTTAGTTTTCCCAAACTGATGTGGTTCTGGACAAGGAAGTATATATATCTCCATGGGCATTCTCCTAGTTTCTTTTCTGCTATGATGTCGTTTCAAAATCTTTTATATTTTTCCATTCATGATTGTAATCATACTGTGGCCTTGACAAGATTGAATGACCATCAAATAAAGAACTTGCTACCTTTCTGTTATGTGGGTAAAATTCTTTCTCATTTTGTTCTTTTTTTTCAATGCATTCTTTTTAAAAGTGGACGATAATTTTCAGTAGAAGTAAGTCTTATGGCTTATGTTGGATAGCTGATAATGACTGTTTAATCATCGTGTTTTTCTTTTTAAAGAACAAGTAACTTTTATATATAGAAGATAGAATACAATAGGAGAGGATAAGTAATCCTCAAATACTTAATGCAAAATTGCTGCCTAATTTCTATGCAAATCAGACAAGCTCAACCCTTTAAAAAAACCATTAACTTTCAACTAAAGAGAAGTGGCAGACAGAATCCTGATTGACTTTGATTTTTGAAGATTCTAGTATTTCTTTCCAACTAAATGCACCAGATAACTGAAAAACAAGTATGATCTCAGAGAGCCTTCTTAGCCTAATAACCTCCAAAATTTATGAAATTCATTTATCACAGTGGTTTTTAATTTCAAGTTCTTTGATAAACTGAGATCAGGGGAAAAGCATATAGGTTATCCTATATAAAATAATTGAGATTCTCCTGGATGTTTTGCAGCATTGATTGTAGATGTTTAGTATTTTTCTTCTTCAATTTTTTTTATTTGTTTTGCATCAGGATTTTCCTTTCATAATTATATATACCTATTTGTCCGTTTCCTGATATTCCTTGCCATTAAACTCTGGTCCAGGATGTAGAACACTTATATCGTTGTGTTACACATAGCCTGTTTATTGTATTTTGATTAGTCTTTATCTTATTTGTGTGGGCAGGTGCTTCGTGAATCTTTTAAAGGTGTGTCTCATTGTCTATGTTTTGCTTCAACAGTTGTTTTGTCTCATGTGCTGACAGATGAGTTTTGCATGCTAATCTCCAGAATCCCCACTATTTCATTAAAGAAAATAATTATTCCTGATAGTAATGTAATACTGCAGAGTTTTCTTACACGGTTTATTGCCGAGCCATATTCACTAATGAGAATGCCTGTAATTTACTGCTAGATGTTTCCTTTTTTTTTTTCATATTTAATCATCACCTCAAGTATGACCATTAATTTTTGTTAACTAAGATGAGTTTAAGATGAAGGACGTGCTTCTTAATATTATTTAATGATGATTGTTCTGTCTAATTATATATTATATGCCATTTCTTGACTTTGTTTGTCCTCCTCCAAGAAAGGATTGCAGAAACATATAATAGCTTAGAGATGTTCAAGATCTGATTTAGGCAGTTTTTCAAGGATTCTTGCATGGTCTGATTAATTTGGCACCATTTTCATGGAGCTTCTGGGATAGTTTTAGTTCCAAGGGAATTTTGTAGCTCTCTTGGATATCAAAGGAGAGAACTGGAGGATGTGTTTTGTATGTTATAGATTGTCCACTACTTATGTCTGTTATTTACCAATAAAAAAAGAATGTGACTGAATTCTGCATTTGGTGAAGTTTCTGTTTTGCATTTGTTGTGGGAAAAGACTGTTTATTTGGCTTCTCTTTGGTATTCAGCTGAAGTTATTTTTTCAGGGTTTCCTTCGATAAACATGCCGAGGGATTTGAGGACTCAATTTTATTGATGATCTTCTTTTTCTGATATATCTACATTTTTCTTTGTTTCAGCTGTGTAGGATACCCTATTTCTGATATATGCTCTCTCTCTCTCTCTCTCTTTGAGTAGTGTGATCTTTTCTTTTTATGTCCCATAAAAAAGAAAGTGTTTGTTTTGATAAAATGTGCATTGCAGGTGTGGCTAACTTTGTTGATCAAAATCGTAAGCTCTTTTCAAGGATGAATGCACTTTTCCTTAGTTTAGTAAGACCGTTACCTCCATGATTGTACCTTCATAATTGTATCTTCATTTCCTTGATCCAATATTTTGGAAAAATAACACCTTTTAGATACTTTAAATTTTGTTCGTGATAAAGTTTTAATAAATACACAGGATTCATTTCATACATTCTTTTGATTAATAATTTCTTGTAACTTGCTATATCTGTCTAGCTGAATCTATATATGAAGGCTTGTTTATAGGTGGTCCATTTGAAAATATTTTTCCCTTCTAATGTCCATGGCTAAAGTTATCCTGTTTTTAAACAACAACAATAACAACAATAGAGCTTTATCCTATTAAGTGAGGTCGGCTACATGGATTGTACGACGCCATTGGATTCTATCAGAAATCAAATTTTTAGTAATATTATTCATTAAGAGATTATCCTGTTTTTAAACATCATAGACTATTTTTGTTCCAGCAGTTAGTATACGTCTCTGTATATTAGGCTTTTAGAGTTTTTCTATGCTTATATTGTCATATTTATGTTTTATAAAATCAAGGATTTGCAATATTTAAATTTGATTAATTTCAAGTGTTGTTGACCATTATTATTGAAAAATATGTTTTGATTTTTCAGTCAGACTTCCCTAATTTGCAAGAAATTTGTCATGTTTGGGCATCTTGGTATGTTAGAGATAGTACCCTAGCAGAAGGAAAATTTCAACTCTTTCTTCATCAAATTTGATCATATAAGATTTGAGTCAGTGACAACTGGAGTGTTGGCTTTCTAAGACTTATGAGTCTCTTTATTGTCCTTCTCTCTTTTCTCATGTTGATTACCCTTTCTCTAAGATAAATAAAAACTGTTTGCTTTGTATTTGTTTTGAAATTACTCTATTGAAGTCACAATGCTAACTAATCATGAACCTTGAATTCATTTTTCCATGTCTGCCACAATTAAAATCTGAAAGGAAGTCCTCTTTTGAATTCTCAATTAGTCTGATTCCACATCAATTCCCATGGTTCTAAATTCCTTGACTGATAATATTTGAAACACTTATGTATGTTGTCTACACGATGTTGTTTCATATCACTAATGATTATCAAAACTAGGATTTTTCCTGAGTTGACTTGCAGATCTCGTTTGCTTAACTAAATCTGTCTCTCTTTTCTAAGTGTTAAGGCAACTTACAGGTCTGGTACACACTGTTATGTAGGTGCCATGGATCCAAGTGAGCAGGTCAAGGTCATTGCTGCTAATGGTGAAGCCCACAGTTTTTCTTGTAGCTATTGGATTGGGAACGTATGTTTTGCACAGTTCATTGAGTTCAATCATTTAACCTTATATTATCACAGCATTAATATCGGTGTCCGGACCTTATTGTCATTAGTTTCCACGTTACTAGTTTTTTATCTTCAATAATGACCAAGGAACATTTAATGACTACCATGCATTTCACTCCATGATGAATTAATAACAGACCTAATATAGGAGCTCTAACATTTATAATTTAGACTGTCAGCTCTAACACATCACGGCACGCAGTAGGTGCTAATAATGTTTTTATGGTATATATTGTGCCTGCTGCCTGTGTATGCTTCAAATTTTATTCTGCACAGAGTGCTCCACAGATGAAATCATACTGTTCAATATTCACTTTCAATTTTTGCTCTCAGATATTTTAATTACAAAAAAAGGGGGAAAAAAAATTCTTGTTGCATGAAACTCTGCAATCTAGTAAGTTTCATACTAAGCTTCTAATGTCAGTAGTTGAGATCATCTTTGGTATTTAATACTGAGAAAATAAATTATGTTGGCAGTCTTCTTGGTCCACTTATTTACATGTTTATAGTTGCTTTCTGAGTTTTGATGACGTCTAGATTTCCTTATTATGATTTTCTCTCTCTTACATCTCTGCTTGAGTTTCTATCTCAAAGTAGTCGAGAGTATGCTGTCACTATCTATTTGCTGCTATGGGGGACTTTCAGATTTACTGAACTGTGGCAAATGAAAATTTGACTTTCATAATTCATTGCAGACTCCTTCATCTGACCTTTTTAGTATTCAATATGATTGCTGTCTGGAGCCTCTCAGCTGTATCTGGTGGCAGCAAATCAATTTTTTCCAAGGAAGAAAATGCTAGTGCTCTTGTATTTGTTGCAAGCCAGGTTAAAACTGTATCTTTTTTGTATTGCTTTCTGAGATTAAGAAATGAGGATCAGATTGAGATAAGAGATTCATTGTATACCTTTTATGCAAAAAACTTCTGAAGCGTAATTGTTGGTATATTCTTTTCAGAAAACATTGCCAGTCATGGTAGCAGTGGTCGAGCCACTTGGTGGTGCACTTGGTGAATCAGGGTTGCTGATTCTTCCATGTGTTGCAGCACATCTAAATCAGGTTTTTGATGCCTTTCCACCAGTTTTGTTTTGACATATTTTAGTTTCTCACTAACCCCCATAACTATATATAGATTATCTTCGACTCCTTCCTGGTGAGCTTCTGGCTTCCAAAAGAAAATTCCAGCAATGTCAAGGTGGCCTGAGCAGTTGAAAGGCTTGTTGTTTTGGATTACTATAAAACCCTATGTACTGGCATATTGCAGAGACGGGCATGCAGCTGCATCCCAGTAAATCTTGATAATTGGGTTCAGGAATGTTCAAGAGATCTTGCATGCTTTCCCTCTATGTACTATCTGTTTCATTGAATTATTTTTGATATATTCTGAGGCATAGATTTAAAAATCCTATTTAATTATTTTGCTCTTTACTTGCCCCCGGCAATCATTTAATTAATTATTTATTTCTATTGAATAAATCTATTAGGGCAGTCGCTGCAGTGTAAATGGTAAATGTTGGTTGTATAAATGTGTGATGACAGCAAGAATGAATGTAGATTCTAAAAAAGTTGGCTTTAATAGATTCATTTTGAACTTGTATCAGGCATTTCCTGCATTATGTTGCCAATGATTTTCTTCTGCAACTGTAGCAAGCAGGCCAATCTTCAATTCTGAAAGTACTGAAAGTGTTTTAACTCATTTACATCTGTCACGTACACCTGTATCTTCAGCAGGTGCATGCAACAATGTGCTCTTCATCTTTTTGATTCTGAAACTGGCTGAGAGTTTCAGCCATTCTGTTCAAAATGATAAAGTAACAATGGCAAGGAACTATTGTTTCTTGCTGATGGACGTGTAGCGCTCAAACGATATTTCTGATTATATAACGTGAGCAGGACTTAAAGGAGCTGTGTTTAGAACCTACTTGAATGAGACCAAAACTGACAGAAATCCGTTCGAATGTTGATCTTGTCAATGTTTCCATCCTAAGCAAGATGACGATGACAGCGTCAAGAAGAGCAACCTGTCCTGAAATCTTCATTCGAATTTTATTTTTGTTTTGTCCATTAATTTTTATCTGATATATTTCACAATAGATTATTATGACCTGTTACTTTTTCATTTTAAATTTTTGTGATAACAGAAGTGCCAAATCATTATTTAGTTTAAGTTTCTGAAAATTTATGCAAGATTCTAAATTCAAATTTAGGACATAAAGGAAAAATGCCCTGGAAGCAATATTAGATGTCAATATACCATTGAGTATCATCGGCTTCTAGGGATTAATCCCTTTGGTGAAATCAAATTGGTTTCAAGTCGCCAAACTTACTGATATGAAGTATTTTGCTGCTCTGTCGAATTAAGCGATTAGCGTTTCCTTTGTTGTTAAGTTCTGAAGTTCAATGCGCATAGAGTTTGCCGTCAGAAGTTCAATGCGAATAGAATTTGAAAAGTTTAGGAATATCTTACAGTAAAACATTTTTTTAAAAATTTTTTTGTTACTTAGGAAGTAATATTATTATTACCCTGAAATTTAAAATATCATGCTCAGTCGTTATGTTCTATATGCGTTTGGAACATCTAATGAAAGAACAAAATTTTGATTGAATATACTTAGGGGAGTTCAAGAGATGGCAAGGAGCATTGAATGTGTCATTGGGTTCTTTCTGGACAAATAAAGTCAAAATTCAGAGCTTAATTCTCCTCATAATTATTTTGATTAGAAGAACTCAAATATAGATTCTATTTCACACAAGTAGTTGGTAAGTTAATTGATAGTTGATAAGTTAATAATTGATAAGGTAGTTAATTATATAAGAAGTATTTTGTGAAATTAGTTATTAAACTAGTTGGAATTCAAAAATGACATAAAATATATATTAATGGATATAGATATATAAATTAAAATAAGTCATATTAATAAAAGGTATGAGTTGTAAATTAATAAAAAGAATTAGGATATATTTAGAAAAAAATATAAATAGGCAGTAATTTATAAGTTATTTAAGATAACTTATTAAATTAGAATTTATTTATTTTTTTAATAAATTAGTGAGTGAAATACTTTTAAAGATTAACTTATTGATATAGTTAATAAATTATAAGTTAATTTTTTTTTTGGCGTGAAATGGAATCATAAAAAATGCTCTCTCTGTCTATCTATCACAAGTTTTGCATTCTTTGTGGCAGCAAAGAGGGTCCTCATAGTCATAATCGGAAAGGCAACAAAGAGCTAACGTAACTTTATATATCTGAAGGTAGTTACTTGTGTATGAATTTGGGGTAAAGTTTAACCTAGTCTAATCACAATCACTCACCAAGAAGGTCTACTTATCTTATGACTAACCATGCGATTAGTCTGCTCCCATAGCCATTTTGGATATAGAAGTGATTGTGATTAAACCAAATATATAAATATTTAATAATAGGAATGATTAAATTACTAAATGTAAGATAAAAAATCGTACCTTAAATATAAGGGGAATAATAAAACTTTCATAGAATCATTGAACATCGAATGCCATTTTATCATTTTCTGTCCATTCATTTAAACAATTTAAAAAATAGGGTAGGTAGATTTACTCTTAAATCATATCATCAATTTTTTTAAAAAACTTACTTTAGTAATTGCAAATCACCTAATATTTTAATATCTCTCACAATGAAATTCAAACTTGAGACACAAGTTAACGAATCTTATCCAATAAATCAAGCCATTTTTATGTTCATGCTTACGTTTAAATTTATTGTTTTTATAATTTGTTTTGGCCAGTGAAATTATATTATTTTTTCATATGGGTTGGTTGGCTATGCTATCAGTTCATTATAAAATGCTTTCGTGCAAGTTTATTAGTTGTGTGGACCAATCATGCATGGTTAATGCATTTGCTTATCAAATGAAAGAGATAGAGAGAAATAAAAATTGAAACGATTTGTAAGTACGTCGTTAACCCAAAAGAAGTCAAATTTAACGGCAACATATGTAGGACTTGTTCTAATATTGTACCTCGGATTTTACGTACAATAAGTAAACAAAAAATTGTAATTTTGAGAAATTGTAAATCCATCATTCAAAATTACAATTTTTTTAAAAAAATTCTTATTTTTATATGAAGGTTACAATTTTCAATAAAAAAAGTGAGAAGTATAAAACTTTTCTTTTACGAAAATTACAAAAATACATATTTACATGTATTTTTATGAGTGTGTACTGAAACATATTCATATTTGTAACTTCTAGTTGAAAAAGTAGAATCTTTTATGTTGAAATTTCTATAATAATTATAAAAGCTGACGTATTTGTTAAACACAGTTCAGACAAAATTTAAACTTTCGTTTTAAAAAATATTACAAAATCAACCGAAGAGTAATTAGTTGGGCATCCGTATTCACCTAACCCAAGGGGTTGAACATTCATATAAGATGGTTATGGATGTTATCCTTTTCTTTTGATAATTTTTTCATTATTTTTCGTTAGGTTGGATAGATATGCATAAATTTTTTGTAACTTTCGCTGTAAATAAAAAGAAAAAAATATCGAATCCTATTACACTTAAGAATTATATATTCATTTTTTTTGAAAAAATGATCAAAAGGAAATGAAGGAACCCAAACACACAGCCACCCACCCACCCACCCATCTCAAGCTGATTCTTCTGATTTAATTATCACATATATAGCAATTTTCACTTTTTTCCTTGATATCTTGAAGGCATGTTGAAGAAAATATCAGTAGTTTTCTTGATTGGCTTGGTAGCTTGAGCATATCAAGCATCCCATCCTCCTCCTACAAGAATATGTGGTTCAGGAGGTGGCCCTCCCATTACAGCTTCAAGAATAAAGCTCAAAGATGGAAGGCATTTGACCTACAAAGAGCATGGTATTCACAAAGATATAGCCAAGAGAAAAATTGTATTTATTCATGAATTTGGTTCTTGCAGACATAATGCTACTATGGTTGCCACAAACCCTCATTCGATATATAATCATTCACATTGATTAGGCATCTATGCATTTTTCATTTATTCCCTTAATTTATATTTTTTTCTAATCAGGTACTCCAACTTTTATATATTTTGAATTGGGAACTTCAACTTTTTTTAATTTTTAATTAGATAGTTGATGTTAATTTCTCATTCTCATATATAGTTTGCTTACTTGTTGTGAGACCATTTTCTCATTGTCAAAGGATTTTTAGTTACCAAAAAATTTAATTTTTCAAGAAGTAGGAGACATGTAGATTATTGAATTGGTTGCTAATTGGTAAAATAGGAGAGATTTTACTTTCCATAGAAAGTGTGAGATTACTTACTCATTTTTCCTAAGTACAAAAAACTATGTGTAGAAAATTTTAATTCTTATTATTAATAAAATAACTTTTAGCACTTCTCAAAATATTTAAAATCAAATTTATTTCGTAAAAAACAACTTCCTGTAATAAGTTAATATTTATGTAAATTAAAGTTAATATTTATGTGAATTAAACAATTCTTTAAGAGCATTGTTTCACATAGTTATCTGAGGTTGATTATTGAAGTTTTGAAGTTTTTGCTTCACAAAATTTGTGAGATTCTTCTAAATTCTAGCTTGCTCATTACAAATAAAAGGTCAAATTTGCTCGAAGTTAACATTAGTTGAACTTCCATATTAATGAAAAAATTAGGAATTTGTGGAGGAATTGGGAATGTATATTGTATCTTTTGATAGGCTAGAGTATGGAGAAACTGACCCCAATCATAACAAAATCCCATGTAATTTGGCACTTAATATTGAAAAACTTGTTGATTAGTTGAGACTTGGATCCAAAGTTTAAGTGATGGGATATTTTATGGAAGCACAAGTGGTGTGGGGTTGCCTCAAGTACATTCCTCATAGGTAAGCAAGATTTATATCAACTTGATTTTAAAATGCACATGTAGTGGTTTGAAATTGTTTCATATATGCAATAGTCTTATTATTTACATTTTTGTTTTTAAATTTCAAAGGTTTTTAATACAAGTCACTTAACACAAACACAATATATTAGTAACATCATGTCACTGTACTATTAAAATATTGGCTAAAGTATAGTTATACTTATACTATCAACACATTTATAATGTCACATATTCTTTGCTCTTTTGCAAATGCACTAAAGTAACATGAATATAGAAAAGCACAAAACACATGACAATGTAAGTAAATATATTGTAAATATATGAAAGGGAAAAGTGCAAAATACTCTCTTTAACTTTGGAGTGATTAGATTTTACCTTATTCAATTTTGTAATCTTGAAAATTACTCTCATAAATTATACAAAACTTAAAATTAATACTTATTATTACTTAAATGATCATTTTATCAAATTACATAATTTTTTAATACATTTTATAAATAAAATTCATAATATTATAGTATATTTAGTTTATCTTGTCATTTCTTTGTAAATAATTTCTATTTTATATAATTAATAGAAATTAAATTAAATATATAAAGTTTTAATTAAATACTTCAAAATGGGCTGCAAAATTATATGCAAAAAATTGATGAAATAATTCAATATACTATAATATTGTGATTCTTACTTAAAAAATACATGGAAAGATAATGTAATTTTAATAAAATGGTTAATTAAGTAAATGATAGATGTAAATTCTAATTTGTGTAATTTAAGGGGATGATTTTTAAGTTTTTAAAATTAACAACAACCTAAAATTAAAAGAATTATTTTTCATTTTTCCTACTAAAGTTTAAATTCTAAAGGTTTTGACAAAATATTTATTGCTTATGTTAATGTTAATAATGATAGACTAGCTGGAGCAACACTGATAGCTCTAGCAATCAATTACTAGTGGAGAGGTTTTCCTTCAAACATATTTAAGAAGGCTTACTATAAGCAGCCCAAACAAGATTAATGGGCACTTCGTGCTACTCATTACATGCCATGGTTTACTTATTGGTGGATTATTCAAAAGTGGTTTCCTACATCAAGTGTTGTTGCACTTAATCTTTACATTTTCTTATTTCAGGATTTCCAAATTCTTTCCAAACTTGCTACAAGACAATTATAGAAGTTACATATTAAACTTTTCTCTTTCACACTTCTTTTGCTTCTTCTTCTCAATATTAGAACTTACTAGTTGCATTAAATATTGTGCACAAATTATCATTTAATGTGTGTGTGTGTGTGTGTATATATATATATATATATATATATATATATATATATATATATATATATATATATATATATATATATATATATGATAGAATTTAAATATACAAAATTGATGAATAATTAATATTAGTTTAAGTTATATTTTAATTAATATTTTAAAACCTGACCCAACCATTGACCCAGTTAGGCGAATGGGTCAAGGTCAAATTGGTTCAACTGGTTAAACCAAGTGGTTGAACCGATTATTATATTTTTATATAAAATAAATAATATATTATATATGTGCATATACTTTATTACTGCATTGATAAAATAATAAATAAATATTAATTTTACTACAATTACATTAATCATCCAACATAATTTTGATTCAAATAAAATGCAAATGATAAATTTTTTTTCTTTAATTCAAATTACTTTCATATAAGTCTTAATTTCTTTATTTAATAGTAATTGCAAATGACAAAAATATTAATTTATGAGAAAAACTATTCATCTTGATCCTTTAGTTTATCAGGAATCAAGAAAGAAATTTTTTCTTTTTAAAGTTCTTGAATTTAAATTCAAGAATTTTAAAACTTTGTTAATCCATTTTTATAAGAAAAATTAATATTTTTATATTTTTGAACAATTGAAAATTTCAAAATTTTCAAAAAAGAAAACTATGATTATTGATATTTTTAAATTTAATATTTTAAAGTATGTGTTTTATTTATTTTACTCTACATATAAAATAAATTAGTTTTCAATATTTTTTTACATTATATTTCTTACTTAAGACTTCCATAATTTTTTTCTTTTTTTATATTGGAATTTTAGGTTAGATTGGAATTAAACTCTATCAATTTGTAAAAAAAAAAAAACCGGGTGGATAGGTTGATCGAGTTGGATCGGGCCAACTCGAGTTTTTGGCTAATCCTAGTTCCGGAGTTGAATTAATCCATTTTTAAGCTTGAATACCTATATGATTGCTTGAATCGACCAGGTTTATCCAAGTTTCAAAATAATGATTTTAACAATAGTATGCATGATAGGTAGGGTGAAATTGTCTATATCTAAGAGGGACAAAGGTTTGAAAAAGTACAAATTTTACTTTATGTTTTTATTTATTTTTTTGAAACGATTTAAATTTAATTTACTATTAGTGTAGATTAATTTTTCATAATCATCTGTTAATGTTTTGTCATATTATTAAAAAGTTATTAAAACTCTTTTATCATTATTAAAAATTTATAATTACAATTAATAATGATATGTCACCTTTTTATACAATGATAATAGTATGTCAAATTTAAACTCTTTTTGGAAAATTCATGTATAAGCCATTAATTAATATTTAAAACATTTTCAAAAATTTCAAAATAAAATGTTTTCAGCCTTTCTAAAATTTTTGTCTTAACTTTATTCATGATTAATAACATATGGTTTGTGAAATAAAATAAATGTGTCAAACAATGCACTAATTTGATAAGGATTATACTATAATGACTATGCATGCTATATTTTGCACTATGATTTTTTCCTTGGATCATCTTTAGAACATCTTATGGTTACAAAAAGCAATATAGCCATAATAAACTATAGTTATAGTTAAACATAAAATCATATGTGTTGTAATTAGAATGACTACAATTGCAACCACATCTATAACTTACTTTATAATGTTTGTGGTAATTGCTATCATAATTGCAATCACAATTTAAAATACTCATAAACTAAATCAACCAAAATTTTTAGTGTAATGAGGAAAAGTTGTTGATGTAGTCACAAGTGAAGCAGCTATGAGAATTAAAATCAATCTATTGTGACATGATTAGATGCTTTGGAAGTTAGGAATTTAGTCCAATTGATCTTCAAAACCCTTTTCTAAAGAATAAAGGCTATGTTCATCTATGGCAGGGTGATGAAGATAAGCTTGGTGATGAAGATAAGCTTGTTCCAATTATGCTTTAAAGATATATTGTTGAGAAACTTTCATAGATTAAGTATCATGAATTGGCAAATGCTAGTCACTTATTTCCATATATGGAGGAAATGAGTGTAGTTATTGCAAAAATTCAATTAGTTGTTCAAAATTACTAAGTAACCAATTTAGCTATAATGATTAAATACCATGTTTTTGAATTTCAACATTTAGGCTATATGTTTGTTTAGACCAAAAATAATTTTTGTAGGAATATAATTAGAAACTATTAATATGGTGGAAAATAATTTATATATTCAATATTGAATGTAATAAGTTTAGTGAAAAATAACTTCCCTTTTTATGTTAAAAAATGGGGAAGTTATTTTCCTTCATTACCATGATTCTAAGGATAGAGATACATGGTACTTCTTTATTTATATACAAGGAAATAAAATTTTTGTATGAAAAATATTTTCTGAAAAACAAATAAAGCCTTAGTGTAGTTTATTTTCATGTGAATAATCTCAATTATTTGTATTTATAGTTAAAAAATGTTAACATAATTGACAAGTTTAATATTTTTAAATTAGGAGAAACAAAATCATCTATTTTATATTTTAAAGGATTGGGTTACATTGAATCTTAAGATTGTGTTTGGATTTGGAATGGTGGAAGATTTTAGAATTCCATGAAATTTGATGAGGTTGAATTAATTCTAATATTTCAATTTTCAAAGTCTTTAGATTTGCAAAATTTCTTATTTGGAAGGATGATTATATTAAAAAATGGAATCATATCATAAAATATAACAAATCATTTTGTACATTGGATGAATTAGCTATAGAATGAAATAAATCATAAAATTAGGTTAAATCAAATTAGAAAGAAAAAATGCACTAAATTAAGGGTTATAAACTGTGTTATCTAAATAGTTATCATTATCAAATCTAATCAACATTAGGCTAAGGACAATGCCTTTGAAGATAACTCATTCTAGTGACTCCATAAATTCCAAAGAGTGATAAGAATACAAAACAACAACTAACATCTCGATTTTATAGAAGCTTTATTATAGGCTTTTAATTCACTTAATAAGACCTTGGTTCATTTCAATTGAATTTTGTGTCGATGTTGAAGTGTGTCATTTTTACCAATAAGACATTAGTTTAGTGGAAAGCATGCTATTTCTAAATAGATTTACTTGTCAATGAATAGGAGCTTAAATCCTACAAATAACTCTTATTAGGAGAGGACAAATTCTTTAATGCTTTAATTTCTATAGTGGTTATCCTATCTATAACCATTTTTTAAAGGCATGGATTCTAATGTATAATATATGCATATTACTAAAAAATCTAATATTCAATTTGGTCACAAGTAACTAAACTATAAAGATATATAGATACTTGTAATAAAATAAATGGTTAAGTATTTATGCATTGGTAGCTAATAGAAAATTAAAATATATACAACAAGAAAGCTCGATAATTAATTTCTCCACACTGTTAAAAAAAAGAGATAGTTGTGACGAGAATAGTTGCTATTCTATCAATAACAAAAAGCCTTATAATCTTTCTAGTAGTTTCAACTTAAATAATATATATATATATGTGTGTGTGTGTGTGTGCGTGCGCCTTATAAACTTGAAAAATGGATGCTCTTTCATCAAGCTAAAGATACATTAACTCAACTAAATCATGCAATATTGGGAAAAATAACTTTAATGCAAATGTCTCAACTATTAAATAAATTACTTGCTAATTGATCATGTTGTAAACACTCCCAAGTAATATTTGGATCTCCCAATTTCCTAAGAAAAATTGAGGGTGTGAATTTAAGAGAGAAATAAATATAGAAATGATGAGTTTTAGTTAAAAAAAAAAACACTGTGAATCTCATCGTATAAAATTGCATCTTTATTTTTTCTCCTAAATTAAAGAAAATTACCAAAGAAAAAATTAAAGGGATCTAAATTATTTCAGGTCAATTGCTACACTTGTTGGGATGAATATCATAAAAAGAGATGTACATAGATAAAATTTGGTAGTCATTTCTATAAGTTATTTCAAAGCTTAATGGTGTCATATTCATGCATCATTTTTTTTAATTTTTAATTAGGGAAAATCAAGGATGTTTTGTTTTTGCTTAGACAAGGATCAATAAAGTTTAAAAGAAAAGGATGATTTCTAGGGTAGCATAGGCTTATGCTTTAGTTCTTGTTATAGATGCCTTGATTAGTTCATTTAAAGTAATGAAAAACCTATGAAAAATTAGAATTTAGTGGCATTGCCTTTTGATGTTTGTTTCAAATCATGGTATATTTCTTATCACCTAAGTTTTTTCTTCCTTCACAAATTAATTAATTAAGTTAGGGATTTGAGACATAAATGGTGAAAAAGAATAATTTGTACATAAAATAGTCACTTATACAATTAGAAAAGATAATTATGTCATAAACCCTTGTTGCTATTGCTATTTACTTCACTTTGATATCCTTGCATAAATTAACTCTAAATAATTTAAATTTTGAAATAGACATTATACTTATGTAATAGACATTACAAGCATTAAACATTAAATGCATAAGCATTTAACTTTAAAGTGGCTGTACAATGAATACTAGAAGATGATCTTCAATTTGCTACAATAACAATTTCAAATATGAAATTATTCTTTTGAGTGATTAAAAGAGGAAAAATTTATTGTTTAATTGTAATATAAGTTTAAATTTATTATTTCTGTAATTTGTATTAGCCAGTGAAATTACATTATTCTTTCACATGGGTTGGTTGGCTATTCCTATCATTTCATTACATAATGCTCTTGGGCAAGTATATTAGTTATGTTGTATTGGTCAACCATGCATGATTAATGCATTTTCTTATATCAAATCAAATGATAGAGATAGAGAGATAAATAAAAGTTGAAATAACTTGTTAGTATGCCATTAACAAAAAAAAAGTGAAAGTTAACATCATTATAGCAACATCCATAGGATTTATTCTTAAATTGTGACTTAGATTTTACATATAATAAGGCAAAAGAAAGATTGCCAAGCTATTAGGTGAGTTAGTGACCAAGAGATTGAATTTGATATTGAAAATTATAAGTTCAAACATGTTCATTATCAATTTATCAAAAAGAAAATTGTGTATAAGTTTGGATATAATTTTTTTATTTTGAGAAATTAATTTAATTTTCTTAAGATTTAAGAAAATTAAAGAATAAAAGATAGTCCATGAAACAAATAAGAAAAGACTTCATTTAATTTTAAAATTCTCATTAAAAATAAAAAAACAAGTTAGAAAAAAATATGAAAGTTATTTCTATTTTTCTACTTTAAAGTTACTCATTTTAATTTATAGTTTTTAAAAGTAATCGCTAAATATGAAATCCTATGTTTGTTAAAGACAGTTTTAACGAAATTTAAACTTCTATTTTTAAAAATATTACAAAATTAACCAAAGAGTAATAACATGTAGGCATAAGCAGTTAGGCATTCATGTCCCTATGTAATTTAGCATTCCTATAATATTGATATGGATGTTATCCTTTTTTTTTTTAATCATTTTTCATTACATTGGATGCATACATATAAATTTTATTTGTAAATCCTATTATACATAGAAAAATACTAAATTTTATTACATATAGTGGTCAAGCTTCTAGAAGACTAAGGGGACGTTGACCGTTTAAATTTTTTTAAAATCATATATTAGTATAATGAAGTTATATAAAAAAATTTTGAAAAATATTTTTTATATAAGTCATTGGATCTCTTAAAATTTTTAATCCATCAAAATCTTTAATCAAGATCTACTATTGACTATGTACATAAAAATTATATGTTTATCTCTCTTTAACATGACTAAAAAAAATTATCCAAATTCACATGATATATATACCCAAGTTATCTTTTTGATATAGTTATAACTAAAATAGCAATTTTCACATTGTTCCTTGATTTCTTAAATGCTTGTTGAAGAAAACATTAGTGGTTTTCTTGATTGGCTTCGTAGCTTGGGCATATTAGACATCTCATCCTCCTCTCCTAAAAATATGCAGTTCAACAAGTGGCCCTCCCATCACAACACCAAGAATAAAGCTCATAGATGAAAGGCGTTTAGCTTACAAAGAGCATTGTGCTCATAAAGATATAGCTAAAAATAAAATTATATTAATTCATGGATTGTTTCTTACAAACATGATGCAGTGGTTGTCACAAACCTTCTCTTAGTATAAAACCATCCATCTTAATTAGTCATTTATACAATTTTTCATTTAATTTCGTAATTTATCTATGTTTCTATAATCACATACTAGACCTTCTAAACATTTTGAATTGGAAATTTAATAGTTTATTTTTATTTCTAATTAGATACTTGGTTATTAATTTTTCATATTTATAAGCTTATTTGTTGTGAAGCCCTCGTGTTATTAATAGAAGTTGTTTGAGTGATAAAATTTATATGACAAGATTTTGGAAAATAAGAAATAGATAGGTTGTATAGTTAGCTACTGATTGATAAAATAAAGAAAATGGAAATCCTACTTTGCATAAAAAAAATAAGACTAACTCTCTTATGTTGCAAGAACTTTTGATTTTTATTACCAATCAAATAATTTTGAATATTTTTTAAAAAGTCTGCAAAAGAATTTACTTTTAAGAAAATTTAACTTCTTGCAAACTTATTTGTTACGTTGATCAAACAATTCTTTAAAAGGAATGCTCTGTTGTTTAATTGAAGTTTTGAAAGTTTTGCTTCACAAATATTGTGGGATCCTTCAACGTTCTATGTTTGCTTATTATAGACAAAACGTTAAATTTGCTATAATATCTATGACTTAGCTCTCTTTATATAGGAAAGAAAAGAAAAAGGGAAGAAAATTTAAAATTTCTTCTTTGTTTGAATAAAAGGAAAATGAGAAGAGAAAATAAAATCATTAAACTTATGATTATTATTATTAACTATTAAATTTTTAAAATTTTCCTTTCCTTTCATTTTTTTAACCAATTTTTAAATTCTTTTTTCCTTTCTTTATATTTTTTGAAAAAAAAATCATAGAGTCTATGAGTAGTTGACAAAAAACTTTTAATTAACATTAAAAATTGAAATATTAATATTATTATCATAAGTTAGATGTTTTGATAATATAGTGGATGAATATTAAAATTAAGGAGTCAATTTTTGTAAGAAAACACAATAAGGAGTAATTTTAAGATTTCCAATGCTACTATGATACTAGAAAATTTTTTAATATAAATATTCAATTAAAAATAAAAAACAAATTATAATTTTTCAATTTAATTTTTGTAAACTATAGATTGCCAATAAAAGAAGACAAAAAAAATGAAGTTATTGAACATTAAGTTAAGCATTTAGTTAAAGTTGACATTGGTCTAAATTTTTTATGGATGAAAAATTAAGAACTTATAGAGGAACTAGAAGTGTGTATGGTACCTTTTGATAGGCTAGGGTATAGAGAAAGTGATCCTAATCCTAACAAGCCATGTAATTTTACACTTGATATTGAAAATTTTGTTGATTAGTTGGGATTTGGATCCAAATTTTACATAGTGGGATATTTGATAGGAGCACAATTAGTGTAAAGTTACCTTAAGTAATTCCTCATAGGTAAGAAGATTTGCTCATTTACTTGACTTGTGTCACAAGCTTGTAGTTGTGACAGTTCGATAAGTAAACGTACTTTGATTAAGACGAGACTTTGTGAAAAAATTCAGTATGTTGTGATGGTTTTGTGGCTGCAATTTGGGATCAATCAACTAGTGTACTATTTTTCCTGATTTTCCTAAGTTTAGGGTATTTTGATAATTTCAAATGGTTCGAGAATTTAGTGGAGTTCGAGAAACCTGTATTTGTGATCCTCACATTATTATCTTCATGTCAATTGGTTTTTGAATGAATTAAACACCCAGAGCATGGCGAAAAAGATTAATGATAGTTCAAAAAAAAATATGTCTACTTTTACTAAAAGGCCTTTTGTTTAAAATGCTCTTTAAAAGGGTGGAGTGTTCCAAAAGTTTGCAGGGCGACTGAACACTGAGCTAAGGACGAAGTGTGTTAACTTGTGATCATCTCCCTGCACACTTAAAACTATAGAATAAGGCATAAACTAAGTGAATAAAGTATCCTTATCCCTATTCAATTGTGCCTTTAGCTTAAACAGCCTGAAGGCTTCTTGTGTGGAAGGATCTAGCAGTTCAATATGCCCGAATGCTTTGGTGACATACGATATTGGTGTGCAGATATGTTGTACATTGGACTTGTTATATAGGCAATAATTTTTTGATGTTTTGTATCTTTACTAAGCGTGCTAAAAAAAGGTTTTAAGAGGGAAGGTTAGCATGTTCGCTAATAATGGTCAACATGCGCAGCACGATTTCGACTGGAGAGCTGTCGGCTTGTGACACTTGCCTATTCTCACATATATTAAGTCTATTTGATATTACTCTTGCAAATGAGTGGAATACAACTAAGTTCAATCATACGTTAGGAATTAGTTGAATATAGCTTGGTAAAAAATTGAAGAACTTAAGCCCAATTTGAGCTCAAATTATAATAAAAAAGTTAATTCATGCTCAACTTGATTTAGAATAGTAAAGCTCGATAATCAATTCAATTCATTCGATAATGATAAAAAAATATTATATTAAATTGTAAACAATCTTTATTCTCCATTAGTTAGTAAATTAATCATTCTAGTATAAAATCTAATTTTTTAATAAATATACAAATTTAAAACATAAATTAGTTAACAAATAAACTAAAATTCTATTAACACTTACAAATTAGCTAAAAACAAAGTTATAATCTTAAATATAAAAAATAGTGTCAACTATAGGCATTTTCTTAATAAATATTCAAAAAAATCATATATATAAGAAAAAATAAGTGAAATTGAGTTAAATATTTTAAACTAGGAAAAATATAATTTACCCACTAAACTTTAACTAATGATAAAAATGGTATATGAACTTTAAAAGCTTTACATTCTTGAACTTTAATTAAATGATAAAAACGGCATATGAACTTTGAAATCTTATATTTTATCCATTAAATTAAAAAAAAAGTGAAACCATTGGTTTTGGATTAAGTCTAATGGTAATATCTACTAACTTTTTTTTTCACTATATTATGTCACTTTTTAATTTAGATAAAGGAAAAAAAAGTCAACTTTAATAACAAATTTTCTAAGAAAATTAACAAGGAATTGAGATATTTGAGTTCAAAACCATTTCTAAAATTTGAGACAAGGTTTTCTCTTAGTACCTCATTTATTTTAATTATAAAAGTTTACTTAACTTTTTAGGAAGATATAAAATAAATCAAATGTTAGACTTCAAATCTATTGTGCCTCTACTAGATTAAAACTATCATTTATTCACTAATATTTTAGACAATAATTTATAAGAAAATTTTAAATAAAAACCTTTATAGAATTCATTAACTATGTTGGTTAGACAGTTCAATTTTCAAATATATAGATAATATAGAGTTCATTAAACTTTAATAAATATGAACTTTTAGAGATCTTTTATAAAGAAATTTTTATTAAATATAGTTGGATCAAGCTTCAATCATATATTCTTTAAATTCCAACAATCACAAAACCTTCATGGTTGCTAAGTGAGTTACACCATGTATTGCCAAAATAGTCAGGTTAACAGAAGTCTTCGTTAAATTTAATTTAAAACTAATAGTTTCATATTTTCTAAAAATTTAAGAGTGTTAAGTTTCTTAAAGTTCATGTACCATTTTTGTCATTTAGTTAAAGTTTGAAGGATAAATTATAATTTTCCCTTTAAATTAATATTTCTCTATCAAAATTATTTAAATGTCTTTTATTATTTTATTATTATTAAATTAATAGTATGATTTTTTTATCTAATTGAAATAGTGGAGGTTATCAATCTCTACATATAAATGTGAAGGTTAGTAATCCTTTATATACATATATATAGGGTAATAGGAGTGGTAATTCACTTAACATACATACGTAAAGTTTGGAGTTCACACTCTATACATGAAAGGGAATAAAGTTTTTAAAATAATATTGAATGATACTGTACCACTAAGATATTAGTGAATAAATAGTATACATAGTGAAGTATGTAAAGGATAAGTTTTTGAAGAAAAAAAAGTTAAACCAAATGATAGGCAATGATCTATTTGAAAAAAAATAAGAGGAAAGTAAGGAAATGTAAAGCTTTCAACCTAATTGTAAGTATTTAGCTCTCACTTGTTTGGTTAATTCTCAATTTTCACATATTTTTCATCAATCAATTTTTAATAAGAATATTTTTTCAAAAAATGACAAGATTCCTCAGAGAATATACAAACTAATTAAATCCAATATTATAAAACTTTTTAAAAATCTTAGTACATGTGTTGTGTCCTCAATTTAAATGTGCACTATAAATATATGAAATATAAATTTAAAAGTTTTTGATAAAATGTTTATGGGATAGTTTATAGTCCATCATTTTTTCAGTATGTAAATTTATATCATAAATTCAATTATTATGATTTAATCAATTTTAAGTGGGATCCATTATTATTTTAAAATTAATTAAATCATAGTGATTCAGTAGTGTAAGTTTATACCACTAAAAAATATCATACAACATAATTTTTTATGTTTATTACTTATGTTGATGGTGATAGACTAGCTAGAGCAATATTGATAGCTCCGGTCATCAATTATTAGTGGAGAGGCCTTCTTTCAAACTTATCTACAAAGGCATACTATAAGCAACCCCAACAAGATCAATAGGCACACCTTGTTACTTATTACATGCCATGGTTTACTCACTAGTGGATTACATAGAAGTAATTTCCTACATCAAGTGTTGTTGCAGTTAACTTTTACATTTTCTCACTCCAAGATTTCCATATTCTTCCCAAATTTGTCACAACTGTAAGAGAAATGCATAAAGTGCATTTTAATCTATTCATTTTCACACTTCATTAACTTTTTCTTTTCGATATTAAAACTTATTAGTTGCACTAAATATTATGCATAAATTATTATTTATATTATAAAATCAAAATATATAAAACTAATAAATAATTAAGGTTAATTGAAGTTATATTTTAATAATAGTGTGCATAACTAGCATAAAAAAATCATCCATTCATACTTAGGAAGGGACTAATGTTTGAAAAATTAAAAATTTTATTTATTTATTTATTTTAGAAAATCCATGTACAAGTAGCTTATTTAAAACATGTTTAGAAATTCCATAATAAAATATGCTTAACTTTTGTAAAATTTTTCTATCCATAATGAATATCATGTAGTTTGTGAAATAAAATAAACATGTCTAGCATTGCTTTACTTTGATAAGCATTATACTATGATAATTATATATATATATATATATATATATATATATATATATATATATATATATATATATATATATATATATATATATATATACACACACACACACACACACACACACACACACACACACACACACACACACACACACATTGTGTTTTACACTATAGTTTTCTCCTTGGATCATGTGTTACACTTACAGTTGCAAAAAGCACTATACTTGCAATAAACTACAATTACAACAAAACATAAAATCACATGTGTTATAACTACAATGATCGCAATTGTAACAATGCATACAACTTACATTATAATTTTTAGTAATAATCATAGTCATAATTGTAATTGTAACCATAATTTAAAATATACTCATAGACTAAATTAATTGAAATTTTTAGCATTAATAAAATGAAAAGCTATTGATGCACAGATGCAATCATAGTTGAAGTAAAGAAAGTTAGAATCAATTAGTCATGACATGATTATTGGATTTGGAAGTTAGGAATTTGATCTAATTAATCTTTAAAACCCATTTTTAAAGAATGAAGGCTATGCTTGTTTATATAGGGTGATGATAATAGGACTATTCCAATTATGCTTCAAAGATATATTATTGAGAAGCTTCTATAGATTAAGTATCATAAATCAATAGGTACTAGTCATTTGTTTCCATATCTAGGGAAATAGGTGTAGCTATTGTGAAAACTCAATTAGGTGCTTTTGGCAACCATGTTTTTGAACTTTAGAACTTACAATCATTAGTTTTTACTTTTTTTATAGAAAGCATATTTCATAGTAATAATCTTCTTTACTTGTATTCATAATTGTAAATTGAATATTTTAAATTAAGAGGATTAAAGTCATATATAAAATTTATTTTATATTTTAAAAGATTAAAATTATAGTGAATATAAAAGATTTTAAAATTTGATTTGATTTGATTATATTATGATTGATTTCACTATACATTATTTTTATGTAATAAAAATTGCAAACATATGAACACTGAATGCATAAGCATTCAAATTCAAGATGGCTATACAAAGAATACCAAAAGATGATCTTTAATTCATTGCCATAAAAATTTCAAATATGAAAATTATTCTCTTGAGCGATTAAAAGCAAAAAAAAAAAATGTTGATACAGGTTACTCTTTTCTTGTGGATGTAAGAGTTTCTAGTATGAGGTTGTATATGTGGTTAAGTTCTTTAATAGTAAAGCTCTTTGAAGAGTGTCTCTAATGCCATTAGAAATAACAATTGTCGATCACCAAGTTTCTTATAAGTTAAACACTGCAATAACATTAAGAAAAATGATACTATCATTAACACAAAAATTTGAGCCTTTATCTTGGTGGATCTTACTTTATTTTTCTAATGAAACCCACCAAGATGGAGAGCCAAAATTTTGCGGTATCCATAGCAGTATTCAAAGTGCTAAAGAAGTGTTCACCTTATTGTGAAGGTCATAATCTAAATGCCAATAGCATTGCAAAATAATGCCACATATTGAAACCGTTTAGGCTTATTTTAATCCAATTATGTAAAGAAGAAAGACATTAAACTTGAATTTTCTTTATATAGGCATCATTCCATTTCGATAAAATACCCACACCCAAGTTCCATAGCTTTGGGTCTTCTATCCCGATCATGATTTTCCTACCCCCAGAGGGAAGGGGACCCCTCCCTATAATTTTATTTTCTAGTTTTCTTTATTCTTAGGGCTTCTATTACATTTTAATGCGTCTCACAATTCAAAAAAATTCGGGGGGAGAGGTCATTTCCATTTTAGACCTAGAATTGGAAAACAAAAGGGTTCAAGAGATGAGAGAATTAAGAATACCCACTAGAAAGACTAATCCAATCCATAATGATGTACCAAAAAATACAACATTTTTGTTACTCGACTAACCATCAAGAGAAGCAAATACAACCGGTACACTAATCAGTAAAATTGATGAAGTAGCAATTAATACAAAAATAGCCAATTGGAGAGCAATAGTCATGTTTCGAATCCTCCAATTTACCAACAAAAGAACTATATCATTTGATCCCTTTATTGACAAAAATAAAAAAAAATGTAAAAAAAATGCATCATGGGGGTTTTACCATGAATCCATTGATTTTATATGAATTATTATCACTCCCCTTTTTCGGGCATGGATCGTGGGTATTTTTTTTTTACTTCACAAACTTCACAAAAGGGAGCTTGACTGCAAGACCCACCCGTCGAGCAGGGACGAAAGTCAGCCTTAGTGATCCAACAGTGCCGAGTGGAAGGGTCGTTGCTCAATGGATAAAGGTTACTTTAAGGATAACAGGTTGATCTTCCCCAAGAGCTCACATCGACGGGAAGGTTTGGCACCTCGATGTCGGCTCTTCGCCACTTGGGGCTGTAGTATGTTCCAAGGGTTAGGCTGTTCGCCCATTAAAGCGGTACATGAGATGGGTTCAGAACGTCATAAGACAGTTCAGTCCATATTCGGTGTGGGCGTTAGAGCATTGAGGAGACCTTTCCCTAGTATGAGAAAATTAGGAAAGACGCACCCCTAGTGTGCCAGTTATCGTGCCCACGGTAAACATTGGGTAGCCAAGTGCAGAGTGAATAACTGCTGAAAGCATCTAAGTAGTAAGCCCACCCCAAGATGAGTGCTATCCTATTTCGACTTCCCCAGAGCCTCTGGTAGTACAACCTAGACAGCGATGGGTTCTCTGCCCCTGCAGGGATGAAGCGACAAAAGTTTTGAGAATTCAAGAGAAGGTCATGGTGAGATGAGCCATTTATCATTAACGATAAGTGTCAAGTGGAAGTGCAGTGATGTATGCAGCTGAGGCATCCTAACATTTTGGATATCCGTATAACCATTGAAGACTGTTGAAGTGCCTAATTCCTAGAAATTAAGCGACGTTAAGGACAAGTATCATTTCCTATTTGATACATTTGAATTCCATATTTGAAGTTGTGATTGGATCTATTCATTAAAAAGAATTAAGTTAATACATTTTTTATCGTTAACACTGCATAAAAACATTCCTCCTAGAATAGCTATTAATACGAATAACAGAAATTCTGTTATAGCCATTTCTGTTCATTTAATGTACTCTACGGATAAAGAAATACATAGATACCCTAACCATTGGAACATACTACAACCCTAGGTGGCGAAGAGCCGACATCGAGGTGCCAAACCTTCCCGTCGATGTGAGCTCTTGGGGAAGATCAACCTATTATCCCTAGAGTAACTTTTATCCGTTGAGCGATGGCCCTTCTACTCGGCACCGTTGGATCACTAAGGCTGACTTTCATCCCTACTCGACGGGTGGATGGAAATCATAGAAATAAAAAATTAAAATTGCCTTCCTTGGTAACCTTGGATATGATATCCATGGCATAGGATTGGTACATATCATCATTTAAGTAATTTCATTGATATATTAAGTAATTTGCTAGCATTATTTGATTTGCTTAAATGTTTAAAAAGTAGTGAGTCATGTAACTCCTATTAAGTTATCCTACATAATTTTGTAGAGAGCAAGGTGTTAATTTATAAGTATAAGGTGCTAATCCATGGATTGTTATTTTTGTGATAGTTATTTTAGAAACAATCGCTTAAAAGTATCTGGCCAAGGTGCATTGATCATGATAACCTTTAGTGATAAAAATGACTTATGTACCCTTGATGTTGACTAATGTTTTCAAAGTCTTGGTATACACAAAGTGCTTTTTTTTTGCCTCATTTATATTTTAACTAATACTTACTTCACTATGCCCTTATATCCTTCATATTCCTCCTTAAAAGTACCTATTTCACCTCATGCCTAACCAATGGAAACTCCACTATCTTTACATTCAAGTCAAATATCAATTAAAAAATATACATATTGATTCTAGTTCCCTTTTTCCATGAACGGCCATAAAATATTTATTTATATTCTTTGAAAAAAAACTTACATTATCTAATGTATAAATTGGTGCTTTCAATATCTTTTGTATTCATTAATGAGATTGAAAGACATAGAAATTTATTTATGTACCCTGTAGAAAGGCTAAGGAATTATTGTAAATGAATATGAATTATGTCTTCAACCAAACATGTTCTCTTTATTTGTAATTAGAAGTGGGCCTTAAGAAATTTTAAGTGGGAACATGATCTTGCTGCTGTACTAAAATTGTAGGAATCGTTTTGTTATGTAGGAATGCTAAAGAAATTATCATTTATAGTTATTTTGGTTATATTTTAATGAAACACCAAGTGGGATGGATAATCACTTAGGAAATTAGGACATGAATAAATTTCTCTTCTTCCAATAAATGTTATCTCTAAGATTCAAACTCCTAACCATTAATAGGTAAAGTCCATCTAGTTATTATCTAAGAGAAAGATATCATCCCTATAGAAGTAGATTTCTTCATCTGTTGCTTAATGTACAACATTATGTAAGTTCATAGGTTTTTTGTCTTGGAAGTACAATGAACATTTTTCAGAATTAGGATAAATGAATGTTTATTATAGTAACACCTTTAAAGATTACTTTTGACTAAAATCATAAATGATAACTCATGATTTACTTTTGATTAAATGCTAATGAAAAAAATTTGTAACAAGATATTAATGCCATAACTTGAAGCTTTTAAGCTAGAAAAAAGGATGGAAAACTACCGACTCTGCTTAATTTGCAAGTTTTTATCATTTTTTGTGTTAGTTTAACTTTAGTTAAGCATATTTTCTATCTTCTTTGGACTTATCACTATCTTTTCCTTTACTAATTTCAAGCAATAATAAGAATGAATAGATGTGTCTAGAAAATAGTAATTAATACTAATTTATTTCATGAGAAGAAAAATTCTTGAAAATATGTTACCTATAGTTTAAGAAAGTTTTCATAGTTAAATAATTAGCATCCTAATTTTAAAAGGAGCTCTATTAATGGTATTGCAAGTTTATTAATTTGTTTAGACACCTTTTAGCATTTGTTTAACTCAATTTGCTAAAGTATAATTTAAATATGATAAAAGTATTCTTTTTGTTGAAATAAATATAAAAAACACAAAATAGATAGCATAAATTTAGTTTTCATAATATATAACAAGCTTAAAATAAAAAATATAAAATTTATATGTTAAATTTTTTGACAAAAAACATAAAGCATAAAATGCTATGAAGTATAAAATAAGAAGCTTCAATTTACTTTGCAATATATATACATATACATATATAAATGAAGTATAAAATAGATAGCATAAATTTATTTTTCATAATATATAACATGCCCATAGCATAAAGCAAGAAGTAAAAAAATCAACATTTACACATAAAAAAATTTAGTAGAAAACACATAGCATAAAATTAAAGAAGCATACAACAGAAAGCATAAATTTACTTTCTAAAATATATAAGAAGCATAAACCAAAAAAGCATATATAAAGATTATAAATATAACAATAATTCAAAGAAGCATAAATAAAAGAAATTTGTTAAAATAGGATAAAATTGGGTCCCTTGAGAACGCGAATAAAACTCACCTTGAAGGCAATAGTAGCAGATAATGGAGAGACATAGCGTGTGGAAGTTATGGAAGATGGAGAAGAAGAAGATGAAAGTCCTAATACTAGAAGGAAAAAAAAATAAAAAGGTCTGGTTATGTGAGATAATATATAATGGATTTATCAATAGAACTAATAACATTTCATTACTAAAACCTTCAAATGAAATGATATGTTTAAATTACTGGTGAAATTAGCAATGGATAAAAAGACCTCTATTAGCAAATTCATCATTAATTTAAAAATAAATATTCAATTATTATGTAGAATTTCAAATTTTCATACCAAGATTCGTCATTGATTCTATTATTATTTCTATAAAAAATTTAAAACCTAAAATTTTTTTTGTTTATTGCTAACTTTGTCAATAAAAGTTACAAATGGAATTAACAATAGCTAAAACTTTACTTGAGATAATTCTAGAAATATTTAATTTTAACAATGGGTTTAGAGAGAAAATAAAAAATTTATTGTTGATTTTATCAATAAATTCACAAAAGAAGGATGAGTCCTAGAATCTCCTTTATCAACAAAAAATCCATCCTAAAATCCATTGGTAAATTTTTTTTGCCAATTTCTATCATTAGATATGATTTTTCTTGTAGTGATACAATTAGAAGAGGGATGTGAGTATTTATATATAATTTATAATAATAAAAATATTAAGGTAATGATGGAATGTATTTATTATTAGTATTAGGTATATCATATAGGTGGCAAGAAATCTTTTAAAATCTATAGTGTTTATCTTTAGTTTGCCTCACATGTTCCATAAAGCAATTAAACAAGAGATATCCTTTTATTTTTTATTTTTAAATTTATTTAAGTAAAATTTGTTTAGATTTAAGTTTGAAGGGACTTATAGTGGCACCCATGAAATAGAAGATATCATATTAATATATAGCTTCATCATTCCTACAAAAATATGCCACATTAAGATTTCTTTCGAAAATCTCATATGCAACATCATGCATATGAATGCCATGTATTAATGTTACAATTATAACTAGAATATTATTATTACACATAATATTAAAATATTTAATATTTTTAATTCTAATTCTCTAAAATTCTAAATTTCATAATATTATACTATTTAATTTAATTTTAATTTTTTAAATTTTATTATAATGTTTAGTTTAATTTCTTGTACTTGTGTATTGACAGATGTCATAAATTATTGAAAGAATGCAAATAGCATAATACTTAAACTCATACCTCAAATGCACCAAAAGTATTTTTGTTTATACTCTTCACTCTACAAAATTTCACCAATAGAGTAAGAGCTAATAGTGAGATCTCAAATCACCTACATAGAAGTAATGAATACAAACTCTCTTATTTTAGTCTATTTGACCAATTATTCATACAAAATACAATTTATTGGCTAAAAGACTAGACAAAAAATTGTAAATTAGTAAAGAGAATAATTTAAAATAGGAAATAAACCCAAATTGATAATAATCCTAATTTTGACAAGAAAATAATTTCAAATAGGAAATAATCACCACTTGGCAATTATTAGAATTTAAGTTATGTCCTAACAATAAGTTCATAAGTCTTGAAGTGTAATGAAAAAATTTAGAATTAGTAGAAATGAATATTTATTATGATAACATAATTAAAGATTTCTTCTAACTAAAATCATAAATGGCAGCTCATAATCTAATGTTTGAAATGTAATGCAATGGAGTCACTAGATATGATGAAAAATTTTTGCAACAAGATTGGAATGCCAAAACTTAGAAGCGTTTAAACTAGAAAAAGGATGGAAAATTGCCTATTTTGCTTAAACTTTTTGTCATAATTTGTGTCAATTTAACTTTAGTTAAACTAATTTTTTATCTTTTTAAAACTTGTTACTATCTCTTCCTCAAGCAATAATAATAATAAAAAGAATAAATAAATGTCTCTAGAAAATAGTATTTAATTTAATACTAATCTATTTCATAAAAAGCAAAATTCTTGAAAACATGTTATGTATGGTTTAAGAAAGTTTCCATATTCTAATAATTAGCATCCTAGTTTCAAAAAAAAGCTCTATTAATGGTATTATAGGTTCATTAAAATTGATAGATTTAACCTTTCTTTTACTTGGGATTTTAATTGTAAATTAATCTATTCCATAACTAAGGCATGATTAAAACAAGTTTTTCATAGATAAAGGACTTATCAAAGTTTTAAACTTAGTTTTGTGAATATATTTAAATAGTTTCAAATAACAATCTAATACCCTTTTGTGTAGAGCAAAGAGTATGAAAGAGAAATAATGTCTTCTTAATAATCAACATAAGTTTCCATTATAAATTGTTATGAGAGATATCTATATCTTGCCAAATTACTTAACTAAAACCAAACAACCCATGAACTTGAATAATACTAATCTATTCTAATTGGGGATAAAATTCCAAAATAGTAAAGTTAAAATTCCTAAATCAAGACCTAAATAACATAAATTAAATACAAAAAATTAGCATCATTCTCCATTAACCAATTAATGGTAGTACTAGTCATAAAGGTTAGTGTTATCTCCACCAGTGAAAGATGTCATGGATGCTTTTCTAGCTTCTTTGACACCAAACCCTTTAAATTGTTGCAAGGTACTAACAAATGCTTGGTACTTTCTTATATCAACATCACTAACACTCCTTTGGGAAAACTTAAATGATTACTCAAAATATACAACTTTGATTTCAAAATTTTCATATAATGAATTCTCTTTTATGGCATTAGATTCCTTCATTTTCTATTTCTTTACATCTTTTTGAATTTCATCTTTGATAGCATATTTGCAAGATCACTAGCATATTTCAGTGATATCAATGCCGATAAAGCCTTCAACATGAATAGGAAAAGCTAGCAAGTCAAAGTTAACATGTTTGGACATAGGAGATTTTCTCAGATAGACCTTAAATATCTGTAATCTGGAACTCTAATCAAGTAGAGCAATATAAATCAATTGATCAAGGTAGCTAGGGTGAAGAAAGATAAAGTCAAGTATATAGAACCTATTAGTTTCCTTAATTACAAAAATAGTTTTCTTGGTAAGCAAGCCATCCATCTTAATCAAGAGTTTATTGAAAATCCTATCAATAACTCCATTAACATCAACAACACTATTTTCCTTCTTAATGGCAATAGAATCAAGCTCATTAAAAAATAAGATACAATAAGCAGATTAGCAAGTACTACAATAAATTAACATTTGTACCATAATTATGCTATGAAAATTCAAAAATCATGACAATTTTATCTCTTGTCACAAGAACAAAAATCTTAACAAATGTACAAAAAAATAAAAAATTTATGTCATAGGAAAATTTATTCATAACAAAATATCACTTGTACTATGAACAAAGTTATAGGAACACATTCCCTATGGCAAAGTAACACTTATGTTATGGAAAATTTTACTCATGATAAAATATTACTTATGCCATAAACTAAGTTATAGAAACACATTTTTCCTGACAAAGTATCACTTGTTTTATGGAAAAAATTTAAATATAACAAAATATCACTTGTGTTACAAACCAAGGTATAAGTATGTATTTCATGTGATAAAGTATCACTTATTTCATAAATTAAATTATAAGAACATATTCCTTATGACAAAATATCCTTTATTCTATTATATAAGTCAAAAAGATTTATTCGTAACAAAGTATTACTTATATCGTGAATTAATTTTATTAATAAGATTATAGCCAAATATACCATTTTTGAGGTAACTATACATATAAAAAAAAGTTATTTATAATAAGTACAATATGTTGCAATATAATAAACAATAAAAAAAACAAATATTTATATGTTGTAGGTATTTGGCAAATAATTAATTCATTACTTAAGTTAAAAGCCTTTAACTAATTGATTAAGTAAGATAATTATTTTAAGAATTTGGTAAATGGCCTATTTGATTAACTGATTGACCCTCTATTAACCTAAATAAAAAAACTATAGAATTTATCATTTTTAATTACTTAATTTATAAAATATATGTAAAAAAATAGAACTATCTGTAAATTATATAGTTATGTATATTTATTATTTTTCTTAAAGTAATAGAGATAAGAGTTGAATTCTAAACCTTAAGATATGTAAGAAAAAAATTAACTATTAAGCTCTTGAGCATTTTTGTTTACATATATAACAAATTTAATATTAGTAGAATGTAACAATTTTTTATAAATAATAAATAATTATTTAAGTTTTCATTTATTAAATTTATATAATAAAATTAATATACATTAACAAAATAAATATTATAATAAAGTAAATATTGTATTATATAATTATTTAATGAACTTAAATTCTTTACATATTAAAAATAGAAAATAATAGGATTAACCTATACATATATATGATACATACATATATAATAATTTTTTCAATTCATTATTCAATCTAATTTTTGAAATATTGCTTAAACGAAAATAAATCATTCAAGGTATAAAATATTATAAAAATATTTTAATCACATCACATTATTCTTAAAAAATATATTATGAAAGAAGATATATATATTATAAAAATATTAAAATTATTATATTTTATATAAATAGTATGATTTGTGGTATAAGTGATAATAAGTTATATTATAGAAATATGTAATAACAAGTTTTACATTCATCACTCTAATATTAATAAAATTTCTACTAAAAATTAAAAATAATTATTTAAAATTAAATTATTAAATTTAAAATTTTTAAATAAATTATATTTAACAGAGTGATATATATAAAATAGTCTAAAATTTTATTTTCGTCCCTTATGAATTTCAGTTGTATCAATTTTGTTCTTAATAAATATGCTGTATTAATTTCTTTCTTTCAAAATAATAATTTAATTAATTTAATCTATTCACTTATAATTTTATTGTTGGGTTAATAGTTTAATAGATGTAAGGATAAAAATTAAATATAATTAATATATAATAGATGAAATTAATACTAAAAATTTGTATTATAAATAAAAAATTAAAAGTAAATAATTTATAATAATTTTAATTTTAATTTATAATTAAAATTAAATTTAAATTTAAATATACATGATAGTTGAAGGTTATTATTTGTTTGAATATTTATTTCATATAATTCAACTTTTATTGAAATTTTTAGAAAATAATAAAAAATTACTTTAAAGAGGTAAAAATTTTTCTTTTATCTTATAATAACTCAATTAATAATAATTACTAAAAATATTAATAAAATAATAAAATTAACTAATTAATTATATATGATAGACAAAATTGATATAAAACATTTGTAAAGAATAAATTTGACATAAGTAAAATTAATGAAAAAATAAACCATAATTTAGACTATACAAGATAATTTTTGAAATAAAATCATAAATTTTTTTAGCATTAATTTAATTTTATTATATGTATTTATATAATATTTTATTATATAATTAATGTCACATAAGGGTAATTTTATTTTTTAAGTCAATTAGTCAATTAAAAGTTTATATTATATTATAATACTAAATAAATAAATTAGCTTTCAATAGCTTGGAGATTCAACTTTAATTTCTTGTAAATGCAATTTATAATTTCTAAACAAATAGAGTTTTAATGATTTACACTAGCTTGATATGGGTAAAAAATGTTAATAGATTTCAACAATATACAAACAAAATGATAGGATAACATTTGATTAAATTAGCTATATAATTAATTTAATTTAAATATATAAAAATTATTTTAACTAACTATATTAGTTTTTGTGTTAATTTTATTTTTTTTGCCACAATACTATTCATAGCAATGAGTTACTAGTCATAAATATATTTTTTTTGGCACGTGTGTGCTCATAATTAAAAGAATCTATTAGTTATAAGTGAATTTATAACGAAAAAAAATCACTTATACTACAAGACATTTTTTCCTATAATAATTTTCTTGTCACGCTCATTGTACTAAAGGACCAATCAATTAATATTCTTGTGACTAAACAGTGTAATCATAGAAATTTTTATCTTATGCTACGATTTTAATCATAGTAGAAGTGATGATTTGTTGTGGTGGAGCCTTGTTGAAAATGTCTCTGACGTTGGCCTTACTCTCTCCAACCACATTGCAAGGGCATTGATGCTAAAAAAATTGGCGTAACATTCATTTGCAGCAATCCTTGTCAATAGGGTTTTTCCATAGTTGGGCAAGCCATTGAAGAGAATTACTCTTGAAGGTAACATCTCAAATTCCTCAAACTTATCAGGATGCTTCATCGGGTATTAAACTGTCTTTTGAAGTTCCCTCTTAACCCTCTTAAGGCCAGCAATCTCTTCCCAGCTGACATTAGGCACTTGAACAACTGTTTCTCAGAGTCGAACCAGTGCTGATTCCAAGAGCATGCTTAAAGTGCTCATTGTTAATTGCTATGGAATTCAGAATCTTAGCATCAATTATTTCATCCTCCGTATTAATCAAATCCATCTTTTCCATGATGCATTAAAGTGCAGCTTCAGTATAAAATGCTGCAAAGTTTGCTCCTATATCCCCGTGAGTTTGACTTGTAACTTTCTCTAAATCCACATTATCCGACAGCTCTATCTTCTTTGTATGAACATGCAGAATCCCAAGGCAGCCAACTTCATTAGAAACACTAACGTCTATCTCCTTATCAAACCTCCTCAAAGCCGGATGAATGCTGTCTGGCCTATTAGCAGCTCCAATCAACATCACATGATTGCAAGATTTTAAACCATCCATAAGAGTCAACAGCTAAGAAACAATCTTCCTCTCAACTTCATCGTTAGTCTTCTCACGCTGAGGGGTAATTGAATCAATCTCATCGAAGAATATAATGGAAAGAGCATTCTTCTCAGCTTCCTCAAAAGCTTCCTTTAGATTACTTTCATTTTCACTTGCCAACTTCGACATAATCTCTGGCCTATTAATGCATATAAAGAAAGCACCAATTTCATTAGCAATAGCCCTTCCTATAGGAGTGTTTCCTGTTCTAGGAGGCCCACACTATCATTCTTGAAAAGCTTTGGCTGTCTCAATGGCAACTCTAAAACTTTATAATTTAAACTAATTGTCTCCTTATCCCCCCAATATCATTATAACCAACCTCATCTAACCTCTTTTCATCTTCTCTACTCACAAGATTTCCATCATAATAAATCTCAGTGTCAAATGCTAGAACTCAACGGCCTTCATTGCCCCTCTCACAAGAAACAAATCCCTTTTTCTCACCAGGCGGCATTCAGTCAAGAAATAAGGTTTCAAGAAAAATTCAAAGAGATCACCGGTTAACCCTTCAACTGTATCATCCAAAGGAAGGATACGAACCCTTTTGCCATACTCATATCTGAGCAAGAATGAATAGAAACAATATCACTGAGCCTGATTCTCAGATTGGATCTTACTACTCTACTCATCCTGATTTTGTCAGGATTTTCAAGTGTTTCATCAGAAATTACAATACAGACAGTCTTTGTTCTCTTCTTTCCTTTGACTAACACCGTGTCGCCATTGAAAAGATCAAGTTTTTCCATGGCTTCTGGTTGAAAGAAGACGACAGAGTTATCATCATCAATTAATTCTTCCACAATAAGTTTTTTAGATGATTTTCTGGGTTCAAACATGGTGTCAGTGTGGTTTCTTATTCTTCGGAGGCGAGCAACACAGAGAGAAGGAAAAAAAAAGGTGGAGGAATAGATAGTAGTTAGTTGTCCGTAGTTGCTGCTATGTAGATTGGCATTTTTTTTAGGTAATGTAACGGGGTCCTTACACCTAAAAAAAAAGGAGAAAGAAAGAAAAAAAAACTCCTTAATGATTATCTCGAGTCTTGGAGACTCTCAGCAATAATTAATATATGGAAATTTGAGACGGAGGACTGCGAAATAAATGAGTTACTGGCTCCATAGAAATATTCAAACTAGTCATTCCATCAATATAAGTGTTTTCTTCTCTGTAAGTGTGTTAGATCACAACTTCCCACTCTTTCTTCAATTATGTAGATTGGAATTTATACCACAAATACCTGGTTTCCTTTCCCTGTGAGGATTCAAGTTGGTTCGTCCCTATCCAACGTTGCTTGGATTTATGAATCTATGGAAAACGTTTTCCATCTGGAAGCATTAACACCGCCTTTGGGGCTTTGCCATGTAATCATATAAATTTTTATAACTATTTTTTTTAATAAATTTTATAAATTATTTTTATTTGGTAATCATATACTTTTATAACTGTTTTTAGTAAAACACTATAAATCTTCAGATTTTAAAGATTTTTAGAATTTAAGATTAACTCATCCATTTCTTTTTTTCCTCTAGCTAGTATTTTGTAGAATTCTCTTTATTTTTCATCGTAGAAGATAAAAAGTATATATTTTCTTTTCTAATTTTATGTCTTTTATGTTCACTAAATTTTTAATAGTTCATGTATTAATTGGCCTTATAAAAAGATATTTAGTAAAATGAAATTTTGACAGAGTAATTTTTTTAATGTTTAGAGTTTTAGGATTTATAATTTGAAATTTAATGTTTCAGATCTTGAATTTTGGATTTAAGATTTTGTTTACAAGTTTTTAGGGTTAATGACTAGTTTTAGGATTTTAAGGTTAGTATATATTATAAATCCTTCTCTTAATTAATTACACATTTATACTCCAACTTAATTACCCAATATTTATACCTAAATATACAAGTAGTTTTTAAAATTTTAGGATTTGTTTTTTTTTTTTTATCTATGGGTTAAAATTTTAGGATTTGAATATTTATGATAAATTAAGTTTTTTAGAGTTTAGGAAGTTTTTACGATTTTTATTTTTTTTAAGTTTAGGGTTTACTGCTTTTCACTTCAACATTTTGAGTTTTTAGAGTTTTGAGGATTACTTTAATGATCAAGGATTTCAATTTTTAATTTAAGATTTTGGATATTGTTATCAAGGATTAGAGAATTTTATTTGCAAATTATTTCTTAATAATAACGAAATTATTAAGATATTCATAATGACATGCAAAGATAACATTGTTTAAAATTCGAAGCTTATAAGTGGATCTACATTGTTTAAAATTCGTAGCTTATAAGTGGATCTATATAGCAGCACCCTCTTGCGTAAAATAACATTATAAGTAAGTTGTTTACTTATTTGAATAAGATAAAGGATTGCCAAGAGCTTTAGCCCAAACAACACTTAATATTTTTTTGAAGACTTTGTATCTTCTACTATATTTAGAATTCAATCCTTGATACTTGCATATATGTGTTTAATAGTTCAACCACTCATCTATTTACTAAAAAAAAAGATAAAACGTTAATAAGTTTAAAATATTTATTATTTTGGATAAAAAAATAAAATTTAAACCTAGCATCTAATATCCACAGGGTTTAATAATTGGAAAAAAATTAGGTGAAGTTCTATAAGTATTTAATGTAAAGTTTTTAATTAGATTTTTATATATGTATTCAATTTCCAATACCTAATTAATAATTATATTCGTTGAATTGTAATTATTAGTGGTGAGGTAGAAAAGTAATACATATATAAATTTATGATTAGAAACTCACAGCAACTACCTATGAAATTTTACATAAGTTGTTTCTCCTTAAGAATTTTAGTTCACACAACAAAGTTCAATGAGTGGAATTAGAAACTTTTTCCCTAATATAAGGGTGGTTTAATTTGGAGTAATTGGAAAAAGAAAAGGGAATTAAAGGTTTTCATTTATTTTATATTTGTTTGGTTAAAAAAAAAATCTTATTCCTATTCTCCATTTTCTCTCAAAGGGATTTGTTTCCATCATTTCTACCAAAAATGGTCGCTTATAGTGGAGGTTGGTTATGCACAATGGAAAAAGATCATAAGGCTAGTAGTTTAATTGCAAAGAGAGATCACTTATAACAAAACTCTCATGATATTTACCACTAAAGGCCATTCGATGCTAAAGTAATTATCTAAGAAAGAGAGCAAACTGTATAAAGTAATGAAATATTCAGGATCCTTTAGAAAATGTACTCGATCATCTTTTATAGCAATCATCCAAAAGGTTCTAGAAGAGGTATGCTAGTTATTTTGGCCAAGAGTAGACCCATCATTCTTTGATGAAAGATGCATCTATTTGCCAACTCAGATATGCTAGTCCTAACCATTTAGTTAACCTTGTTTTCATGCACAAGTGATCACATGATCATCTCATGCATTTTCTTAGAGTTAATCATTGAGGGTTGACTTATTTTAGACTACCTTTAGATGGATCATTCTTCACTTAATGGGCTAACCATTGACTGGTCGCCTAGCTACAAATTGTGTTATGTATTTAGTAGTCTTTATTGGCCTAGTAGTCTTGTAGTTATCATTTAATCCTTCCAAAAAAAAAGTGTGGTAAGGCTTAACTAAATAGCTTATAATTAAATGGCATGGAACACTATGAACCAACAATTTGTGGTTGCGAACCACTTTTAAAGTATTTGCCAATCTTCATGGCAACTTGATCAATCACTGAGGATAAGCCTTGTTAGAGTTAGAATCTTCTCTTCATGATGTTTGTGTAGCTTTTCATAAGGTAAGAGTATTGATTGTTATGTTATTAATAGGATATTAGTTAAATCTACATAGCTAATGATGGCATCTTAAGATCTTTTCCAACATACGTATGACTAATAGATCGCATTGCATTTTCAAAATTTTAATTTTAACTCCAAGAACTATTGGATCATAACTTAATTTGAGTGATCTTTACCAGGATTGTTTGATGTTAATGAAAGAAAACCACAATCCCTATGATTTTTTTCTACTCCATTTGATTTACTTTATTAATATTCAATCTAAACCATTCAAGGCCTTTTATATATCATCTTTTTTGTCTTAGCCTTACTTTTTGGTACTCTTAAATCTTATATTTGCTCATTGTGTGATTATTATTATTAATGTTCATTTGGCCAAAGAAGTCTCATGACTATCCCTTGCTCATTCTTAAGGTAACGATCACCTTTTTTTCTTTTTGTCTACCTTTTTAATAATTATATTTAAACCCTTATGACTAAAGAATTTCAATTTTTTGAGAAAATGTGATGATTTGATTCTTATTAACGTGAGAAACTTTGGCAAATTCATAAAGCTCGAATCATTCGTCATTTTCTTAAAATTTTTCCTTCATGTGTTTTGATTGATCAAATACCTCCACCTTTTTTTCTATTCAAGTTTTATTTTATTTATTTGAAATATTCACATCTTTTATTATTAATAAGAAAGCTAATCAACCATAGCAATAGCCCCCTAAAAACACTCAAATTAGTGAGTTTGAAGAACATAGTTATTACTTAGATTAAGCAAATCAACTATAGCATGAATCAATTAGATTAATTCACCTTATTCCAAAAGCTTTCTAGAAAGCATGAATTGATTAGGGAATCAATTTATCGATCTTAAAAAAGCTTTTTTATTTGAAACTATTTCTAAACTTGTTTTAAACATTTTAAGCATCATTTTTACTCCTTATTAGCACCATTTCTTAAAAAAATAAATTTAAACATAAAAGTGTAATTTTGAAAAAAAAATTCTCTAAGTCTTGAATATAATCATTTGAGTAGAATTTCCTCTTTTTTCATTGAACTTAATTCCTAAACTAATGCATTCAATATTCTTCAAGCCTTAGTTAGATCCAATGCAACAAATTATCCTCAATAACAATTTAACAAATTTATATATTTTACTATTATCAAAATTGACATTTAAATGGGGTTAATGTTTGCACTTTCATATCAAGCATACAAAATATTGTTTCTAATTCTTCAAATTTATTCACAAAATATAGCTCTAATTCCCTTCTTTCATATAGCTAATGACTAAAATTAAACTTCACTCTAGCAATATTAGTCCTTCTCTTTTGAACAACAGTTAAGAGGTGATAAAACTTAGAATTTATTTCACTGTCATGTAGCCATCATTCTCTTTGGACTTATGGTACCATAACTCAATCTATCTCACTAACCATTCATTCAAATTGACATAGATAATCCTCTCTTTCTCCCTATTTTCCTTAATAGGATTTGACTCCTTTATATATTGTAATTCCTTCTATAATTGATAAAAGAACATGACAATACTCAAAGTGTTGTCTATGCCATGCAGAGAGTTCTTTTCTAGTATTATCAATTTTTTGTAAAAGTTTAAAAGTTGTTGCGCCACTAATCTCATATTGCCAAGCATGTTGAATTGCATCCAAACATGATTCATCCTTGAACCATGCTAAAATAAAAAGAAAAAAGAAAAAAACCTCTATCTTTATTGAAAATAATATCCAAACAAATAGGTAAATGATTAGATAGTAAAGTAGACAAATGGATAACAACCATTTTAGGAAAAAGAATATGCCAATCTCCATTACAAATAATTATATCCAATCTTTCATGTATAGCTTAAGAGCCTACTCTCCTATTATCCTATGTAAATAATGATTTAGAAAACTACAAATCTATTCCACCTATATAATGAACAAAAGCCCCAAAAGACATATCATTAGATGTCTTTACGATCTTTATCTTTTCTTATCAGTAATGCAATAAAATCTTTTAATATTACCCATGAAGCAAACTTATTACTTTGAATCTCATACAAACAATCCTACAATTCATGATGATTACTATAATTCATATACAAAAGAAACATACCATTTAATTTCAATTCCTTTATTAGATACAACACAAGAAGTTACCCTTTCATTTATAAACAATGCCTCCATCCTTATTCTTTGACACTAAAATAGCCAATCCACCTATTTTACTTTATGCAAGAACTATTATATACTCAAACAAACATACCCTTCTTGCCATATCCTTTACTCGCTCCTAATTAACCTTTGTTTTTAACAAGAAAATTTATTATAGGTGTTGCCTTTTAACTTGTCACAAATTATTTTTTGGCTAATTATGATCAACATGAGGACATCATTTAGACACTTTCATAACCTTTTCTCATTTCCTTTGTAAAACTTTTGCTACTTTTGTAAAACATAAAACCATGAGGATATTTTTTACTAATAATTTTTTTTAAATATTTAATAAGACATTATGGTAGATAAAAACATGTTGATACTAGTTTATAGAAACTTAAAAGTGTAGTTTTCAAAAAAGAATCAGATGAAAGAAATATTTCAAAAGTGAAATGTCTTTTTCCTTATAAAGTGTAACATCAAAGATATTTTTATAGGATTTGTTATAAAAACTTCTTCTTAATACTAAATGAAAATCAATAACATGAAGTTTTTGCTTCTTTTTTTAGAGAAATAGTGAGTTTGATTTCTATAGAAGGAGTTATAACTAATTTTATAAATCTTTGAAAATAAACATATTCTTGATAAACGATGAAAGTATGATTTATATTTTCCTTGATTTTCTTGGAAAAAAATCTTGATCCAAGAGGAATAGAGATGACAACTCTCTTAAAATTAAGTTTTATCAAAAAATAGATATAATAGAATTGGATTAGGTTAGTAAAATATAGGAATTGGAACCTTAACTCATTACAAATTTGGATAATTTTTTATTTTTGCAAGTGAAGTCATGAACTATAGAAAATGACTCTTGAAATTTTTTCTTTCTTTAAAAGATAGCGAAAAAACAACAATTTTCTAGAATAGGTTTAATAACAAATTAAGGAATTTCTTTAAAGAAAATAGTGTATATAAAATCCTTTCCTTGTTTTATCTACTACATATATTCATGTAAAAGGCTTTTTAGCAAAATATTAGTTGGTAAAAATATGCTAGTTATTGGAAATACATAAAGCTAGATCTTAGTGTTGCATAAGTAAACATAAGTCATACTAGAAAGCATACAACTAATAAATGCATGATCATGCATAAGTACTACAAATGAAAGCATATGACTAAAAATATAATGTAATGCATGCATGCATCAGTGTCTATACATTATGGCTTTTTACAAACCATAGTTAATAATATTAAGCTTAGGCTTTTAGTTTACAAACCTAAATATAAGTTTTCAAAGTTAAGGAAAAACATACTCCACAAGAATGTGATAAAATCTCAAATTTAGTAGAATATGTTTAGAAAATAAATTTTCATAAATTAAATGATAAATGGTACACAGGTTACCACCTTATGACCCTTTTTTTAACCTTATCCCTCTCTCATTGGTCCTTATCCCTAAAACTACATAGCATGCTTCTTTTCCTTTAATAAGAAAATGTCATGGCATTGAGTCATACCCTCCCATCACATATTTCAAAAGTCCCACACACATGTAATATATCACAAAAATCATAGCCAACTCAAGGCCTCATAAATCACATAAACAATGTATGGTCCCCAATCATGCCATGCTAGTTTATTTCATACCTAAAATAAGCTTAAATTTATTACAAAATCATCAAGGTTCATATAAATGTCATGATTTTATTTTCATACAAGTTAATGATCACACTTGAACTAATTTCGTATAATTCTAATAGAAAGGCCTATAGGGTGAAAAGACTACAAAATGGGTCTATGTTATTCTCATAAACCTAAATTCTTTAAAACATCATTTCTTGCATTTTCATAGTCACAAAAACAAAGTTTTCTTCCCTTCTTCCTTATGTGGTTTTGACCTTTATAAAGGATTTGAAGGAATTTCATATCCACTTTCTCATACATAATCATTTGTACAAAATTTTCCAAGGTTTATTAAGGAAAAATTTGAGCTTTTTAGCTCACTAAATCAATAATTTAGTAGGGATAACCCATTTGTATGGTAGCTACTTGTGACTATCTTCTTGTTATTTTTCCTTATTAACATCTAATTATCTCCTAATAAGACATTTAAATGCGATAGGTTTGATTTACTAATTTCTATACACAATTTCTACACTACATCTTTACTAGCCTCATAAAAATTCATAAACATGAAATTTCTCATGCATAAGTCATTTCTTCTAATAAATCTTAGTATAGTTACTAGAAAGTAACATATAACCATATTGCAAAATTATTTGGTTCAATACCTCATATTACATCAATAGTGAACTTGATATTGTAATCTAGTGGTAATTTAGGTAACTCTTCAGGAAACACATCGATAAACTTGTTCATTACTAGAACCTTAGCAACTTCTTTATCTTCCTTCTTTATTTCATTACTATTATAATCCATATTATACAACTTTTTCGTAATAGCTTTTAAATTTTCGTACATGACATAAAATTAGGCATTATTGCTATCCTCTTTCCTTGAAAAACTTATGTCCATTATCTTTCTAGCTAATGGGTAACTGTCTTATAATAACAGTTAACATATGCATGATACTTAAATAGTTAATCTATCCCTAATATTACATTATAGTCTATCATGTCCATTATTATCATGCCTACTTTTGGAAGGTACTCATGTATCCTACTCTTACAACCTTATTTCTTGTGTTATAGAGATCATATTTCTTATAGCAGTAATGACTATTAATAATCCTTCTAATTTTCTATTAGGTTTAATTAACTTATCAATTAACTCCTTAAAAAAATGAATGTATAGCACCAAGGTTAAATAAAGCTTTTACTAGCAAATTTTCTACTAACACCATACTTGTTATCATTGCATTCAAGGCTTAAGCTTTTTGTTGATTCAAAGTGTATAACTTTGCTTAAGGTCCATTTGTTTCTTTCCCTCTATTGCCTCTTCTTGGATAAAGGCTTTGTATTATTAGTGATCTTATTAAAGCAATATTGTAGGTGGTTTACACACTTCTTGCCACCATTTGTTCTAATATTGTCCTATTATGTGATTCTCAGCTAATTAACTTATTCATCCATAGTTATAAGATGCTCCCGGCTCACATCCACAGGGTTCTTGGTGATTGGTCTTACACTAATTGCAATAGCGTATCATGTTTGCTTAATATAGGATTGAGTAAGCCTTGTTTGAAATTTTTATAATAGGTTCTAGTTTATTGAAGGTGCTCATCCTAACTAAAGTAGTTGGTATTTGGAACTTTCTTCCTCCGCCTTGTTTATATAGTCCTCTTGGTAAGGCACTTTGAATTGGAGTGATTTTTACTACCTTTTTCCTACTAATGAACCTCATTTGCTTTCTTTTAGGTGCACATACTCTTTTTTTCCTTGTCTTGGATTGCAGTTTTAAATAAATTACTTGATTTAAAGCTTTTTGATAAGTAATATCTTTAAACATATCAACTCAATCATAATAATAGTCTCTGATCCCATTAACAAACCTTTCCACTCTTGCCCTTTCAGTAGGTATTAGGTGTTTGGCATAATAAGTAAGTCGAGTAAATTAAGCATCATATTATGGCATTATTATAATGCCTTGAGTTAGTTGCTCAAATTTTTGTTCCTTAGCTTCTTTAATGTTAAGTGGTAAAAAATGATCCACCAAGTTAGTTTGAAATTAATCCCAAGTCAAAGGTTCATTAGTTCTATTTTGTTATTCCATATATTAAGTAAACTAGTAATAAGCCATGTCATCCAACTTGTATTTAAATAACTCCACCATTATAATGTCAATACATCCTAACAATTTGCCTATTCTTTCAATCTAGCCAAGGAATTGATAAGGACCTATAAAAAGATCAATGCTATCATATCTTAGAAGTTTGAGTTTTAGAAACTTATGCACTACTTGCAACCTTTCTCTTAATAATACTAAGGAGGTGAGTTTTACTGATTTTCATCTTTACTTAGAGACTTATTTTTTTTAGTTTATAACTTGTGCAAATCTTTCTACAATTTATTGTAAGGCTACAATCCAAGCTAATATTTCTATGTACTCATTCTTAAGGGTGTAAATAAACTAACCTAATCTAGGCTTTACCCTAAATAAGTTAAGCCTACTTTCTAAATCATTAGCCTGAGCTTAGCCTATTACCTTGTATAAAGCTAAAATTCAAGTTTGACCTAACATATTAAAGAGGTCATTAGCATATTTAAAAACTTACTTATATAAATAGGCTTTCAAATTTACTAATAAATTAAAGTCTTCTTAAGATCTAAAATTATCTTATGGCCTAATTAGGCCTATATACATAAATATATATTTATTAAAAATATTTATATTATTTATATGTATAATATAATATAATATATTATGTTATTTATAAATATATTAATAATTAAATAGGCTAGACTAATAGGCCTATAAATAGAGTTTTAAAAAAAAGCCTAGCCTATGTATCTAAATAGACCAATTTATTAGCTTTAGCCTAGCTTATTTAGATAAATAGGTAAATAGGTTAAGTTAGATTAGGCCTTAAATAAGCTAGGTTATAAGCCTTGATAAGTTACCTAGTATATTTGCACCTCTAGTTATTCTCCTTATAAACATTACATACAAACAAATTAGTAGATCTAGCATTCTCAAAAACTTCCAAATGTACCTTAGTGTGCTTTCTTCTTCTAGTTATAGCCTTACAAGATAACAAATATTAAAAAAAAAAATCCAATTTGAGTTTTATGCCAATTTTTGCTAGACCTTCTTTATGAATGCGCTCCACTTCTGTTTTGACTTTTTGACACCATGTATAGATTTTTTTAAACATTTTAAAATATTTTTTGTAAGGTTCCTATTTTCTATAAAAACTTAGAATTATGTTTTGATACCAACTATATCACGATCCATTTTTTAACCAATCATAACTAGTGTGAAAACATCATTTAGACATCTTCACAAGCTTTTCTCAATTTTTTTGCAAAATCTTTATTGCTTTTGTAAAACATAAAAATTTAACTATGATTTTTAACATGTAAACTTTTTAAAAAATATTTATATAAGACATTATGATAGATGAAAATATGTTAATATTGGTTTACAAAAACTTACAAGTGTAATATTTGAAAGAGAATCATATGAAAGGAACATTTTAGAAGAAAAATATAAGATAAAAGCCATTTAATTGCAAGGTTGAAGTGGTTAGGCTATAAGCTTAGGATGTACCTAGAAATATGAGATAAAAACCTATGGTTGTTTTAATTTCCTTTCTTAGTTTCTTTTTCTTGCCTCTAATGCTCTATTTTTTTTCCTTTTCCTCCTCATCTTTAATGCCTTTTCTTTTTGCCGCCACCACACTTCTATTTGGCCAGCTTGCATTGCTATTAGTCTTTTTCTTCATCCACACATTTCCCTCTAGTCAATAACTACTCCTCTATGCAATAAAAGTTGTGATTTGGAGCTTTATTATAGTAGAAAGATTCTTCTTTTTCTATCTAATTTTTTACAACTCTTTCCTTCCTAATTCTGGGGAGCTTAGAGCACCTTCCCTAAGTTGAGGTAAGCTCTTTCAGGACATTAAACTTCAATATTTTTTTCTTGTAAGAGTTAGATCAAAAGCCCTAAAATATGCATAACTTCTAATTTCTTGATCTAAATTTAAAAATATTAGAAAATAATAATTTAGATTATTAGAGTAGAATTATTATAGCTTAGAATAAGAATTCCTAAATGAAAATAGTTGAAAAATGCATACATATAATTTACCTTCATAACTAATTAGTAAAAAGAAAAGAGAAGTTGAGTATAGAAGCTTTACAATTCTTAGAGGATATGGACATTATGAAATGAGGACATATCTTAACTTAACTTAAGTTTTTTAATTACTTTCATATTTCTTTTTATTTTACATACTCAAATATAGTTATAAAATCTTGATGTCATCATACATAGAGAATAGTAAATTTAGTCATTTGTGGTTATGTGACTTATAAAATATTTAATAATATAATTTATGGATGGAACTATATATTTATTTTCTCCAAGAATATATTACTGAATCCATCCTTGAGGTAATGTAGTGAAGGCATAGTATTATGGTTAAATAATGAAATATTATTATTTGTGTTTATATATATATATATATTGAATGGGTAATTTATAGCCACGCATAAGAGGCATGGTATTTCTCTTCAATTACATTGTTATTATTGAAATATGATAATGAAATAAATTATGAATTATAATATGTAGTGTTATTGATGCCATAAGCATGTTTAATGATTTAAGATGGGATAAATATGATATATGATTAATACCAAATCTAAGAAATCATTTGTGAGGGGATAAGATAAGAAAACTTGAAGAAATAAGGAGGGATTTTTGAAGGGATAAGACTGATAGAGAGGCACAAGGAGATTTAAATTACTTTTTATGTTCTTATCTATAATTCTTATTATATAACTATGTTTGTAATAATAAGTTGTAGATACAATCATGACACCAAATTGAAAGTACAAATGGGCATGAAAATCTTATTACCTATTGTTTTATATATGTATTAATTCCAAGAGTTTTATTTCCTTTGAACACTTTGTTAATTTCCTTAATTCATATGAATGACATTATTAGTTATTAGATTATGAAAACTCTTTTGGGGATTTTTTACTTTTTTTATTGGTAATAATTATAAATTAAAATGGGAAATGGATAAACTAATTAAAAGACAAATAATGTTCAGGTATAAAAACTAATATGGTTATTTATTTTATTATTTAAGTTAACTATGCAAACATATTTGCATAACTTGAATATTTATTTTATGTAGTTATACACCCATTAATTTTATATAACTTACTCTCCTTTTATTTTGCATACTTTTAGAAATTTAACATATGTCAAGTTATATTGCCCTTAGGGGGCCTAAAGCACATGTTGGAAGAATTTGAAAGTTGGAGATAGAATCTGAAGTAGTTATGTTTGTATAATTATGTCAAGTATGTTTATTTGCATTGATTTTATGTTACTACATGATAGGTTTAAGTCTTAAGGCAAGTATCCTTACTAAGGAGTCCTCTATAGAGAAAACTCAATCTGTTCTTTTTCTTAATGATTTGAGTCATATTTTAAATATTACAAAAATAAAGATATTTCTTTTAAACCAAATTCTACATGGTTATAGTCATGCTTGTGGTACCAACCAATGGACTTCATACCAATCACAATTAAGGTAGATCATGACATTCCATAGGGTTATAAGACTCCAAAATAGGTCTATGTTGTTCTCATAAGCCCAAATTTTTTAGAACATCATTTATTGAATTTTATAGTCATAAAAATAATTTTTTATTTCCTTCTTCCCTTTGTGGTTGTGACTTTCACAAGTGATTTGAAGGAATTTCACATTCACTTTCTCGTACACAATTATTTGCATAAATTTTTCTAAGGTTTATTAAGAAAAGTCATGAGCTTTTTAGCTCATTAAATTAATAATTTAGTAGGGATATATCCATAGGTATAGTAGCTACTTGTGGTTATTTTCCTTTTATTTTCCCTTTATTAATATATAATTATCTCCTAATAACACATTTAAATGCTATGTGTTTGATCTACTCATTTTTGTACACAATTTCTACATTACATCTATACTATCCTCATAAAAATTCATAAACATGAAATTTCTCACGCATGAATCACTTCTTCCAATAGATCTTGGCACAATTACTAGGATTTATTAAAAGTAAAATATAATCATGTTACAAACCCATTAATCATGTAAATATGTGAAAAACATATTAGAGCATTTTTATCATGCTTAAGAAATAATTAGAACATGAATATATCCTATTATATTTTCATATATGAGGATGTTCATAAGCTTTATAATTATGCCAACATAACCTCTTAAACATACTTTTCTTAACTAAACTTATAAGAAGGAAGGTAAGTAACAACTTACTTAGAAAGATCTTGCTTTGGTAATAGCCTGCTCAAAATTTTAATAACAAATCTTTTCATAGTAAAATTATGAGTTTTAAAAGGCTATTGTTTAAAGATTAAATTTTTACTTTGAGATTTAGGAAATATAAAACTATTATAAAGTGATGTAGTGTGAGAAAATCTCACCTTATTTGGTGGCATAAGAAAAACCATAAGTTTTGTTCTTGGAAGAATGAAGGGTTAATTGCTAGTTTGAGTTAGTATGATAATCCTAGAACTTGTTAGGTTTATAGGATTGTCATGGTAGAGGTTATAGGAAAATTTTCGTCTTTTTGGCTATTGAATGGTGTGAAGAAGAGTGAAAGGGAGTACTAGAGTTTTAGTGAAAGAATGCAAGTTTTCAAATTGCTTTGGAAGATGAAAAGTAGAACAAAGTTGCCATTACACTTACAAAGGTAAGTTGTCATTGAGTGAAGGACTAAGTTGCCTTTTATAGTCTTCTTTGTTAGTCATGATTTAAAAAAAGAGAAGATGGTAGGGCTAAGTTCAAATTTTTGGACACAAATGAGTAAAGTAAAGGTAAATTAGAAGGAATTTGAAAGGTAGCAAGTTGTGTACAAGGTTTGTACTTTGTAGGGAATTTTTTGGAACAAGTTTTTACTTCTCTCACTTAGGCAGCACACCTAACACTTGAATAAGGAAAATTAACTTACTCACATGTCTTTAAAACAAAGCTCAACATACATTTAACCAATACACTAATTTTACATAAAAATAGCTCCTAAGTAGGCTAAAACACAATTTTTCAGAAAAGCTTAAGGTAATTTCAATATCTTTAATAACAAAAATAATTTTACAATTCAAATTACTTTAAAACATTATTTGATCATATTTTGATAGGTTTAAAACCTAACTATGACAAAATACAAAAATTCTCATGATTTTGAAACTACCTAAAATCAAGTAAATTGCATAGAAGTCCATAAAGTTTTTTTTCAACTTCAAATTATTTTTATGAGTTTTAAAATGGTTATAAAGCTTAAAACTCTCCATTCTTGAATTTTCTCAAATTAAACCTCATTTTTCTCATCATCTTCCTTTTTTTATAAATTTTACAATTTTCTAAAGGTTAGATTATGATCCTTACTTAATAAGTAGTTCTTACTAATTAAAATTCTAATCCTAATTACTTGTTAGGTCAAAATTACCTTTTTAGTAACTTTGATTTAACCTAGTACTTAGGTCACATTAGGTTTTTAGGTCTTGGTCCAATTTGCTCTTTTTAGGTTTAGTCAAAATTATCTTTTTAGCAAAGTTGAATTATCTTAATTATCTTATTAAGTTTTAGGTTTAGTCAAAATTACTCCTTTGGTAATTATGAATAACCCTACATAATTGTCTCTATTAGGTCATAATCTTAGGCAAAATTTACCTTTTAGGTAATTTGGAATACTCTTTCCTAATTTGACTTTTTTTTGTTTGGATTGATTTGCCCTTCAATTAACCAAAAATTACATTTAAACCAAATAACTCATAGGCTACATATTAGGCTTTTATATGTGAATCCTAATTATGTATCTTGTTTCTTGAAGGCTAAGGTCCACTATTTGTTTAACCTTGCCATAAGATTGGGTCTTTTAAGGCTTATAAACAAAAATGGCTCATCAAAGACCTTTTTAAAACTTTCTTAAATCATTAAGCCCTTAATTAGAATTCTAAAAACTAAGTTTCCCTCTTTTGATTTTCCTCTTAATGACTTTATGTTGGTTTTTCCTAATTAGCATCTTGGCGAATGTTATATAATCATAGCCCTTAAGGCTTTAACTATTGAGGCTTGATTTATTACTTAATAATTCCAAGCAAATAACTTCATAGCACTTATTGGGACATGTTTTAGCCTGCCTACTCAGCCTAAGATTCATTATTAACCAACTTAATTCTATTCTTTCATTTGGAGATACTCAACTTTTTCCATGAAGCACCATTAGTCATATAGCACATTCAAAACTTAGCTACATCCATACCTAAATAAGCAATCTTCCTTTGTCATTTAATCTTTTCTTCATCCTTTCACTACCTCTTATAAGACTTTTCCATTCTGAACTAGGCTATATTACAAGTACTAGGACTAGACCTTCTTATAATTGTCCATTTTAAGCCAGTTAAGAAGCACCTATTATATTGGCTTTTCTCCCTTAGTTGATTAGCTACAAGTCTTTATCGATAACCCATTTTGACAATTATCACTTAACTTTTGTTTTAAAGGCATGCATATCTAGTTATCCTTTTCATTACATCATTTTAAATATGGAATTTGATGCACCAAAGGTTATAGTAAACGAGAGAAAATATGCTTTGCAAGAATCTAGGTCTATTATTATGAAATATACCATTTATTAGAAAGAAAACCCTCATCATTTGATTTGAATCTAAACTTAGCCATATGTTTATCTACAACTGCCACAACTAAGCCATCCCTCTAACCTATGGAATCATAGGCATAGTTGTGTTCCTTTTTAACTAACTACTCCTCCTTAGACTTAGGAAAGGCCATCCTTTAAGACTAAATCTCAACTACCTAAATCATATAAGGACTTAGCAAGTGCAACACACACCTATGGCCTATACCTTTGAAACTTATCTCCATCCTTTAAACTCACTCTTAAATTCCAATATGTCCATTAATCATGGCCTAACACATCATATTGAAAACATAAATTTTCTATTTTTTGTACTTAAAAGATATCCATGATTTACCTCCATATTCCTTTAGTAACCAAAAGCCTAAAGGTATTAACTTCAATACATTTAACCAAAAGCCCAATCAAAGAAAAGGCTTAATGATCCATAATTAGGATTTCAAATTCATTCTAGTTCTTAAATGTAATTCTAATTTGGTTAGTGTTAAATTCATCAATAAACTCCAGTGGAAAGTTATGAACTTGTAACCACACCAATGTATTATCAAAATTAATCTTTGAAATACTCATACTTAAGTGCCAATGCTATAGATTGAACAATTGTCCTATGATGTTCCATAATGCACGATTTAAAATTGATTATCTTTAAGCCTCACTCTAAAAAGTAAAAATATAGGCATTTGGATCCCAATCTATAATTATTAGATCTAACTTTAAATTCTAACTTATACATATCATGGATTTCACCATCCCTTATATAAGTATTTAGAATAGATAAGTTTGCTAACTAACATAAACTTCTTTAACAAGCCTTTATTAGGCACTAAATCTAATGTTCCGTATTTATTCAATCTCAAAATGTTGTATTTTCTTGTACCTAATATCCATTACACTACTTGAGAAACAAACTCACAACTAAGAAGACAAGATAGGGCATCACTAAAAAAAACTAAAAGATGACCTAAAAAAATGTTAAACAAATAGTAACCAATAAAGCAATTAGAGAATACTTAAAACTCTCCTATATAGAGAAGCTTTCAAATGAAGTCAATGTTTATTAGCATTTTAACTTGATAATGTTGTCAATTGGTAATTGCTACTTATATAATATCGTTTGTTATCATTCAATGCAACATTCAAGGCCTATAATCAAGTTATATAATAGAGTAAATAGGTGAATTCATCCTTAAAAGATTAAATTGGCATCAAATTAGTCCAAAATTTTATTATGATATCAATTTAATTCAATTCCATTAGATTCAATTAAATTAGTCTTGAAAAATTATGTTAACATCAATTTAGTCCTAACTTTTGTTTTAATATCAAACTAGTCCTATCGTTGCTATTTTTATTAGAAAATTTAAATTGCAATTAATTTTTCCTTTATTTAATTATGGATAAATTAAAAATACAAAATACTAAGTTGAGTTGAAAGATTAATTTTTAAAAGAAAACATTATGTTTTTCTCTCAAAGAAAAAAATAAAATTTGAATATCTAATTGTAATATTTGCTTAAAAAACTAAGTGATGAACTAAACAATGAATAAATTCATTAAAAAAAATATTTAATCAAAGTAGGTTAGCTTTTAAATCCTTATAATATAATTAACTAATTTAAAAAAATTGAAATTCTAAGCAAGATACCTTAAATCCCAGTAGCAGTAATAAATAGTATCAAACTCAAAAAATAATAGAACCAAATGCCAAATGAATTGCAATCTAAACAACCAAATTAAGGTTTATATTGAAATTACTAACTAGACAACTAAATGCTAAAATAGATTGCAATCTAAACAAATATTGTCGAGAGCAATAAACATATTAAATTTCTTTCTTTTTATTATTATCACTTTTTTATATTTTATATTTTTATTATTTTTTGCTTAGTTTTTCCCTTTATTTTTACTCTTTTTTTTACTTTTTTGTATTTTTTAATTTTTTAGTATATAGGCCTAATGCCACCATTTTTTTAACAAAAATTTAATTCACTTTTGAAATTTTTTATTATTTAGTTAGTACTTTTCAATCTAAACCTTGATTTGATTGTTTGAATTGCAATCCATTTTGATATTTGGTGTTATTTTTCTAGATTGATGCTATTTGTTGCTACTATTAGGGTTTAAGATATCTTATTTAGAATCCTAATTTTTCTAGGTAAGGTTATTATATTATAAGAACTTAAAGCTTAACACCTTTTGATGAATTTGCTCCTTATTTGATTCATTGGTTAATTTTTTTAAGCTAGTATCATTATTAAATGTTCAAGATTTCACCTTTTCTTTGAGAGCAAACAAAATATTTTCTTAAAAATTAATTTTCTAACTTAACTTAGTATTGTGTATTTTTTATTAGTCTATAATTAGAAAAAGAAGATTTAAATGTAACTCAAGTATGCTAATGAAAGTGCTAATGACATGACTAATTTGATGTTAAAATAAAAGTTAGAATTAATTTGATGTCAACATAATCTTTTAAGACTAATTTAATGTTAATTTAACAATAGGACCCATTTGATGTCAAATTTAAAAAAACCAAACTAAATTGATATCAAAATAAATTTAAAACAAATTTTGTCAATTTAATCTTTTAGTTGCCCATTTATTCTATATAGTATCACTTTATACCTATTTTAAATACAATAATGTTGTAAGTATATAAATATATTGTTATAAAGTATTAGTTTCCAAGGATACTTAACTAATAGGCTTATTTAAATAAAGAATAACTTTAAGAAATTCTCCTCTGATAAGCACCCAATTCATACTTCTTCAATATTACACACAAAGAATATGATAAAAGGTAACATTTACTCTTTACTATTTACTTAAAAATTATTTTTTTCTACTATTATAATACCATGCATTATTTTGTCAATTAAAGGTATATAAATAATATAAATTTTTTATATTTATATTTAAATAAATAAAATTTACATAAAAATCTAACTAACAAAAAAAAAATCCCTTAAAAAAATTTAAGAAGATTCTTCTTGATGTAATGTTTATAGATCTTATCTAGTTTTAATGAATGATCTTCCCATTTTTGTCTTGAACTCATCATCACGATCTAAAATGTTCATCAAGCACATATAGCATATATTTTTTCTTTGATACTTTTTGTATTTTTTTAATTATACTAATTTGATTTATGAAATTATAATTTTTTATGTACTTGTTCCATTTAAAATTCATGCAAAAATGAAGTTTTATAAAAAATTTCCAAGATTTTGTACTTAAAATTATAAGTTTTAAATTAAAATGTTTAGTGATCAAGACCATTATTGCAAGATTTTTTAACGATAAGAGATAATTAATAAATTAACATTTAAAATGAATCAAAAATTAAAATGAAATTTAAATCACTAAGTGGTGGGACAGCAATGGAAAATTTGAATTGTATGCTAAAACTTGTAAATTCAAATCACCTTATTGTAAACATTTAAAGAAAAGAAATTTTATAACTTTGAATAACAAAGTTCAAACCCTTACATCAATATTTAGCTATGTTACAATGCAAGTTAGAACTACTTTTATCAAATAAAAGAAAAGTCAAGACATTTTTAGCATAAAATGTTGAAGTTTAACTTGCCTAAATGAGTAAGAGGATCTTTGCTTAAGATATATATATATATATATATATATATATTATATATATATATATATATATATATATATATATATATATATAAAAGATAATAATTCTTCTCAAACTAATTAATAGTATAAAATAGAAACCATAGGAATATTTCTTTGAGGAATCTATTTCCATGGAAAATAGTGTGCATGACATTTTCTATAATAATTTATGATTTGGAGAAGAAATATTTGTTAAAATTAAATTTTCTATAACAATAATTCCAATTAAATCATATGAAAAGATAATATTAAAATATAGATGAAAGAAATTGATAATTACCTAATGAATCCATTTGTGATAAATGATGAATATGAATTTTCTGTAAGTTATAAGCTACTCACGATCAATCTCAATCGATCCATTGCTTTTATCAACTCTAGATAAGTATTTGATTTGGAAAAATATTCTAGTATCGATAGGAAATGATCAAAATCAATTTTACAATTTAGGAGTAATAACCCTTATTTATATCGTAATAGTTAATGGGTTGACCTATTGTTGAGAACCACTTATTATCAAACTAATGGGTTAGATTACTATTGAGCCAAAATTATATAATCATTTTAATATTAGGTTAAGCCCTTTACATCTTATTTTATTATTAAATTAATAAGTTTAAATGAAAATTTTTAATAATCCCCCATTTAGATTATATAATTTAATAATAATAGTCACTTTAATCAAATGTAAAAGTAAATTATGACATTTTTACACCCATCAGTCTAAATTGAGATAATAAGTATTTAGTAACATAAAATATAGTATTTGATGGGATATCAATGAAATATATATTGTATACTTACATCTCACTAATCATATACAGTATTCGATAAGGATATATATAATAAGATCATGCTTAATAATTTACATAATAAATTGTGATAACATATATAAATCTTTACACACTACGTCGAACCATCCATCTAAGGTACTAAATAAGAATCATAATTTTCAATACAATGTTAAAAAAGGGTATAAACATTTTTATAAATATACTATAACAAAAAATATGTATAATATATGGAAAAATATAAATATTTCATTATGGATATTTTATTTATATATCTCAAGAAAAATAGTTTACATTATAGTATTCCTATTAACCCAAAACATTAAAAGACTTAGCTAATCCTATATTGATTACATGATCATGATATATACCTACCAATAAGCCTTTAGTTAGTGAACTCGCGAGCATACCATCTATGGAAATATGTTCAATACATATGATATGCTCGTGTACCTTCTCTGGCATAAATTGATACTTTATATCAAAATACTTCATACAAACAAAATTTTTATTGTTATGAAAGAAGTTTATGGCAGCAATATTGTCAGAATAGATGGTTGTCAAGAGTCTAAAAATGCTCTTAATAATCTCAAAACCAACTATTAAATTCCTTATAGCAGTGCAAGTGACTTCATAACACGCAATATATTCTACTTCCATAGTGTAGTTGTTATTAAAGATTGTTTAACACTTTTTTACAACACAACTCTTCCAGCCATCATAAAGATGTATCTAGATGTCAATTTGTGATCATATGAACAACTGACAAAATCTGAATCCAATTAACTTGTAATTGTGAGATTTCCAAATCTTCTATAAGTTAGCATACAATTTTTTATACCTTACAAGTGTTCCATGAGTTTTTTTGCAGTAGTCAAATGTCTTTGACCAAAATTACTTATGTATCTTATAGTGCATAAATAGTATAAGCTATATTAGGATTTGTATATACTTGAGCATATATTAAGCTACCAATAATTGACATACATGAGATATTTTTCATTCTTTTTATTTCAACATCATTCTGAGAACATTGAGACTTATAAAAAAAAAATTCTCTTTTGAAATGGGTGTAGAAACTTAAGAGCATGTTGACATGTTAAACCTCTTTAATATTTTCTTAATGTATGTTTGTTAAGATAAATCATATCATGATAAATCTTTATCCTTTAAATATAAAAGGCATTTTTAAGATTCTTTATATAGATAACATTTATTTTGTCTTAGTTGGTAAGTTCACATCATTGCTTATAAGGAGAATGTTGTCCACGTATAGTACTAAAATAACAAAATTATCCATACTCATCAACATATAAATACATTGATCAACTAAATTCTCTTTAAACCTAAAAGAAGTTGCTACCCTATCAATCTTAAGGTATATTGTTTAAAAGCTTGTTTTAAGTCATATATGGACTTCTTAAGCTAACATACAAGGTGCCTTTTTCCCTTTTCTTGAAAACTATCTAGCTAGTTCATATAAATAATCTCTAATAAATTGCCATTCAGAAAAGTTATTTTTACATCCATCTAATGTAATTCTAAATCAAAATGAGCCATCAAAACCATGATAACTCCAAATGAGTTCTTTGTTGAAATTGGTGAAAAAAGTTTCTTTATAGTCTATGCATTCCTTTTAGGTGTAGCCTTTAGCTACTAATTTGGTCTTATAACTATTAATTTCACCTTGAGCATTTTTCTTAGTCTTGAAGACCTATTTGCATCCAACCAGCATACAACTTGTAGAAAGCTTTACTAAATCCCACAATTGATTCTTTTGCATTAATGTTAGCTCATCTTTCATAACACTTATCTAATCAAAATAGTTTGAACTGGATATGGCTTAAGAAAAGGTAGTAAAATCAATATCATCATTAATTTCATATTCATGCTCCTACAAATATATAAGATAATTGTTAGGAATTGCCAATTTATGAATACAATAAGATCTCTTCAGTGAAATTTTTTCATTTATTTCATCTGGTTTGACATCTTCCACCATTAGCTACACTAGATTAGCTAGTGGAATAATAGAAAATGACTCTTCCAATGCCTATGCTAGCAAAACACTTGTTTTATCTTCAATGAAATCCATGATGCATGGTATTTGGCTCCCATTATCTAAACCATCTTTAAAGAAGATAGCTAGATCATATTTAATTACTCTAGTTGTATGAATTAGATAGTAAAATCTACTTCCCTTCGAGCCACTGCAATATTTAATGAAATATCCATTAATATTGTCTTTGAATCAAGTTTCCTTATGGATGAAATGTATGACTTTACTTCAACTTTGCAACCTAAACTTGAAAATGATTTAAACTAGCCTTTTTATTGTACAATAATTCATAAGAGGTCTTAGGCACTAACTTAATAGAAACTTGATTTAAAATGTATGCCATTGTTTTCAACACATCAGCCAATAAGAATTCTAGTAATGAAGTATGGGCCAACGTGTATCTCACTATGCCTATAAGAGTCTGATTTATTCTTTTTAATTTCATTTTACTTTAGCATTCTAAGCATGGTATAACTTGCTTGAATTTCACACTCTTGTAAATATATTATAAAAAGGATAAGGTTTCTTCTTATTTCATCGTACTTACCATAATACTCACCACCTTTATTAGAATTAATAAATTTATCTATTTTCCTAATTTTTGCTCAATTACCACCTTGAATGACTTGGAGGCTTTTAGTAATTCTAATTTCTCACTAAGCATATTTATCCAACCAATTTGGAGTAATTATTGATGAATATGATAAAGTATTTGTAACTTCCTATAGCAGTGAGTATGATAAACTAATAATGCTAATGTGGATTAGTTCTAGAATATTCTCCTTTTTACTACTCTTACCTTTTCTAGCTCTATTTGTAATTTTACCCTTGCTATAGTCCATACAGGTTCCAAAATCTAAGAAGTCTGAATCACAAAGTACTTCTTCCTTTACAAGTCTTTAAATTCTTTCCTTAGGAACATGTTCTAATTATTTATGCCAAAAAATTAAGGACTTTCCATTGATTTGACATCTTTTCTTACCAACAACAAAGTTTATTAAGTTCGTAATCAGAATCTAAATCAAATCCATATAAAATATCATACGCAAAACTAGTACCTGTAATAGAGGATATATAAAACAATTTAACTTTTCCATTTTCAAAATAACAAGAATATCTAATAGAATCCAAAGCAATAACTAGAATTAGATTCCTTTTCATAGAAGGTACATAAACTACATTATTTAATAATAGCCTATATCCAGTCTTCAATTTTAACTTCACTAATCCTATGTGCTCTACTTTAACTCTGTCTCTATTTTTAAGTCTTATAATTAGCTTTTTTTCACTTGCATTCCTCATATTTGTCAACAATAGAGTTTATTGAATTCATGAAATTAGAATCTAAATTAATTTTATAAAAACTATCATATACATAACTAGTACCTATAACAGATGATTTATAAAGCAATTCAACTTTTCCATTTTCAAAATAATAAGAATATCCAATAGAATCCAAATCAATAAGTGAAATTAAATTCCTTTTCATAAAAGGTACACAAACTACATTATTTAATAATAACTTATATCCAATCTTCAACTTTAACTTCACTAATTCTATGTGCTCCAATTTAATTTTGTCTCATTTTTAAGTCTCATAATTAGCTTTTCTTCACTTGCCTTCCTTAGATTTGTCAACGATTGAAAATAATTAGTGACATGAATAGTCACATTAGTATCCAACCACTAAGAGCTTAATAGCATATTAACAATATTCAATTCAAAACAGACTAGATCCATATATGTACCTTTCTTTTTCTTCTTAACCTATTTCCTATCTTCAAAGTAATTTACTTTTTTATACCTATACTTCTTATCTTTGAATTAGGCCTTATTAGGTTTATCGCATTATTGTCCACTAAATTCACCTTTTTTCCTTTTATGGTTACCTCTTATTGTCTTTTTTCTTAGACTTTTCGTCATAATCTAAATTTATCTTATGTGAGGTATAATTAACTACTTGAGCTTACCTTTCTTCATGACTTCCTTGACCTAGGTAATAATTGAAATGAGCTCGTTAATGGTCCATTTTATTTTCTGAGTATTACAAGATGTCTTCAAAATGTTAAATTGAGATAGGAAAGAATCCAATATGCACTAAATTAAATAACTTTCCTCCAGATTAACCTGCATAGTTTTTAACTTGTTGTAATAATTGATTAATCTCAAAACATGCTCTCTCACACCTCTAACACTATCGTACATTGATTTTTTAAGCAATGAAAGATACTGTCCCTTCTTAACCTTATCAAATTTCTTATATTTTTTGTTACAGAATCCAAGAACACTTTCACACTGGTCATTTCAAGAAGGCTTTTTCTTATCATCTTATCCATCATGTACTTTTATTACTATCAAACACACTGTTAAGTAAGTCTACTTTTTATAATGATTTCTCTAATTTACTGTAAATTTAGCATTAATATGAGGATCCATTTCTCTAATCGTCTAAACAAGGTTAGAGATTATGAAATAAAACTTTAATTACTTAACCTAGTCCCTATGATTCGTCGCATTAAGCATCTTGATCACATTTAATTATATAAGTGAAGGAGTTAAGGAAACAAATTTAAAATATTTATGCATATTTAACATTAATTATGTTAGAAATTTCTCTCAATAAACTATACAATTGAAATCCATATTATACTATAAGATTCAATACTAACGAGGTATTAAAGGTCCTAAAATACAATATTATGACTAAATATCATATTTTAGAGCATTCTTCTTTTTACATGTAAATTGTTATAAAAAATTGCTAAATAAATTTAGAAAAGAAACTCATTTTTTTAATACCATATTTTTTTTATTTTGAAATGGTAAGGTTAAAGCTTCCAAAACTAGCTAATTTAATATTTTTTTAAATTCACATGTATAATTGTATGATATATACAAGTTTAAGCATAATTTAATTTTAAAAATATAATTGTGTAAAAATATAGATAATAGTTAATTTAATTTATATTTTTATATTTATATCTCCTTATTATCATAATTAATCACCACAACTAATTAGAAAAATATTTTTTAAATTACTAAATATTTTAAATAATATTTAAAATTATCATAATATACTTATATTATTAATAATAATATAAAAATGTATTTATTCAAATTTAAAATCAATATACATAAAATTAATAATGTCATAAAAATTTATACATTCATTTAATTATAAGATATATATGAATAGATTATTATTATTTTTAAATTATTTATAAAGATATATATTATTTCTTATATAAAAACTAATAGAAAATTTATGTATTTTATATATTTCAAATGTTAGAATTAATACAATTAGTTAATAAATTTTCTTAAATTCAAATTTTATAAAATTAATATAAAGAGTACATTAAGATTAATATGATTTATAAATTATTATTTTTATAATAAAATTAATAGAATCACATATATGAAAATAAAAATGTTATAGGTTTAAAAATGTAATTCAAAATTGAGTTATGATTCTTTTATATAAATTAAATTGAATTTTATAAATTTGCTTTATTATCCTATATTTAATGACAATTCTTAATTTGTATATGAAACTCAATTTCAAATTCTTTTTTCAATGCATGTAGCATTATTTATATGAAAATGTAAAATATTTTATATAAATTTTTTAAAAATATCAAAATTTATTATAAAGTAATATTTTTTATACTAATAAAATGTTTAATCTATTTTATTATTTTATTATAATATGAATTTGTGCAATGGAAAGTAATTAAAAGTGCCTAATTAAACAAAAGTGAGAAAGTTTAAAAATAAATTTGAGAAGTGGAACAATATGTAAATTAATTAAAGATATAGAATTAGAGAAAAATAACAATTTTGTACTCGAATTTTATGGTCGTTGGCAATTTCATCACTTAAATTTTAATAGTGGCATTAACAGTCCTTGAAAAATCCTCCGTCCATGCAAAATAGCCTTCCCCTTTATAGCCCTTATGGTATTTGCTCATTTAGCATGTTAAATGCCATGGTATACCGTTAGTTGACACATTAGAATGTCATTCTCAAAACTCTAACTCATTCATGATGTCGTTTTAGAAGAAGACCTAATTTTAGCTACCTTCCTCTTGTTATAGTCAACATCTATTGCTACTAAAACCATGTTGGAGCAAAGTTAGGAAGAAATTGACATTATTCAAGGGCTTGATGTAGGTTAGAAATTTTAAACTAAATTTATGCCTTTTTTGTTCATTGTTTTTGAAATATTCAATTAAAGAATCTATTTTTTTGCTTGTCAAAATTGACATTTTAACTTGTTTGTAATAGAATATTCTCCAAAAGAATATATTGTTGGAATTGCAAACTTCATCTACGCATTCTTTGTCTATTACTTCCAGAATATTCACGTAATGTTAGAATTCCTTTTGGCTTTTATGTTGGTAAAGTAAATTTTAAGGGCTTTATTAATTGGCTGAGGGATTTTATATATGTTAATTTTATGGTCCATTGTATAAAAAATGTTAAATCTTATCCTTTTTTGTTTTGCATTTTTTACATCATGAAAAAAGTGGTTAACTCATTTTTATCTATTTTAGTACAGAAGTGTGATCTACTGCATAATATTTATTTTTCATCATGGAAGTTATTTTGAGTATGAACCTACTTTCAAGTACATCAGTGGGGAAGTTGATGCTTGTGATAAGTTTGATGTTGACTATATAAATATTCTTGTTATTTATTCCTTATTAAAAAAGCATAGGTACAATGGGTATAAGGTTTGCTATTAGCTATAACCTGGAAGTGACTTCCAAAATGAGATCAAAACCATTAAAAATGATGATGACATTAAGTCTATTATTATTACCGTGTACAACTAGGATAAGATTGAGCTATATTTTGAACACTTGCCTATTGATAATGTAATTAGCTTAGTTGTTAATGATATGAGGTAAGAATGTAAGGAAGCTATAAATACGTACAAGATGTGAGTTGGCCATTCATATGGGATAGGAAGCTATGGCAAACAATGTAAATAAGGAAAAGTTTATGGTTGAAGAAATAGTTATAAGGCATGAACAAGTGGTAGACACAATGAGGCATGAGGTAGCTATTCAAAATATAGTAATTATGGTGCAAGAGATTATCAGAAGAGATAAAGTTAACCAAAGTAGTGAAAGTAATGTTGATGATTATGATAGTGCCTCTAATGCAGCTTATAATTTAGGATCTAAAGATGAAGCTGTAACAGATGATGATTTACCTTATGATGGCCTTACTGACTCAGGCTTAGACTTATCCTTCAAACTGAAATTACCTTTATATAGAAATAGATCACATACAAGTAATCAAACTCATCAAGGTAAAGATGAAGCCAATATTCCAAGATAAAGAAAAGGGAAGGCTCTAATTCAAAAGGAAAAAAAAAGAAAATGATAATAAAAAAAATAATGTTGGTAAAGGAAATAAAGAACTAAGAAACACATTTATAAGGGAAGATTAGTGGCATTCTAAATAACTTATTAATCTAGGTGGCTTTGAAGATGAAAACAAAGATAAAGTTAACAAATACCTTCAATTCAACTAGAATGTAGAATTTGAGTATGTTTTTATAGTGCTAGGAATGGAGTTTGGTAACTTGGATCTATTTAAGGACACATGTTGAGACTTCAACACTTACCTTGGTAGGTGTGTTGGGTTCCCAAAAAATGACCTCGAAAGATGTCTTGCAAAATGTAAAGACATTGAATGTAAGTGGAAATGCCTATGTTCTTAGAGCAATGAGATAAATAACTACCTAATAAGAACATTTGACAATGAACACACTTGTCCTAGGCAAGTGAGGAATAACTTGGCAAATAAGAAGTAATTGGTAGGTAAACTTATTTTGAAGGTTAAATCTTAACTAAGCATCACAAGGCCAAAAACTTACAATTTTTTCAAATAGAGATTTAAATTAATTAGACTTGATCATCAAGTGTTTAGGTCTTTAAGGGAAGCTAGGAAATTGATTGAAAGTTCAAAAAAAAAGTAATATGCACATGTTAAGGACTATGGCCATGAGTTGATTAAATCCAATCCTAAATTTGTAATACAAATTATGTTAAATAGATTCCTATATGAGGTTTTTTCCTTAATTTGATTGGATGTACATATACTTAGAGCCATGTAAAACAGGTTTCATAGATGGTTGCAGGCTATTAATTGGTTTAGATAGCTACTTCTTAAAAAGGTATCATTGTGGTCATTTGTTATTAGTAGTAGCACAAGATGGGAACAATGGCTATTTTGTTATTGCATATGCAGTTGCAGAGTAATAAAATAAAGAAATTTAGAGATGGTTCATAACCAAACTCATTGAAGACATTAGGGAGGCAAAAGAGCATGGTTGGAATTTCATCTTAGACGAATAGAAGGTAATTATTTCTTATTTTCATCTGGTTAAAACTATCCAACTAAAAAGGCTTAGTTTCTTATTTTCATTGTTTATGTTAATGCTACAATTGGTTAGTATATTATATGCTAATTTTATAAAATGATCATTTGGTTGTAAAATGTATGGTAGTTATTTGTATAAAATGATCTTTTACTCTTCTCTGCATTGCTAGTTGATATACTGCAATTGATCCTATTTCTCTACATGATATTTTTATTTATTTGAAAGTTAAAATGCATTTAAAAATTAATTGAGTGAAACAAAGTAGTGGTAATTTAAATGAAATTTACAAGAAATATCATATGCTAACGCCATGATGACTCCTGTCATGATATGTTTGTTGTTCCTTCTCATCTTCCTTCCCTATTGTTTTTAATGGACATGTTTGAAAGACATCAAGATGCTATAGTTAGCAAGTTTTCAACAGAGCTTAGTTAAGGTTCATAGTTAGACAATTGCAAAGGAGACTTTCAAAAGCATACTTAAATGACATATACTTGTATATAATGATAACAAGTTGAGCAAATGGAATGGCTTGTAACAAATATGAAAAACCCATAACTAGTGCTTAGAATATGGCCTTTTTTTTAAACTTAAATCATGCACCAAGTTCTCAAATTTGAAACTACCATGGGAAGCCATATGAATACAAATTGCACTTTATGAAACATACATAATAGATAAGATATTATAAGAAAAATTGTAACAAGAAGACAACAAGGGAATTTTTAGGGGAATTTATAAGATGTTGCACATGTAATATAGGTACATATCCGTAGTTTTTATTATTACCTTAAAATTTTAATTATTTATAAATTTTTCATATCATGGTATATATATTATAAGGAAATGTTGTATTCATGCCATAACATGGCCACTTCCTAACTTCATGTATCTGTATCATATTTGAATGGTGTATATTTTCTAAATTGTGTATAGGGTCTATTACATGCAATGATTGAGTTACAACCTAAATGCTCATCATAAATTTTGTGCAAAACACATACTAAAAAACTTTAAGAAGAGATGAAAAGGACAAGAGTTCAAAGATAGGTTTTGAATGGTTGCAAAGGCTAGCATAATGCCAAAGTTTGAAAGGCACATGGAAGCAATGAAAAAGATGAATGATAAGGCATGGGAGTATCTTAATGGAATTCCACGAAGTAGTTGGACAAGAGCATGTTGTAGCGCCTACCCTAAGAATGGCACTTAAGTGAATAATATATGTGAGAAATTCAACTTTAGAATATTGAAGTATAGGTGCAAACCTATCATTACTGTGTTTGAAGATATTAGATGTCATATTATGAGAGAGATGAATGATAATGAACAACTGCATCCACTTATCATGATCCAATATATGCATTACAACAAAGCAAACTTGACTAAGCTAAATTGGACAGCATGCAATGGACACCACAATAGGTAGGGGATCTTGAAGGATGTCAATTTGAAGTCACATATGTGAAAGTGAGGGATAGAATGAAAGTGGATCTCAATGCTAGGACTTGTTGTTGTAGAGTGTGAGACATCTCTAGAGTGTTATGTAAGCATGCTATGGCTACCTTGGCTTAGAACCATTTTAAATCAGAAGATTATGTTCACCCTAGTTTGAGCATGGATACATTTAAAAGAACTTGTGCCCCTTTCATGAATCTAGTACTAGATTAATAATATTAGGAAACATCCTCTATTGAGCCCATTCATTCCCCTATATATGATAGAGTTGTTAGGCATCCAAAGAAGCAAAGGAAGAAAGAGATGAAAGAACTAAAGAACCTTTACAAAATCAAGAGGAGATATAGCAAGACAAAGTGTTGCAAGTGCTAAAAAAATGACTATAATTCTAAGACTTGCAAGAATCCACCTACTAAACCATAACCAAAAAATTTAGCTATTAAAAGGACGAAGCCATAACTAGCACACAAGTTTTTAAGACAATGACAATAGACACTCTTCCACTATCCCAGGCTTCACAATCAATTGTAAACTAGATACAAGTTTACAGATGGCTTTAGAATTCACTTTTGTAATAGGCAAACAATAGCTTCTAATTGTAAAAAATTCTACTATAATGACTTTTAGGTGTGCTACACATTAGATGATTTATTTATGCACATTTGGCATGCAATGATGTTTACTATAATGCTTTTTTAACATATTCCTTCTAAGTGTATGAGTTAGTTCATGTATAACTCTAAATACTTGGTTAATTTTTTCTTTTGGCATTGTCAATCTTTTTTAGAAAAAGAAAAATCTGCAAAGTAAAAGCAAAGTTATTACAAAAATAGTTTTTAATATTTATATATATCTTTAAGCTTTTTTAATCAAAAAATCGAAAGCAATTTGATTAAAATTGACTACAGAAGAAATAGATATTCTAGCCTAACATCCCAACTTCCAACCAAATATAATATAGAAATAGATTATTCAAATAATGGCCAAGAAGAAATAATTTGATGTGAAAAACAATTCTATTGCTAAAATGACATACATTGTCATAATGCAATTCATTCCATCACATTAATTAAAATAAAATCTATCATGATTAAGCATCTAAATAATATAACACATGACATCCCTTAAAAGAAAATACAAACTAAGAACAATCCCACAACCAAAACCCCCAAAAATAAACAAACAAGTTTCAATATTTTGACTTTATGCACTTTATCTACGTCACTTTCATCTACCCACTCAAAAAATCCATAATTCATGCATTTATTCTTCTAATATGAGTAATGGTAAAATCTTCTCCCCAAGTTTGTTTGAAATTTTGATGTTAGTAAGAGTGCCTTTACACTATAGCCATAAAAATTTACCATATTCTGGCTATATTCAACTTGTGAAACTTGGCTCTTATGGTAGCTCGTGGAATATGCATCCGCATAAATTTCACCTACATTGTTGCTCTTTGATTGGTTCCACCACAGTTGTAGGTGCACCCATATTAATGGTGAATACAACTTTGAGAATGGCTACCAAAGTTCATTACTTTTACTATCAATGGTGATTTTCAACTAATGCAAACGACATTTTAGCAGTGACAAGCGAAAAATTTTGATTGCAACTCAAGGAAAGTGACTAAAACTAGGGTTTCTTCCAAGACAACATCACAAATAAGCCAAAGTGTTAAGAATGACATTATAGTATGTCAAATAATGGTACATCATAGTATTTAACATGCCAAATGAGCAAATTCCATTAGGGCTATGGATAGGAAGGTTACTTTGTATGGATGGAGAATTTTTCAAGAATAATTAATGCCATTCTTAAAATTTAACTGTTGAAATTGCTAGTGACCATAAATTTTGAGGATGAAATCATTATTTTTCTAGAATTATTATGATAAAAGCATCTCACTCAACCTAATAACCTAACACCAACCAAATCAATTGGAGATGAATAAATTACAAACCTAATCTATAACTCACATTTATCGTCCACAATTCACTAAAATTACATAAAGGATCAAAATAAATTAAAATTGCATGGGAGATAGCAATTTTTTCCTTTTTTGTTTAAATAAAAAATTAAGTAAATATTAATAATATTTTAAAATTATTATTAAATATTAAATATATATTTTTAATTTATTAAATTAAATATTTTATTTTTATTTTAATAAAATATTAATAAATTATTATTTATTATTATATTAAAAATAAAAAATATTTAATTTAATTAATAAAAAATATATTTAATTTTTAATGCTTAATAATAATTCAAAATGATTACTAGCATTTATAAAAAATATTATTAATTTAATAATAATGAAATAATAAAAAATATTATAATCAAATTATTATTAATATCAATTATTTATATTAATAAATACATTTATTGAAAGAAAATGAATGAAATTAATTTAAATATTTTTATTAATAAAAGTAATTGATATTAATAACAAATTAATTATAATTTTTTATTATTTTATTATTATTAAATTAATAATACAATTTTGTTCTTGCAATTATTAATCTACTGAAAGTTAGCAATCCAAATGCTGTTAAAATTGTATTTTAATTTTTATAAAATTAAATTTATCTCAATTTTATCTTTGATTAAAATTTTATATTAATTTAATTTTTATAAAATTAAAAATTATTAAATTTTATTTTTTATAAATTTTTAATTAAAAAATTGTATGAAAGAATTAAAATTTAAAAATTTTTAACCTTAAAAAAATTAAATTAATATAAATTTTTAATCAGAATTAACTTCAGAGAAATCTAGTCTTATGGGATGAAAATTTGGTTATAGTCTACGGTGATCCAAGGAAAGAAATACATCAACGGAAAGCCTGAGGGGGAGAAGCAGCTGTCGGATACTAAGCGAAGCAGGCAGCCGGAAAGTGCAGGAAAACATGGCATCGGTATTGAGAAGCGTAATGAAGTCGATCAGAGAGAAGGGACTTGGTGGCTTCTTCAGGGAGCTCAAGGACGAAGGCTACTTGTCAGTCCCTTTCTTTTCGTCACTCATTCCCGGTTGCGTAAATTCATTTTCGCTTTTATATGTTTGTACTGGATTTCGTAGAAAAATCGGGGAAAGTAATGTTAAATTTCACGAATTGTTGTTTCTTGTCAAAATTAGCTTCATTTTCTGTGTTAGATTCTGTGTATTGTGTGAAGGATCTCAGCATTGATTATATGTATTTGGCTATCGGGTTTTTCACTTCTTCTTCTTCTTCTTTTTTAATATCGAAAATCTTAGCAAATTGGTCCTCTTATATAATTATACTTTGATATTCTTGATTGGAGTAACACTCGGCCATGATGTTTGTTGGACAGAGCTTTGGATTTCATGGGATTTCTTTGAGAAAATGGATTTAAGAGATCTTTGTTAGTTATTAGGAGTTCATTTTTATCTATATATATGTTTAATGCTTTGGTTTTGCTAATTTCTTCTTTGTTATCATTTGAAATTTCAGGAGGTGCCTTCCCGATGGAAACCTCTTGTAAGTCAGTTATCAGTTGGGCTTTAGCTTGTACCTTTGCACATTGTTGTTTCTTATATCTATTGTAAATTACTAGCTGTGTCAATTGGTTTCTAAATGCTTCTTTGACCTTTTGGGCTTTCCTTTCTTTCTTCTTTATTTGCAACGAAAATCTAGTTCTAGTATTTGCAGAAATACTTATCAACCTACAAATATAGGTAACAATAGAGATCTATATTGTCAGTTAAAATTTTTATAAGGAGAATAAATTTGCTCATTTTTCTCTTTCTGGTTTCAACAATTTAGGCTTGAAACTTATGCTTATATTTGTAGATTGTGGGATGAACATAGATGTTAATATAGGAGTCTATAATGGAGATTACTAGGTTCTAATTCGATGATAAGTAGTATTCTTGTCACTGGGATCAACGGATAATAATATCTGGCTTCTTCTCTCAAGAGGGTTTTGGTTTTTCTGTGTCTCTAATGGTCTAGCAGATATTTTTGGTATTTGTGTGCTCCTCTTTGGCGCTAGTCGTAATGCTAATGTCAATTGGGCTATTCCGGTTTGGAAATGTATTGCTTAAAACAGGTTTCCAATCATGACTAAAAGTGAATTACCACAAGAAATGACTTATCCAAACATGAACTAAGTAATTAAGAAAGAGGGAATTTGGAGAGCGAAATAGGGTAAAATCAGATAGAAGGGAATGGGAGGGAATGGAAACAAGTATACAGTTATCACAATTCAATCACTCACCAAAACTAATATCTAAGTACGCAGTAGTTCCTTTTTATCATTTTATGTAAGTCTCATAATGAATCCCAATTCTAGTATCATATGCGTTTGCTTTTACTATTTTAAGTTTTCATTTTCATTTACTTGTAAGAAAATGTGTTTGGATTACTTTTATTATTTTCATTCTCTAAAAAATTGATTCCTTATTACCAAAAGCTCTAAAAAACTACAAAAAGGCATTTACTATATTTCCATTACTAGGTCACAAGTTTGAAATTATTCAAACTCACTATAACAAACTACAATAAGAACCACCACCATCATCTACTTCCACCCACCAACAACCATCACTAGCTCCACCTCCATCACCTACTTCCCTTTGACACCACCACATGCATTGCTACACCAACTACCCCCAATCACTATCAATCACCACTACTAATAGTCATCAGCCACTGCCAACACCCATTACCACCACCTACCTCTTCCATCCGCACCATCCAACATTCACTTCACTACCCACTTTCCTTCTACCACCCACTGGCCGTGCTTATCATCAACTGTCACTTCACACAATGGCCAACAACCACACAATCACTATTCACCATAGCTCACCTTTTTCAGTAACATTGCCCACTATCATTACTACGATCAACAATCCACCTTTGTCACCATCCACCCCATCCGTCATGTCTTACATCCACCATCCACCCCTATGACCAGCATCTAGCTTTGTCATTGCTTGCTGAAACGACCATCCATAGCTATGATTACCTTTACCACCACCTCCCACACCACCATTACCCACCATGAACCATCCCAAAATCATCGTTTAGAGTTGAAAATGAAAATTATATGTAAATAAGTACTAAACACATTTTCAAAAATTGAAAATCATTTTCGGAAAATGAAAATAGAAATATTTTCATAAGCCAAACACACCCTTAGTAATCCTAATTCCTAATTCTACTAGATGGGAATCCTATTGAAGCTTCTAAGTGACAACTACAGATTTTGTTTATCAAGAAGATCGGTTGTATAGATGCAAATCACATTTAGTAAAAGGAGGCAATTACTCTAACATAGTAGGTAATGTTGATCAAGTAGAGACAATCTTTTATGCTATGTTTTGGATGGGAGAGAATGGAAGGAAGGGAAAGTTATGTCATAATCATCTGGTTTGGGGGTTTTGATTAAAAAGGAGAAGAGAACGGATGATAAATCCTCCAAAGTCCTCCAACACCCTCGACAACTTACTATTTTGTGTTTCTTCAATATGGGGGGTGGTTTGAGGGTTTTTCAAACATCGAAACAAGGAAAAGGGAAGGTATTTCTTAACCATCCATTCTTCTCCTTTTCTTTTCCATTCACCATCTCATGTTGTCCTCCCTTCCCTTCCCCTGTTAACTGCTAAGAATACCATTATTTGTTTGAAGATATGTGGGTTAAAGTTGAATCAAGGGCAACAATGTTGGGAAATTGAAGGTGAATGGTATGTATATTATAGGAAAGGTAGATTATAGCCAAAAAGGGTGATGAAAGACTGGCGTGGTGTCACTAGTTGGCAGCTATGACCAATTCAGTAGGTGAACATGCTTGAAACTTGTACAAAAATCAAGCATGCTAAGGAGGTCCTGTGGTGCGAATTTGGGAACAAATGCATTTATGAATTGTTTTTCTTCAGTTTTCCCTAGTTTGGGGGTATTTGGATAATTTCATTATCGTTGGATTATACGGTAGGGTTGTGATCTTTGCATTTTTATCTTCTTGTCAATATAAAATAATGCTTATATCTCACTGAAACTAAGGAGTATGTCATCTTGCAAAAACTATCTACTTGGGGCAGGTAGCCTTTGACTGAAAATGCTCGTAGCCTTTGACTCAAAATGCTCGTAAGGGGATAAAATGTCAGCAAGGCTTTTCAAAGCACATGTTGGCACTAAGCTAGGAATGAGAGTGTGTTAGCTTATGATCATTTTCTATTTAAAACTTTGCAATGAGACATATATCAATAGGATGAATTTATCCTTTCCCTATTCAAATAATTTCTAGCCCATTATGCTTAAAAGCTAGGCATTCTTGTGGCTTAGTATGTGTCGATGCATTTGACTACACACTTATGTTGCTTGCAGATAGGTACATGGGATTTCATTATATGGACATTTAATATTTGATGTCTCACTATCTACTCCACGTCCACCACAAGAGAATTTGGAAGTTTGGTATGTTGGCCAAAAGTTGGGATTATGTGCTGCACAGTGCAGCTAGAAGAGCTGTTGGCCCATGACATGGGCAGGCTTCTAGTTGTTTGATAAGAAGGGGTTTTATGGTGAATTAAAGATAGAAAACTTGGGGATTGGGAGTTCATGGTGGGTGTGGGTGGATGGGTCGTGGGTGTGTGTGTGTGTTAAGGGAAGGATAAATTGTTGGGAAATAGATGGGATTGAGGTTGATTTAGGAGCTGTTTCGGTGTCATGAGCAGTACCTGCAAAGCTAGGGTTCAAGGTTTAATAGGTCTTGGGGTAGATTTAGATTAGAAACAATTATAGGCCTGAGAGGAAAAAGGTCAATGGTTGTGTCAATGTTTCTGGTCTGGACAGTGTAGAATATAGAAAAACAGCGTAAAATATAGAAAAAGATAACAGGATTCAAGAAGAAAAATAATTAATATTGGAGTCACACCTCAGTTCCATCGGAATGACACATAGGAATTGATTGCATCATGCAACCAAGAAAGCATAGTTCTGAGATTCTTATATAAACTGAACTGGCAGCTCAAAAGAAATCTGTGCAATTTTTTAAATAGAACTTAGTAGTTTATTCCCCAAGAATGGGGATAAAACTTTTCGTAAAATTATAAAAGATTAAATAAACATCTTAATAAACTTTTGAAACCTAAAATAACATAAACCCTAGCCCAAATAAAATTCTTGACCACCAAATATAAATATAATAAAATAATACCATCATAAATAAAAAACTCCTAAGAGAAAAATTACTAAAATACCCCTAAATGAAAACTCCTAATTAAGGTCCTGAAAAGGTCCCTCAGCATCAAGCATGTTCAAACCAACACTTGAGGTGCCTTTTGATTCTTCAAAAGATGTTACTGTGCAATTGGATATAAATGGTTGTTTATCATTGATTCTAGAAAAAGTTTCAAATATCTGGCCCCGTGCATTGAGAGTGGAGATTCAGTTTCCATGCAAAATTGATAGAACCATATTGATCTCTCAATTGTATCTGATAATATTATTTTGTTTGACTTGATATTCACTGTTCTTTATCAACTCTCATGTGATGTTGATCTTTTTAATGTGCTGTTAGGCAAACCAAGATCCACAACATTGGGGCAAGGCTTGTTGGTGTTGATAAATTTGGTAACAAGTATTATGAGAAACTTGATGGCATGCAACATGGTTAGTAATCCCCGTGTTTGTGTGTATGTGATTTAGGTTGTGACTTGGTCTAACTATGTCCGTCATAATATCACATAAGTAGTGAAAGCTCACCTCTTGAGCCCAAGACTAGCAATAGCCCAGTCTTTGAATCCCTGCTCTCCTGAGAAGAATAGGTGTTTCAGAGTTGTGTGGATAAATGCATTAATTTTCTGTAATTAGTCACGAGGTTGTCAAACTTACAAGTTAGTCTAAATTCATACAAGTTATAGACCAGTCTAGAAAATTGAGTGACACATGACCTTAAATTTTATTGCCATTGGCTAATTTCTGTTACTTTAAATTTGATTGGATATTTGCTGGGTTGCTGCATTAAATCTAGAACGCCACATTTAAGACTCCAATAAACATTCATTTATATGGACCTGTGCTTCTTGACTTGTTAATAATCATCTTGCTGTCAATTATTCATATTATGCTACTTAGTTTCATTCTATGTTAAGATGCTTTTACCTCTTATGAGTTTTCTGATGAATTTACAAGTTTATGAGCTTTCCATGAGTTTGAGTAAACTTGTGAACAACATATAAGTGACAAATGCGTGCATCGTCTGGTTTGCTTGAAATATTGTAGGGAGACACAGGTGGGTTGAATATGCAGAGAAAGGTAGGTATAATGCTTCTCAGGTTCCACCTGAATGGCATGGTTGGCTCCACTTCATAACTGATCACACGGGAGATGAGGTATGTTTCTTTCTTTCTACCTTTGCGATGCTGTATCTGAGTTCTATACTTCTGGAAGACTAATGTATTAAATTTTTTACAGCTTCTTTTGCTGAAGCCAAAAAGGTATGGTGTTGAACACAGAGAAAATTTGTCTGGAGAAGGTGAACAGTATATCTATCATTCCAAAGGGCATGCACTTCATCCTGTTCAAAGAGATTGGACAAGGTACCAACCATGGCAGTCCAAGGCCTGATCCGATCATATCATGGCCACAGTTCAGCTGTGAGCTGCAGATATCAGGATTTCTAGTTCCCCACCTCTTGAATAAATGTCACAAACTCGTCGCAACGGATATCTAGTCATGAGTTTGAATGTTGACAATGTCCTGTCATCAATTTCTGTGTATTTGACATGACAAAAGGATTTGCTCTTTTTCCTGGTAGAAATGCACTTAAGCACTCTGCCAAAGAATTGTAGCTCCCCAAATGAATTAATTTTAGTTACTTTCTGTGAGGTTTGATAATATTGTGATGTACATTATTGTTTGTTGAAAATATATTCCGCTACTTTGAACTCAATCTAATTTAAAACCCATTGGCTTTTTAATGAAATTACAGAATATCTATTCTTGTTTTCTGTCATAGAGGTATCCTGGACATAAAATTGAAATACATACACACACATACTATTCTTTTACAAATATATCTCCTCTGGATTTTTTTGGCCCCGTAAATTATGTCTCTAATTTAGTTAAAGCAAATCAGTGGAGGAGATATGTCTTTATAAATTTGTTAAGTAGTCAATTTATATGAATAAACATAAGTCTACTTCAATAGTAAGTTTAGGGTAGGGCATGCCATACGTGGTAGGTTTGAATTTATTGTTCATGTACATAAATTTGGATAAAATTGATTGTATAAATAAATTAATATCCTCATTCAATAATTTTCTTGAAATTTGTATCATAATTTTTTTAAGAATTTTCATTTCATATACTTCCAGTGTAATTTTATTTACACTAGCTATACATAAAATTGGGCTGCCCATGCTACATGTAATCTCCAAAACATGACCTATTTTTCTCCTTTTTAACAATTTCTTTGTTTTTATCAATTAAACATGTTTTCCATTTTCAATTTATATTATTTTTATCTTTTAATTTTCTTTTATTAAACTATGAAAATTAATCATTTTCAAATTTTTTGCTTATAAAAAAAGTGTAATAAGTCAATATCTTTATTTTAATTTTTTAAAATTATAAGTTAAATGTTCAAAATTTATTATTTATAAAAAAAGTGTGCAATGCATCAATTTTAAAAAATTTTCTTTTTTACTTCTAAGATTTATACTCTTTATAAATTATTAGATTTTTTAAATATGATTTCAGTATTGTAATTACAACCGTGGTAATTACATCTAATTATTGATTAGTATAGATTTCATGAAAATATAGAAGATCTTATGTAATTGGATGATCAAATATAATAATTACATTTTTAATTATAAAGTCAAAATCCTTTTATAAAGAATAAATTTTGGAAAGTGATAAAATGTTACAATTTATTAAATAAATAAAATTAAAAAAATTAAAAAAGCAAAGATAAGTATATATTGATATACTTGTATTTTTTTTATTAGCAATAATATTTTTTAAAAAAATAATTCTTCATTATTTTCTTCAAATTTTCAGAAGATAGAAAAATGACGTAATTTTACTTTTTTATTAGCAATAACTTTAAAAAAATTCACTAATTACACAAAAACTTCAAAAAAAATATAACATTTAAAAAAAATAGAATGTGACATATCTAATTGATAAATTAAAGATTTTTTTTAAAAAAAAAATAGATCATGTCTTAGGGGTATAGGATAATGTTAGCCTTAGCCCATTTTGACGTTAAAAAATATATTTTAATTTGCTTAATTGGGATCTAAGAATAGAACTTGGAGGCTATTGAAGACTCTTAGTTTAGGATTTTGTCCAACTAGGTTCAATTGTAAAAAAGGAAATTATATTCAAAGGTTTCAATTCAAATTAGGGAAAATGTCTTTCAAAACTAATTCTTGTGTTAAAATATGGTTTTAAAAGTTAGTGCTAATTTTGAGGTGAAAACATTGACTTGAAATGCATAAATTAATTTAGAAATGTCTAAGATTTGTTTGAAAATGATTTAAATCGTTTTGAAATAAAAAAATTGTAATTTCAAGCATTCTAAAGGGAAGAATAGTTTTGTGAAGCACTTCTCCTGTCCAAGTTACTTTTGGATGGTCAGAATCACTTTATAAAGCAATTCTTAGTATCTTGTCTCAAAATTGGAAATTGCCCTAGTAGAATCACTTCATGAAGCACTTCTGTATGTCTAATAAATTTTTCGTGTAGTGAAAAGTGTTCACAAAGTGATTTCTCTTGGAAAATTCAAAATTTTTATGCATAAGGAATTACTTTGCAAAGTGATTCCCCATGTGCTATTGCATTTATAACAATTTTTTAATGTGTCTAATGTAATGTCCTGAATTTTCAATTCTATTATTTTGAATCTTTAATTTCTGAGACTGTAGAAACGAAGAGCATGATTGGATTAGCTTGGTAGGTGAATCTTAAGTTGATAGGAATTAAGCGCAGGGTAAACGAAATTTGGAAGGAAAACGGATAGTAGGGAAAGAATTAATTTCCCTAAATAGTATGAATGATCAGAGGAGGCTAGGAAACCCTGGAAAAGGAAGTTGTCTAAGTCTGATAGTGTAAGGAATTGTAAACAGACAGAAACCCTATGGACTATTTTGCAAAAGTGCAGAATCGGGTGTGGTTAAAGTGTAAATAATTAAGGATTTGGGATCTAATATGAATAACCAAGATTTTGGGGTGTAATATGTGATTTTAATTAGTGTGACGAATGGATTTATGACAAGTGTCACTATTAGAAAAAATATTGACAAGATTAGCCTTACTAATTGGTGAAAAAGGATAAAAATACCCTTGGAAATCTCAAAAAAAGACCAAAATGCCCCTAGAGCTTCATGAAAACTCTCCTCTCTTCTCCACTTTTCCAAAAAGCTGCAGAAAATCTCCATGAAAGCTCCAAAACGTGCAGGAGAGAGAGAGAAAGAAAGAGAAAGTTTCTTTTGAGTTTTTCACCCAAAAATACCAAGATTCAAGCTAAGGCGTAGAAGGGAAATTTGCTCCTCTCATCAAGCTCTATCTATTGGTGTCTCTAGATTGAAGAAAAGCCCAAGTTTGATCAAGTTTGGGGAGCTCCAAGTGAGGATTTTCAAGTTGCACTAAGAGGTAAAAATGTTCTCTTCTAAGAGCTCTTTAATGTACTCTTCTTAGTTTCTTGAAATCTTGAAGTTGGTAAGGTCAAGGGTTATTGAACATGGAGTTTAGGATGATTTGAATATGTTTAATGGTGTTTTAGATATTGTTATGTTAAGCTATGGCTTTGGTTTGGTGTAAAAACAACAAGAAACCATGATGTACACACTTGGATTTTAGGGGCATAATGGTGCATGTGTAGAGTTGGCATAATATGTTTGGAACTTGGCTAAAATGATGAAGTTAGAATGAATTTTTATGAAGTCTAAAGTCTATGAAAGATGAAACTTTGAATTGTGAAAGTGTTTATGTGCATTTTTCCTTTTGAGAAGCCAAAACTATGGATATGAAAAAGAAGGAAGGAAGGAGTTTTAGCTGTTTAAGGTGTTTTCGGAGGATCAGCAAGGTACACGGGGTGTTGCACGGCCCGTGTTGTACCCCGTGTTCCTCATCAAAGCTGATCAATGTGTTACACGGGGTGCAACACTCCTCGTGTTTACCTCAGGACTGATGGGCAGTAAGGTACACGGGGTAGAACACGGCCAGTGTTTACCCCCGTGTTCTTTGTCGAGTAGCCCAGAAGTGAACCAGTAAGGAACACGGCCCTGAACACGGGGTATAGGACCCCCGTGTTCTTTGTTAAGTGAACTTTTTAGCTTATTTTCTTCAGGATTTGCATGGTCTTACCTTAGGATCCTTTTCTAATGTTCATATGTATCATTTCAAGGCTTGAAAGCAAAGTATAGAGCATCTAAGTATGCATTTAATTATGTGGAGAAAGTAAAGAAATACATGAGGATTAGGGAAAATGATGATGTTCTAATAGGAAAATATGATATGTATTTGTGTAGCCTGAGGAGTGCCAACTTGGAAAGGCAAGAAGAAGTGTGAAGAAGTTTTTAAGTGAGAGCAAAGGGAACATCACATTGGAAACTTGTAAAAGGTAGCTAGCTTTATCCTTAAGCTTTGTTTTCTATTTACATGATTTTATGAATTTTATGCCATTGTATGGAATGTGTATGAAATTGTTGTGCGCACAACCCGGGAAGACAGTGTGATACTGTGTTAGGCCTATGGCTCGAGTTCCCCGGGGATGACAAGTGTGCGGTACCTATGGCCCGATACCTCGGGAAGACAGCGTGATGCTGTATGTTAGGCCTTTGGCCCGAGTACCCCGGGAAGACAGCGTGATGCTGTATATAGGCCTAGGTACGATTATCTGTGATGGCCATCTAGATATTGATATGAGTTCTCGAATGGGCTTGACGATTGTTGTGTACAGTGTGTGTTTCTTACAATGGTATGGTATTGAATAAGATGAAAATGTTTAAATAATTTCGAAACGTATGATTTATTTGCTTAAGGATCTGGAATGGCTTGAAATATTTTTATGGCAATAGCTAGCTACTGGGAAACTTTGTTTCTTATGTTTTCTGTATTGTGACTAACCATTCCAGGTGATGATTCCAAAGGCTCTCATGATAAAGGGCAATGATGTTTGAAGTTGTAAATAATTGCATAGTTGGTGACATTGTATATGATGGATGTATATTTTGTAAATTGAACTCTTTTTGTATAATTATATGACTTTTGCTCATCTGTATAAAGTACAGAAATTTGAGATATTCTGTATTAGATTGAGGTAGATGGCGAATGAGTACGTATAATTATCTTTTAAATGAGGAATAAGGTGTTTTTAAGTAAGGGAGTTACATCTAATACATATTTAATGCACCCTAACTCCTATTTAAAGCCTATAACACAATTCTAAATTAGTTTTAAGAGCATTCATTATTACATTGACATATGAAACTTATCTTTTTGCATTCTAATGATCAAAATCCCATAAACCCTTTAGATTTAAATTTCCTCTTTCAGCATTTCATTATGTATTCAACTCTTTAAAGTTTATGAGCTAAAATTTCTTGTATTAAACATATTTTCTTAGTATTTTATGATAAGGTATTCTTATGATTGTTAAGAGTGAAACATCTCTTGACTAGAATGTGCTTTAAGTAAGGAAAATCTGATATTTTCTTTGTATTGAAGAAGATATTGTAAGAAATTTCTTGAAGTACTTGGATTAAACTTAAGGATAGAGTGGATAAGCAAAATTCAAGTCAAGTGGGCTTCGTAGTGAATGTGATTCTTAAAGTGTTAGATCTTTAAAGCTAAATCATTATAAATCATTATGTTTGATCTTCTAAATCCTATCTCTTTAATTTTTTGCATAATTTTCCAATTTTATTGTAATGGTGTTCTGCATAATTTGATTTGCTAATTTAAAATTTGATTGTTTTCAAGGATAAACACTTATATAGTGTTTCCAAGTGCTTTGCCATTATTAAATTTTTGAAAAATTGTATTCTTAAAAAGTGAGTAAAATTTTGAAACCTAATTCACTCCTCTCTTAGGTGAAACCTTTAACTACAATTAGTATATAAACTTAGTTGTCGTGTTGAGATCTTTCGATCACAAGAGGATTCTATAGATTTAAATGATTCTAGTATATTGCCTAAATATCCTCAATTAAATAAATCTCTCAGTTTCAATGGAGGATATTATATAACTTAGAAACAAAAGATGAAGGATTTTTTAAAAGCCACTAATATTGACATATAGGAATTGATTCAAAATGATATAATCCACTGACTAAAAGAAAAAATAATCAAGAATTGTTAAAACTAATAGTTAATTTGAATGAGGACGGGAAAATGAAACATCAACTTCACTCCAAGATGAAGTGGATTATATTAAGTTCCTTATGACCTTGTATCCAATTGCTTAACCATAAAAGAAATGTGGGATGTTCTTAAAATTGCTCACATAAGAACCTCACAAGTCAATGAAAGGAAAGTTCATACTCTTATTTATCAATATGAATTATTTAGAATAAATGATGGTGAGTCTATTAAGGATATGATGCAAAGATTTATTGCCTTTTTTAATCCATTAAGTATTCTTGGTAGGAAATTTACATATATAGATTTGGTTCATAAAATGCTTAGATCATTGACTATTGATTGGTAACTAAAGATCATCATAATTAAAGAAACATGAAGATTAGAATGCTAACATTGCAAGTTTTTTTAGCAATTTGGATGAAATGGAATTTAAAAGATATGTCAATGACAGTGATAACAAAAAGAAGTCACATAACTTCAAAGCTAAAACTATCATTGATGAAGAAGATATTGATAAGGAAAGCCAAGAGGATAATCTTAACACTTCATTTGAAGATGATCTAGCCCCTTTAACCATGAAGAATCAAAGAATACTTAAAAAAATTGGTTGAAGAAAAAGATTCCTTTATCATAACAAGCATACAAGCAAAAAAAAAAAAAGAGAAAAGCAAACAATCAACTCTAACTTGTTATAAATGTAAAAAGCTAGGTTACATCAAATTTGATCACTTCATATATCTTAAAAGGTAATTATAGCATGAAAAAGGGAAAAATAAGAACATACACAAGAAAGCCCACCTTACAACATGGGGAGATGATGATGTTAACTTATGTAGTGGAAATAATAAAATTGAAAAGGCATTTCTTTATTTGATGCTCTTAGAAACAATGCTAATGATGAGGTATCTGCCACTGATTTTGAAGATTCCTTTAATTTTATACTTAGCAATCTTTACAAGGATTTGTTTGCGGTTAAAAAAATGTTAAATTTTCAAATAAGATTACATCCTTTTTAGAAGAAGATATTGAGAATTCACAAAAATAAAATGATGAGTTGATTAAGGAAATTGAAAGTATCATTAACTTGTACCTCTTGTGAAAGTCTCGAGCAAAAATTAGATGATTTAGATAAAACACTTGAGATATTCATAATAGAAAAAGACTTGATATTTTGTATAGTTAAAGAACTAGTTTCAATAAAGAAAGTTTTAGATACACCCCAATAGGAAAGAATGCATTTTACAAAAACTTCTTTGTTAATGAAATTATGAAAAGGCAACAAAATATCACTTATTTTTATTGTGAACAAAAGGAAATAAAATTCATTTTTGTACTCATAAAAGAAATACTTATGTTGGACTAAAGAAAATTTAGATTCCAAAGGGAACATATGTTGGGACTAACTTTAATGGACTTACAGTAATTTAGGTACCAAAAATTAAAAAAAAATTAATGTTCTTTTTGTAAGGGTGCATAAAGTTTCAAAATGACATGCAATACTTGGATAATAGATGCTTTAGGCATATGACCAATTATCATATGCTTAAAAGATATATATATCATGCATAAGCTTCTTTATAATTTGTCTATGCATAATTGAATGAGTTGATTTGCATAAATTCATTAAATTGATATATCTTGAGTACATATATTTTCATAAAGTTTTCTTACATTTGCTTGAATTGAAATTATTCTCATAACTTCTTAAAATCAAAAGATTTTCAAATAGAATTTTAAAAGTGGTGAAAGTTTTAAACATACCTAATTAAGCCCCTCTTTAGTGTAAGTTGCCTTAGCCTATAGACAAGTGACATAATTCTATGCACCATTGGTGTAAATGAAACTACACTAGAAGTACATGAAATAAAAATCCATTATTTAAATATTGTTTAATTAATAAATGCATTCAAAATTAACTTTAAAATCATCAAATCTTGTATAATCTATTACTATTACAAAATTGCAATTCTACATTGGTAGATAAACATAAGTAAAAGACAAAATTCAAGTCTACATTAATGCAATTTTAGTTTTTAAATTATTAAGATTAATAAGATGGTAATTTTTAAATATAATTGACATCTATTTTAATGTGGTAATATTTTTAAAATTATTAGAAAACTTAAGCCATCAGTTTTTTTTACTTAACCAATGTTATAATGCATAACATTTGAAGATTGTTAAGAAAATAAGAAAAATTTACTATGTCAATTTTAGAACTAACTAATATTCATTTGGATATATTAGCATTTTTAAAATTATTAGAAAAATTTAAGATGACAAGTTTTTGTTTAACTAACATTATAATTTATGACATTTGAAAGTTATTAGGAAAATGAAAAAACTTAAAACATCAATTTTAGAATTAATAGACTTCTATTTAGATGTGATAACATTTTTGGAATTATTAAAAAAATTTAAGACATTAGTGTTTTTACTTAACCCCCTACTACAAAATTTTCCTTTAACATCACCACATTGATGCAATTAACATGAAAACTAACGTATATAATAGCATGGTGGATTTCTTTTTTAAAATAAGTGTAACTATGTCAATTCAAATAAAAAGCTAATGTTTTAAATAGGAATTATCTACTACCTAGTAAATAGTTGTAAATAAGTTAAGAGAAAAACTTTTTACAATAGTTATTTACACAATCAATATGGAAAATGATGATCAATCATTAGAATTAAAGCCTAGCCAAACATTAAACGTCAATTTTTATATACAGTCAACATCAAAAGTTTACCTTAAGAAGCATTTTTATAATTTTTTGTAAAATATTAGATATTGATTTTAATGATAAGTGACATGAAAACATATAAACATTGTTAGTTATTTATTAATAACTAACATCTAGGGTGTTACTTACAACATATATAACATCTCTATTTCTTAAAACTACAAACAAACATGTATTGTATAGCGAGTTGCTCTCTATTTTTTGTACTATCTATTCAATTTTGTTTGGCGATTGCATGGCATCAATCTTTAACAATTATTGACCATCTACTCTTATCTATCATAAGTATTTTCCTTGTTCTCTTAAACTTTGTGAGTGTTTTGTGTTTTGATTGTGATCTTGAGGGTTAGATACATAACATTATCATTTATTATTGGAAAGTTTTATTTTTATGCTTTGAAGTTATTTTTTAATCATTTGTTACATGTTTTAAAAGCATTATTTAATATAAAAAGCTGATATAGCCAAGTACATCTCATATTTTACATTAATAATTCTAAAAATGTCATTTTTTACTTGGATATTATGCTTTTAGAGTAAATTGCTACATTGTTATGGCTTTATTTTTTGGATTCTATTTTTGAAAATGTTAATTTATTATGGGTAAAAATTTATTGTATGATCAAACTGAATGTGATAAAGTAATATTCAATTATTTTTTATTATATAGGATATCACAATATGTACTTTGTCATTCATCACATATTGCTTAGCACATAAGTTAAATGATTGTGTTGATCTTGTTAAAACTCTTCAAATAAAATTGACATGGATTTAGAAAAGGAAGGGCATAAGGGGCCCTATAGTTAAGAAGGATATAATCCTCAAGCATGCCAAAAGGGAAAGGTCAAGAGTAGAGTTAAATAATAAGGGAGTTATGGGGGCAAGGTGGAATTAATTTAACTAACTACCTTGGTACTTTAGCATGCACCAAGGTGCCTATTACTATTTAAGAATGGCATCAAATGGAACAAGACATCAAGGATGCCATGTGAGATGATATATTGGTAAAGAACTTTAATACTTATCTCTATTTCAATCTTTTACAGGTGTATCACAAGAAGTCTTGAATCACTAATTACGTTTGGCATTTGTAGATTACCTTACAAGCTAAATTTGATATTCACTAGGATTACAAAGATTACATCCTTATATTAGTGGGTAAAAGGTGGAAGAATTATAAGTATATGGTGAATAAAAAGCATGTTGATGAAGTAAGGACTTCAATAAGATTTCCTTCTAGAAAAATATCACTTAGATTGAAACTTCAATATAAAAGAAGTTTATAAAGATATATCATTTGAAGGTTTCTTAAGTATTTGCAGCCATCTCATTACTATTATTTTTCCTCCACTATCGATAGGAAATAATGTCTTCCTATTTATTTTTTTATTTTTTGTTAATAAATCGTAAATGCACAAAATAAGGTGGTTCAAGTAAAAAATGTGTATAAACATAGGTTATCCCAGAAGGGTATAAGAAACTTGAGGAAGACCTTCTCAAGGAAAATATGCAAGCTATTAAAAAGGTTATTACTTAATTTAATGATCAAGTATCTGCCTCTCTCAACCTTGTAGAATGCTATAATCTGTGGTAAAAGTAAAAGTCAATAGTAAAGGTGAATTCACGACAAAAGAGAGTTGACAAATTGTTTAGTGAATAGTAAGCAACATTTTTTTAGGTCAAATAAAGAGTGTATTGTTTAGTTACCAAGACATGACTACTCATATTTGATTACATTGTGTTAAGATAAGCTAAAGCTACCTAGGGAAAGTTTTAGCTAGTAGGGAGGATAGATATATTGTTTGTTATTTTAGGAACTTCAAAGTATCCCAAGCATATGAAAGGTGTTAAAAGAACAGTTTACGTTAAGAAACATTTTAGGGGAGTTCTAAAGTGTTCTTGCAACAAATGACTATTTGAGGAAGAAAGAGTGAAATTATATGAATTAATTCCATAACATATGCTAGTTAAACTTGAGTGGATGAACATGTTTAGCAACCTTAAAATGGAAAAAAAGGTATAGATGGTGACTCCTATGCCATAAAAAGGTAGCTACTGCCACACTAGCCCCAATACTTTTGCCTAATTACCAAAGGTAAATTATTATCATCATATTACTTAGTGTTAAGAACTTTTTAATCATGTTGTGGTACTACATTGATGCTAATCAACTAGTTTATTTGTCATTACAAGGTGGATATACATGTACCTTATTAAGCAAGTGATGAAGGACATAGTTTTCCCTAACAACATGCTCCACACAATTGAATCACAAAGACTAATGTAAGGTTGCAGTAGATGTCATCAAAGATAAGTCAGTTAAGGTGTCACTACCAATGGAAGAGGTGACCATAGTGACTCAAAAGCTTAGCTCTTACTTAACTTAACTAAATATTGTAGTTATTTCAATATAGACTGAAATGTCAATCTCACAAAGAAAAGTTTAACAAACCAAGTTAGTAAAAATAAAAAATGATATTAAAATTTATTCATAGATTTATTGGGAAAATTGATTTGTATAAATTTTAAATACAATAAAAGATTTAATACTAATAGAATGAGGCATTAAGAGTCACCATTATGTTTCCTATATTTGTTCCCTACTTTGATTCAATTGAATCCTAATTATTATTTCGTATCCCAAACAAATAATTAGAAAATATGTATTTAAAGTCTATTAGAAAATTTGATAGTACTAGATATATAAATGACCTCTTCTTAAGTTTAAAACATATAAGAATTATCTTTTGTTTTATCTAAAATTAACAATATATCAAATTGATAATTTTGTGGTATATGATCAATGTCTAAAATCATTCTACTAATAATAATTATATTTAAACAATACCATATAAAAATGATTGAATTTATATGAAATTGAAAATTATAATCTCTAGATTATAAAAAAAATAAATATTTTAAACATAAACTAATTTTTAAACATTACAAATCTTGAAAAAGAATTGAAGTAGAAAAATAAAATATTACACATAAAGGTTTAGCTTAAGCTATGTAAGACTTGTAGTTTAATTTTACAGAGCATTCTCATAAATTTTAGGGAGAAAATATGAGAAAGATGCAAGATTTAAATAAGGAGCTATATGCTATATTCATTGCTGACTCATAACTAAATCAACTGCCTTAAATCGATAGCTGACTTATGGTTGAGTCAGCTTTTCTTAGTTGTATTAAGACAATTACTTGATTAAATTCGCTACAAACACATAACTAAGTTAGCTTCTTTAAATTCATAGTTGACACATGGTTGAGTTAGCTTCCTTAAATTTATGATTATTAACACCTAACTAAGTTAACTTCTTAAAATATATTAAGATAACAGCTTGAATAGATTTGTTGTTAACTCATATTTAAGTCAACTTTTATGACCTGAAAATAGAAAATGATTAATAATGGCATTTCTGAAATAATTACATGATAATGTCATATTTATTCTTTATAAATCCAAAATAATGCTACAAATAAAACCAATTTAAAACTTATTTTTATGCACTTATTAAAGGCTTTGATTTCATTGTCTATAGAGGTGAGGTTTTCCATTACTTAGTTTATTTTTTATAGTCAAATAAAATATTATCTAACATGTCTAACTATCTAACTGTGATACTTTTTTGCATTCCATTTTTAGGTGCCTTTATATAAAGAAAAAGCTAAAAGGAAACAAATGAAGGATAAGGATAAAGATTGTAAGTTTAAAGAATTAAAGACTTTGGCAACTCATCCTCAGTAAAAAAAAAAAAAAGATAGGAACATTTTGAAAAGAGCTCTAATCCATTGTACAAAAGATGTCAAATGATGGGATTATTTTATTGTCTCTAAGTAAGCATGTATAGGACACAATGATATTATCCTATCCAATGATCTCATCTTACAACTTTTAAATATGGAGGAGTTAGATGTTTCTATATTCATGACTTTAATTAAGTGTGTTCAACTTTACTCCTTAAACCTTCTCTAGTTATATGCACATATTAGACAATATTAATTCTAATACTTATTCATTTTAAAAATTATTAATAATTGCATTGCAATTTTGAGGAGAGAAATTTAGGTTCCTATTTCAATTTCCTAAATCTAAATAAGGTGCAAAAGTTAGAGATAACCTTGAAGTTTTGAAATGAGTACATAAACAAGATCATAACAATGAATAAGAAGTGAAAATGCCACCTAATGCTACACTACCAGAGGTATATGTCACAACTTGCATAACTATAACCAATGTTGAACCCATTTTTTATTTCTACTAACTTGGTTTATACTAAGGGAATTAGCATCATAACATAGCTACTAAAAATATAATGTATTTTTATAAACTTAAAATAATATTTACATTTTAATTATTCATATTGTTTCATGTTTATCAATCTTATAAGGCCTAAATTATCTCTAATTACATACTAATAGGAGTGGAAACAAGTCGAGATAAACTAAGCCTTAACATAAATAAGTCAAGCTTGATTCTAAATTTTCTAACTTGACTTAGCTTATGACTTATTTGTTGGCCAAAAGCTCAGTCTGACCTAGCTTGTTTAGAAAATTTCAAAAGCCTAGCTTAGTTTGTAAACCTATTTAAACTCAACTATTGAAATATAAATAAATCATTAATGAGGTTATAAAGTTAAGTAGGGTTGTACATTTTTTTACCTAAAAAAATCAATCCAACTTGACTCATTTTTTGTGGTTAGGGTCAAGTCATTTTTAAAAAATAAGCAAAGGTAGAAGGAAAATAAGCCTTCATTTTAGGTTTCGATTGAAGTCAGGCTACTAGCTTGTTACTAAATAAGACCCAAAATCCAAATAACTTTAGGCAAAATGATGTTATTTTAAGACACCCCTCAATAATTAGGCTAGCTCCCCTATTCTGATCAACATTCCTTTCATTTCTCACTCACAGCCTTTCTTTCACAAGAAACCTTAATAGAGATTCTCCTCAACACTACGCCTTACCTTCCCCACCAAGTAAGCTCACGGGCAAAATTTCTTGGTTGAATTCCAAAACCCACATCATCTAACAAAGCTCATCCACCTTTACTAATCATTTAAGAAAATATCCAACCAAGTTTTACACCAAGGTGTGTTATCATCAAGGTAACCTTTCAAATAATTTATTTTATTTAATTTTCTAAATGTGTGGGTCTATTTCATTCTTTTACTTGTTATTTTTTGTACTTTGTGTCATGTTTTTAAGGTTAGGGTTTAGTTTCATTGTACTTTTTTACTATTTTTAAAAAAATTAATGGGTTGAAATGGGGGATTAAGTTTTATTATTGAATTTTGCAATTTGAAAATTTGGATTTTTGTCTTTTGATTTATTCTATCTACTTTTATTATTTTATTGTTTAGTGTATTTAATTTTTTATTTGTTATTCTTTGTGTTTGATTTCTAATTATTTATTGAGTTTTCTTCAAGTTTTTGATTTTACATTCATTTTTGTTTTTATTTTGTTGTGAATGAATTTATTAATTTTTTTAATTGTATAACTGGTCCGAGATCCATATGAATGGTCCTTTTTTCCCCCAAAATGGTGGAACTTTCATGAGTTAATTATCTAGGCATTCCTTGGCACAAATTAGCATCAATTTATATTATTCTTGAAGATTCCTAATTAACTATCACAATTCAAATATATTTTGATTGCTTGATTGTACTATTATGCAGTGAAAGATTGTTTGAATACATGTTTGCTTGTTATAGCTTTAAAGCCATCCTAACATAATATTTAAGTTTACAATGATCTAACTTTATTATGTGAATTGTAAGCTAACGTATGTTATATTATTCATCATAATTTATAACAAATAGATCAATAAAAGGATAAAAGCTTTATGTTTAATTTTTCTTATTATATTATACTTTCCATACTTCATGATCCATCATTTACCATCAATACTTTATAAAAATGCTAATAGTGAACCAAGCATGATTTTTAAATTTAGGATATGCCTTTAAGTCTTTAGATTCATTATTGGAAGGATTTCATTAACTAAGTACATCAATTCTATGCATCTAATAAAAAATTAATAGATTAGTAGTTAATTAATTTTTAAACTAGATAAAAGTAAAATTCTTTTCTATGTAAATCTATAGTTTATTCAGCATTCATGAAATAGGTGCATGTGTATACACTATTAAAGCATAATAGATAATGATTTATGTTGTAAGAAACCAAAATCTAGGATCTCATGAGTAAGGCATTTTAATGCTATTTTTTGATTATGTTAACCTCTTATCTATCTAAATTTTTTATGTGCTTGGATGTCATTTGATGCTTAAGCTTTTTCATCTTTTAAAATTTCATTTTCTATTTCATTATTTGCATTCATTTGTAGAAAAAAAATTCTTTGTTCATTTTTTATTACTTTAACTATTGATTTTTTTTTGTTGTTACTATCCACAATCCGTTTACTACATTTCTTATTTACCCCAGTTCATTTCTTATTAATTTGCACTTCTTAATGTGGTTTGTGTCTAATATGAATTTTCCACTTCATTGGCTAATTTTTGATTTAATTAATGATAGGCAAATTGCATGGAAAAACTTAATGATACTTCAATTGGTGGGACAATAGCAACAACACTGACACCCATTCCTAATCTAAATGTTGCACTAAGTGCATCAAGACCACTAACAACACAAAGCAAAAAACCTACACTAAAAAGAAAATAAGTGACAAATAAAAATCCTTTGGCTAATAAAGTATATGATGGGTTTATGTTGAAGACTCACATAGGATCATTTCAAAAGAGTTCTACATGAAAAGTTGGGTGAATCGATAGTTGAATGCATACATTATGGAGTTAGGTTTCTTTCATAAAAGGTATAGGATGACAAACATGTTAAGTCACATCCTTAAATTTCCTAAGTATGCATACACATTGCAAAATGATCCTAAATAATAAGTGCTTAACTTTTATAAGAAATATAACAAAAAAATTTAGCCTAATTTAACCTCCTATGTGTATAACTAAGAGAAATGTAGGAGAGCTATTTTTGTATTTTCCATTTGTGATAAACAAACTTTTAGAGTAGTTGAAGATTTTGGCTTCCATTTTATATATAAGAGATTGAATCCTTAATTACATATGCCATCTAATATACTATATGAAGATATTGCATAGAGATCTATGATGAAGAAAAGGATACATTGAGGGCCTTATTGAAGTCAAATTATGTTAAGGCTTGCATAACAACCAATTGTTGGAATAATGTTAAAAACCTTAATTATATAGCATTAACACTTTATTTCATTAATAATGAGTAGAAGTTACAATAGAGGATCATTAATTTTTGCTTCATACTAAACTATAAGTGAAAAATTATAAGGAAACATATTGAGCAATGTTTGAATAAATAGAGGATAAAAAAGTTTTTCATTATAACTATAGATAATGCATTCTCAAATGATAAAGCCATAGCTTACTTGAAAAAGGAAAAAAAAGAAATTAAAATGGCTTAGTCTTAAATGGTGACATGATACATATTAAGTATTGTGCTAATATCTTGAACTTAATGATCAATGAAGGATTGAAGGACCTCCATAACTTAATTTCTACAATTAGGAATGTAATGAGATATGTGAGGTTTTTTCTTTTTAGGATGGCTAGGTTTAGGCAAACCATAAAAGAAAAGCATATCATTCAAAAATCCCTTGTATGCCTTGATATGTCCATAAGGTGAAATTCTACCTTCAAAATGCTAGAGGTAGCAAAAAAATACCATAAAGAATTTGAGAGATTAGAAGAAAAAGATAGTGACTACACCATTTATTTTATAAAAAATTCCAAAAAGGTTAGGCCACCTACTATTAAGGATTGGAACAATGCATGAGAATTTATCAATTTTTTTAAAATTTTCTATGACATGACCTTATCCTTCTCTTATTCATCACTTATAACTTCAAATTCTGCCTACACTTTCTTATCAATTATCCAAAGTGAGATCAAGAAATGGAGTGAGGTTAAGGTGTATAACTTAGTGTTGCATAATATAGCAATTGAGAGGAAGAAGTTTAACTAGTATTGGAGTAAGATTAAGAATATGAATCCTCTTTTTTTCGTAGCAAATATGCTTGACCTTAAAAACAAATTAGCTTATATTATATAGTCATTTGAGGGAATATATGGTGAAATTGTATCATAATTAATAATAAAGAAAGTGAAAGATAAGCTGAAGATGCATAACTAGCACTTAAGAGAATATGAACAATAAATGCATCTATAACTTGTTAATCTATAAAAGATTCACAAACCACTCAACCATATTAAAGTCATGCTCACAAAGGTATAACTATTGCATTTAGGTCATACTTAAAGAAGAAAGATACTATTAAAGTAAAAAATAAAGTGAAAATATATTTGCAAAAAGCTTGTGTAAATGAAAAAGATAACTTTAATGTCCTAGCTTAGTGAAATGTCAATGGATCAAGATTTAATATCTTTACCAAAATAGCCAGAGAATTGTTTGCCCCCATCTCTATAGTTGCTTAGGAATTTTCCTTTAACACTAAAAGCTGAGTTTTGGATTTCTTTAGAAGTTCTTTTACTCCTAAAATGATCAAGGCACAGATTTGCACTCAAAACTAGTGGAGACAATCAAGGTATGACATCCATGAAATTGAAGAATATGATAAACTAGAAAATTGTGAGGAAATTGAGCAAGGTATAATTCTATCCACTTATATCTTTTTTTAGTTTGAATTTATTATTTTATCTTATATTTTTCACTATTTTTCTAACAATCACAATGCTTTTTTTTCTTTTTTTGCTTGCTTAGAAATTCTTAGAGGTGGTGGTTCAGTAATACGATTATCTTTAAGAGTTGTCATCAGTGGCAATGCTTATGCTACTAGAACAAATTCCTCTATTACTAAGAGGAGAAAATAGCCTATGGCTATTAATAATTGACACCAAGCAATGTACAAGGGAATAATAACAAGTAAATGGTAGTTTAGTAGGAAGAAACAAGTATATAAAGCTATTGATTGTTGAGCTTTAGATATTTTTTTACATACCTAAGTAACTTAATCAAGCAATTGGTTAGTTAGCATGGTTTTTGAAGCTGTTAGCTTGTGGACAAATAGCCATTAGTGTAGTTTTTGTGGCATACGACTTTGGTTTTTTTATTCCTACGTTGCACAATGACAATGCATAGAAAATGATGGTAGTACATACATGATAGATAATTATAACAAATTTCTTAATTGTGTAGATTTTTTAGGTTTTTAGGTGTCAAACTTTGAATTATGACTTTGTTATTGTTAATTACTAGTTAGTTGTTTTAGTTTGGTATCAAATTCATTACTTCCATGTTAAAATGTCATTGAAATTATGAACCTATATGCCAAAAATATAGCTAAACTTGAATTGGATATGTTGCCATATGAACTTTAGCTTATTTGAATTATTTACCAAGTCCAATTATATGTGAATGTGTTTATATAGTTAACAGGTTTAATTATTTACCAAGTTCAATTTTGGAATCTTACTTTGGCTTGCTATTTTATAGCCTAATCCAAGTGCCCAATACCCATTTCATACTACTTGGTATGTTTTAGACTTGACTTAGGTGGTTGGGTGTTTAATAAATGTGTATTCATGTAGTTATTTTCTATGCATAGGAATTTTTTATTAATTTATGCATGTTAGGAATTTTTTTTCTATTTGAAGTGTATATGCCTATATGGCTTAAATTAGATGATAAAAATAAGATTACAAATGTAGCTACAATTACTAGCATTTAACCTATCAATACCTAAAGATAACCACCAATTATGTATTTAGTGGTTAGGTTTGATTATTATATGTGAATCAGTTTGCATTAGGTGAAGGAAAATAAGAATCTTATTGGTTCGACTGGTTGAAATTATAGTCCCTAATTGACATTAACTGACCTGTCATTACGCTTAAAGTTAAGTATATATGCTATAAATAAGGTCATTAGTAAAAAATAAAATAATAATTTTTCAAATAAATAAGGCATTAAAATATTTTCTATCTTTAATTTTATTAAATTATTAATAATTTAATATATAAAAATATTAAAAGACTTAATAATATAAATTCATCATTCACAAATTTCAAAACATTTACAAGATTAATAGTTGAATTAAAGAATGAGAAGAAGGCACAATGTTTATAGAAAGGTAAATATAATGCAACTATGTCAATCAATTTAAAAGTTTTAGATTAAGATAATACATTAGTTAAATAAAATGACCTAATAAGCAAACAAGTCAAGCCTAAAGTTAAACAGATTTATAAAATGGCCTAGGCCTACTTTATTTAATTAAATAAACAAGCTAAACTAGGCTTTTAGTGGGCTAAATCATAAGCCACTCATGAAGATGGAGGAACTCTTATAGGTGCATTTGAAAGGAAGAAAAATAACTAAAAAATAACTCATTGACTTAATAAGTAAACAATCCCCTTAACAAAAATATATGACATCAAGAGAAAACTACCAAATCACTATTTAAAAGATTCAATTAACATCAAATTAATATTAAAAGATTTTTTTTACAATAATTTAGTGCTAAAAAATCTTGCAAAAGATCAAATTAGTATTAACGTTTTTTTACATTGACACTAAATTTATGTAAAAAAATCTTTAAGTGTCTATTTGATATCCATCTAAACTTTCAAGAAGTAATTTGCTAGTTTCCTCTAACAATAATGCATTCTTTATATTCTTGATTATCAATACTTAATCAAAGTCAATTTTCCTATCTCACATGCTATACAATATTTGCAACTACTTTAATAACAAACAATGTAAAATAACAAGAATAAATAAAACCAAACATTAATCCAATTTGTATCTCCTAGTCAATCATAACTATTAAAAAATATAACCTTATTCTTTGGGGCACCTTATCAGTTCATAAACCATTTTCATAATAAATTTCCATATCCATCCCTTAAATTCACATTCTTATTCCATATCACATCTTTATTAAGATTTCCATAAATAATCATAACAACATAACCATAAACATATATCAATAATAATCACATTACCATGAGGAATTCCATTACTAATATCATATATAAATGCATAAAAATATCTTTTACACAAGCATTAGAACCAAACATACACATATTATTAAAGAATTACATAAAAAAAAAAGCAAAAGTAGAAAGTAGGGGAAAATACTTGAGATAAGGGTTTAGAGGCCAGTCCTGATCTTCGTAATTAAGTATATACTCGCTTATGGGTATCTACAAGAAACTTTAAATGCCATATTCGAGTGTGAATGTACATAAGCAATCTTAGATGCTAAATTCAAGTATATGCCCATTTATGGCCTTTTAGAGAGCAAATTTTGGGCTATACTTTAATATGTATTTAAGTATTAAGTATAGACGTGCAGTAAAACACTATTCCTTTAGTCAAGTTTTCCTAATCCAATCTCACATGTAACAATATAGACCATTATTAACATAATATCCATAATCAAACTCATTTTCAATTAAAAAAACACTATAATCATCCAATACAAATGTAATGTGCAAATTAATCAACAAATCCCTAATTTCTAACAATTAGTTACTCTAGCATCAAAATCTTGTAAAATAATAAACATAAGTGGATTTTCTACTTACAATTTGATGGAGAACATAAAAAAGGTTTTAAGGAGTATCAAGTTTGTCCTAAACAACATTAAAGTTAAAATAGACATCCAAATCCTTGTTTATGCTCATTTTACAAATATAAGAATTTAAGAAACTATCAACCAAGCTTATAGTTAAATGAAAATACCTTGTTTGAAGGTGAATAGATGATATTTGCTTGAAGTTTCTAGAAAAATCCTTGTTGAAATGATGAAAAGAAGAAAAAATGGATATAAGGAAAAGTAGATGCTAGCCAAGAATAAAAAATGAGGTATAATTATGGTCTAAAGGGAGTTTTAAAGGAATTAATATTTTGAGGGTATTTTAGTAAATTTCTGAAGCCTCAAAAGGAATTTCAAAAAAATATTTCATAAATCTCCTCCATACATATTTATTTAATCTAATTTCACCCTAACATTAATTTAATGTAATTTAATTCTTTTCATTTTTACCTTGAAACTCTATTTTTCTCAATTTAGTTCTTACCCTAAATGCATTAATGACAAATAAATAATTACCATATGTAGGAAAATTCTAGTAAAATAAATCAAATAAATCCTAATTTTTTTAATGGGCATAACAATATGTGGGTGTAGGCCTTAATTCATCTTTGGTTATGCTTTCTCTTTTGTTAGCTTACTTTAATATTAATAATATTGCAGCCATCATTGGATAAGGATGTAGTTTATTCAAAGTCAAACATAATTTACCAACTTAACTTGTTGAGGCACGAACCTGTTAGTGTATATGCCCTAAAACCAATCATATTGGTGATTGTAATTTTGAATCATGTTATTTTAATGGAAATTTCAATTATTATATTTATATATATTGTCTACGTAATATATTTAATTATAATAATAACCTTAGAATAATTGTATTCTCAAATGTCCCTAGTCATATATCATTGTGGATTAGGTTGCTTTGATATGTTAAGACTAGTATGTGTGAAGACTTATATGGGATATTAAGTTTACACATGAGTACAAGTTAGAGAACTTATATACTGGATCGACCCATATTAAGAACACTACATGGATCGTTATATAAGTGTCATAAGTGGTTCTTAGTGATCATTATTAATATGGTCCTTTGACTTGAGATCACCAAGGTTCCCTACATGTGAGTTTCATATTTTGATACTATTCTATGTCACTAATGGTTAAGTGAATGCAATGGTAGATATTGGATATGTCACATATCATGCGGAAGGGTTTGTGTGATCAAGATGGGATTTGTCCCTCCTATATAACAGGAGTAACATCTATGGGCCCCTTGATTAAGTAAAGCTGAGAAAATGCATGGCCATGCTCAGATGAATTAACATGAGATGTCGATTACATTTATTTCAGTCAGCTTACTTAGGAGTCAAGAAACCTTAAGATTGGGCTATACGGGAATGACACGGTCCATGTCTCGTGCTCAATCTAGATGTATAGGACAAAAGGACATAAGTGATGATCACGTGTAAAGGTTTAGTCAAATCACCGACTTTCTCATTATTTGGGTAATAATGATGTGTTGCTAGACACCAATCATTGTTTATGATCATTAATATGATTAATGGTCATTGCCAACGTAATGAGAGCCTGTAGGGTCGCACACTTAGAGCTTAGTGAATTTGGAATTAATGGACCAAATTGTTTGGGCTTAATATTTGGGAATTCATGTTATAATTATAAGGCCCAATAGTAAGTCTATAATTATACATGGAATAAGGCCCAAATAGGTTAGGTTTTTCTATGCACCTATTTAAATAGGCTTATTGGGTAATAATAGAATTACTATTATTATTCACGCAACCCAAGCAAAAGCATAGAAAACCCTAGCACCTCTCCTTGACCAAAATCTCTGAAGAGGCGTAGCTAGCACTACAAGGTGTAAGGAGATCAATTCCAACCGATGTGTGTAGCGGATATTCATCGGTGATTCACGGGTTCGTGTGGATACCACAGAGGTGCAGCCACATAATCGTTGTACTGGTGATCTGATTTACTGGTTTCCATTCCGGTTCGTGATTTGGAAGCAGATCGGATTTACTGTAGCGGTCAGAAGATTTTTTGACGAAAGGTATAAACCCTAATCCCTAATATATGGCGTTCTAAATTCGCATGGATCCTTGATGAAAATCGTGCAAAAAATTTATTCCGTTGTGCATGTATGATGCGCGATTTCCAGCAGAACCATGTAAGGATTGGAAAAAGTCATTGACATAGGCAATTAACATATATTACAAGATGCAAAGCTCCGCCAAGGTTAGCATCAAATGGATGGTAGTGAAGGTAATATTCTTATGCATGTATGAGCACCTAATGTAAACAAGAAGGCAATGTAAAGTGTGAATACAATGTGTGTAAATACATTGCTAGTATGGTCAAGTATATGATGAGAAATAAAAAGCTTGATAAGGATTTGTTTGAATTTCAATTAAGTAAACATTTATGGAAAATATTTAGTTTGGTTTTCTTATTGGGTTTTATATATAAATATGTAGTTTTTCAAAGAAACACAAGACCTTACAGTGTAAAAAGTTTAGTAACCTTAAAAAAGGAATAGGTTACATATGTATTGTGAGAGATACAAGTACTAGCATGAAAGGTGCTACCACATGTAAATTTATTAGGTTCAATTGTAAATGAATATATATAATTATGCTTGTAAAAAATTACTTTTGAATGTATATATTATCTTTATCTATCTTTACAAGCCTCTAAAAGACTTCTAACACTTATTACTTAACTTTACTTTTGATAATAATAGATATTTATGGAAAAAAAATTTACTACATGTGCACTTTGAAAATCAAAATACAATTTACATATGTAAAAAGAGTTATACTAAAGTTCTAAAATTGTACAAAGATACAAAATTAATGTACAGATACTGAAGTAAAATAAATAGACTCCTAATTTGAACTATTTTGCAACCCAACTCTGTAGATAGGGACTATGGAGGTATATGAAGGGTGTCAATGCATATATCAATTATGTTGAGGTGGATCATTTTCAAATTCTGTAAATAAAATATTAACAACAGAGTGTCTGAGTATTATCATATTTAGTGAGTGACTATACCTTTCCTTTTCTAGGGAATTTCCACCTTAATAAATCAAATATATAATAATAAACAATGTAAAATGTAAATATGAAATAAGTATTGATTTAATTTAATTCTATTGTATCTAATATAATCTTTCTATATAATAGTTACAAAGATGTTTCTAACAAATGGTAATAATTGGTATATATGTTCCTCCTTATATCTTCGATCTAACCTTATCCGTCATCGTCCTAGACATTAAGCCACCATCCTCATCCCTCCAACCCTTACCACTCCTCTCTTTCTCTATAAAGGATGTAAATCTCCCCTCAATAAATCATGTGCAGAATGAGTAATGATAAGATGTCAACCGTAACATCAATCACTCATTTCAAATTTATATGATATGGTCAAAATACCAACTTTGCCATAAAATCTAGTCATTTTATACCTATTCATATTCTATCAATTCCTAATAATATATACAAAGATAAATTATTACCAACCTTTCATAAATTTTCAATCCTTATGTATTTAATTTCTTTAACCATATATTATTGTATTTAAGGATAATACAGATAACTTTTTCATTCACATTAATAACAATTTGTAAAACACTTAAATAATTAACAACATGATTCTAATAACATTATTTATTTTATACAATCAAATTCATTTCGATATATTTACAATTGCAACTTTAATTACTTGTGTATATGTCATGGTTTACTACCCTTAGGGGCTTTCAAATCAACTCAAAGTTTTACTAACATTTATTCCAACAATTTGAACATCATATTAGACATGAAACATTAATTACTTTGCAACATTAATTCCCATCGGTACTATTCACACAAAACCTAAATGGCAAATTCAGAAACAAGGCGGCATGTGCACACTTGCAATTCAAGCCACTTTTCATTTACCAAATGGAAGTTAATTGCTTCCAAAATTTTCTGAGGCATTCCTAACATATCAAATAAAGATTAACTTAAGTGTTGTACAATTAATTTCATGGATTCATCAATGCACCAAGAGCATGAATCTAAGGTTGCCAAATTCAGACAACAATGGAGCTGTAAAATCTAATCAACCATTTGGATGAACAAATCAAATTAAATTGCCACTAAATTTTTGCAAATGCTTAATAACATACTAAATAGAATTTCAGAAAAATTTCATGATTTTTATCAATCATTTGATGCCTCAAAAATTTGTAAACCCAAGACTGCACAAAATAGGGTTCTTAAACTAGCAGTTTTGGATGTTTCACTTCTAACTTAGTTTTCCATGCACCTAAAAATTACCAAAAAATTTTAATTTCATCTACAATAATTCTAAAATTAAATATGACCTTAATATGTCTAGAATTCAAATTTTAATAATTCCTAATCCATACTTATAAAGGGAAATAGAACCATGTCAAGGAATCATTCTAACACCACTTTAATCCTAGAATTCTCCTATGATCTTTTCTTGAAGACATTCTCCATCAATCATCTCCTACTCATTTCAATACTATAATACAAATATAATATGATCATAATAACATATATATAGCTCCAAATTCCAACCATTTAGCATCATCACACATATTACATTTATAATGACAATTTCATCAAATTTCTTCATCTATTTTAAGAAAACTCAATAGAATAGGAATAATTGTCACTCACCTCAACTTCTTGAATTCTTAAACTTGTAAAAACCTCTTTGAATAGAACAAGAACAATTCTAATAAAATAAATCAAATTTTAGAAGTTTAAGAGAAGAATTAACCATGAAAACATAAAGAAAGATGAAGAAAATCCTAAATTACCTTGTTAGAATTGAAGAGTCAAGTTAAAAAACCCCTTGAGTTGTGTGAGGAAATTGAAAATCCTTGTAAAAGAGGCTAGAGGGTGCACGTTTTTTTGTGACTTGTGGGCAAGAAAATATGCATAAATTTACCCTAAAATCCTATATATATATATAACACTAAAAACCCTAAGCTTCCAAGGTAAGTTTCCTAATTTACAATTTTGTAAAAACATGCTTTATTATGGCAGCATGGGGATCACAAATTTTTCTAGGAGTTCAGAATATTTTTGCCCAAAATCCAATTAAAATGAGCTAAATAAATTACCTTAAAAAAATCAGTAACAAATGCCCTTGGTTTTGCAAGTATTTACCAAATTACCTAGGGTTTTCTACATACTTAGGTCTTGCTTTTGTGGACCTGAATTTTCCTAGTTCAAATATCATATTTGGGCCTAAAAATATTAAATTAAGTTAGCCTAAATAACTTAGGATAATCTATTTCAAATTCGGGCTCAATTTCTAGGTTTTCAGGTTAACCGAACAAATTTTTGGTCACCTAAGATCCTAATTTCCTATCAAATTTCTAATAAATTTTTCCAAGCCTAATATTGGGGTTTTAAATTATCTTGACTCATACTAATGGCCTAATATAATTTTGACAAAAATTCTAGATAGATATATCCTAAATCTATCTTTACACTTTAGCCAAAGTTTACCTAATTCATTACCAAATTTCTATTAGAGTAATTTTCTATCCAAAATTTATTCTTAAATTTTCGTAATATGTTGGGGTATTACAATTTTGTATGCATTATGAAAGTTATTTGTATAATTTAATGCTATTCAAAAGGTGCTACTTTTTTATATTTGTAAGTGTGTCTACCTTATTAATTATGTAATGGGTTTAGTTTATGTATTTGGGACAGTAAAAAAAGCACACTTTTTTATAAAAAAAAAAAAAACCCATATACCATGTTAGTTATTCATTAATAACCAATGTGGATAATATACAACATTAATTTTATAAAAATAATCAACATGAAAGAGTAAAATTATGTTTAGGTAATTAAAAAAGCAAAATTTCATGTTGATTTTATTGTACAACCAATATGGAAAAATAAAGTTATTATTAAGAAACATTAATTTTAGTTTATAACCAACATTAATGTAAATACTTAAACAACATCGTTTTGCTCTCCTTTAAACTTATGAAAATAAATGTGAAAGTTAAAATTAGAATCTTATCTTGACATTAAATTGCATATATATTATAAAGTAAGAGTATCACCCTCATGAAAGAGAAAGTACCCTATAAAGTGATCAACTAATTATTTTTTTTTTTGTAAGTAGGAAGTCCATTGCAATTTTATCACATAATAGATCACTTTAGCTTGAGTTCAACCATTTGTTTACTCTTGCCAACCTCTTCTTCTCAATGTTAAGGTTTATTTGAATTTGTTAGTTCTTTTCCAAACCTAATTTAGAATATTTATTTGTTGTGTATTATGTTAATTTGTTTAGAGTTTTTGTCTCTAATTTGATTATTACAAGGTTTAGGTGATATGGGTTTCTTAAGAAAAGATAGTAGATTTCTTTCCAGAGTAAATCAATAGATATTTCTATATAATGGGTTAGGATGACATAAGCAATTTGAATAACACATAATACCACCAAAGTTTAATAGCATAACTTAACTAATAAATTTCTCCCTAACAAAAGTATATTGTATTAATATTTCACCTAAAAATCAATTCTAGCATCTTTGTGCCCTTATTTTGTCGTAATAGGATTCACAAGTATTTCTATCAATGACCATATCATTGGAAGACAATGTAAGTTTCTTCTTACTATTTAGAGGTATTATTTTCAATTTTTGCAACATTTACATTTTATATGTCTTCTATTATTCAACCCAAATAAATGTATCATTCTTACCTTTTTCCAGTTTATTGTATTTATAATATTAATTTTAATCATAAAAATATTGAATAGGACATAAAATACTACTATTACTACTCGTATAGTAATATTAGTTGGTAGATTTTATAATTAGGCTCGATACTACTTTAAATGTAGTACGGGGTTTACGAGAATCCTTAAAGATTAAAAAATAAATACATAACTTTGGTTATTTTATAAACTCATTGTCTTATTACACATTAAACATTAATTATCTAAAAAATTGATGTCTTAACTAAAATTTAAATTATGAAAAATCAATTATCAATGTTAATTATTAAACTAAAAAATTATGTCGCATTTCAATTATTAAATAATATATTAGAACTAAACACTTCGATTTTCTTGTAAAAAACTGACATTCAAGATTGGTTCAAAAATTAACATTGAATATATCGGATATACAATAACCCCAGTACATATGTCAGTTAGTAAACTGATGTGGAATGTGTTAAACAACTAAAGTTAAATGGTTTTTTTGTAGTAATGACTAACATCATAATGCATGATATTTAAATATTATAGGATAAGTGAGGAAACTTAAGATGTTGGTTTTAAATATAACCGATATTTATTTGGAAGCAATGACTTTTTTAAAATTATTAGGAAACTTAAAATGTTAGTTTTTTATTTGACAAATTTCATAATGTATGACATTTAAAGATTGCTAGGAATAATTAAGATATTAATTTTGCAATTAATTGATGACTATCTTAACACAATGACATTTTTTAAATTATTAAAAAATTTATGTTGTCTTTTTTTTAGTTAATTGATACTAAAATTTATGGCATTTAAAGTTATTGAGAAAAATGAAGAAACTTAAAATTGAACATGTCAATAAGCTACTAATACTCCTTCAACTAATATTAAACACTAAACAAATGTCTTAGTATTCTAGGCCACTAGATCAAAACATAGGAAGTGTCTTTCTTGATTTATCTTTTCCATTTTTTTGATTTTTTACATAGATTTTTTTAAGAGATTTTTGTTTATTTTTCCTTTGTATAACAATTAAAAGTGTATCTGAGTTCTAAATTTTTGCTATGTGTTTAATAAAATATTATAATGGAGATCAAACTTGGTCGAACAACAATTAGAGATGGATAAAAAGTGAAAAAGGCACATGAAAATAACTATTTTTTGTGATTCCAAGAAGTGTTTTGTAGATAGTTAAGTCTCAAAAAATTATATGAAATTAACATAAAGTATGCTCCAAATGAACAATCGAATATGAAGTTATGACATTGTAAAATTTTTAATTTAAAATACACATTTTTGGTGGGATTATGAGCTTATTAAATTTTGATCATAGATATTTTGGCCAGAAAGCTAAAAACTAATGTTAAAAAAATATATTAGGCAAACATTTCATATAGATTTGTTTATTAAAAATTGATGTGAAATGTAAAAATAAAATAAAATATTTAAAAAAAAAGACATTGGGCTTTAGTAAAAAACCAATATGATAATCATTTTTCATGTCAATTATATAATTAATGTTATAATAGCGAATATACAATAACATTTAATTAAATGTGGATTAAGTAACAGTAAAAAACTAACATGTAAGCTGTTAAATACTCAATATTAATTAACTTTTCTATAATAATGTGTCATGAAAAATTATTGATATATTAATATTTAATTAATATATTAAGTTTTAAAATCAAACATGCATAAGAAATATTTTAAATAAAATTACTTACCCATTGAAGTAAATTTAATTATAATAATAGTTGGAGTTATTATTATTTTGACGTATAACAATACTATTGTTCTATATGAATTTAAAATCAAATATGCCTTAAATTTCTTATGATTGTATTTATCCTCTTATCTTTGTATCCTATCATCATTGCAATTAACTTAACTAGGATGATATATGCATAGAAAATGAAATTTGAATTGAGTTTGAAACATAAATTTAAGGATTTTAATAATACTAGTGATATGACAAATTTCTAAAAAAATCAATTTATTGGAAAATCTCACCTTCAGTGCATATTTTATTAATTTAATAAAGTTATTATTGTTTTTAAGAAAGGAATCAATTTAACTGGTCCAATAAAAAAAATTATAAACTAGCTGAGTTTTTGGTCTAATCAACTCTTAAAAATCTCTTTGAGAAATTGGTAAAAAATAGATGAAATTATAGGAATACATCAACTCCTACAATCTAGTTATAGTTCACACATTTGAATAAGTTGATTTTTCCCTTTGATTCTTCTTCCATTGAAGATATTTATGATACTTAGACTCACATTTGAGGCATATAATATTAGGAGGACATGTCAAATAGAATTATGACATTGCATAATTAGTTAACTCTAAAAAATTATTTGATAACACAAATTTGTATATAAACTTATAAATTTAACCCCTTCAAACTTAAAAATTACAAAAAGGGAAACATACATTTTTTTTAACCAGTAACTATAATGTTAGATTTAACAAAAAAAAAGTGTGATGTTTGTGATCGAAATGTAGTCAGGTTTAAGGTTGAATTGCAATTTTTTTTTTTAGCTATAACACATTGAAATTATGATTAGTTCATTTGATTTCATTAATGTGAGTTGATTTCTACATCTTTTGATAGAAATGGCCAAAGAAGACTACTAATATAATTGCTTTTTTGAAGTCATCAACATAAAAAGTATGAAAATAGGAGAAATTGAGTATAAGATGATAAAGCATGATTTTTTATGCTTTTCAATTTGAATTGTACTCTTCCTTTGCTCTTGGGGTGCTTTAGCATCTTTGCTCTTCAAGAGTAAGTTTTCAAGCATTCTCATTTTGCTTCATTACTTAGCTCTTTGAATTAATTTCCAAATATTGGATGTGGTCAAAGTAAAAAGGAAAAACCATTTAAGATCATTGTTACTTATAATTTCATTTTTCCATTCTCCTTTTAAATAATAAGATCAACAATCCAATTAATACATGTACACAAGCTTTTGGATAATCTAGAACATGAAGGGAGAAAAATTTTAAAGGCAATATAGGTGTTACTACACTATTAAGTGTCTCACATCTTTATCACTCACAATTTTAAACCAATTATTCGGTGTGACAAAGACTTTTTTTTCAAAATTTTATTAGATTTAGGTATTTAATGAAAAAATTAAAAAAATGTTTATATTTTACTCAATAAATATTTTATCAATTAAAATAGATAAATGATTGAGATTGTATCTCTATATCAATGTTAATATGATTTTGACATGTAATACCATAAAATTTTACTTTGAATTATAAATTTAAGTAAGTATGAAATTAGTTAACATTGTTTAACTTATTTTATACTTACAAGCATAAGTTTAATTTTACAAGTTAATTTTAATTATTAAAATTTTATTTTTAATGTATATTATAGTTTTTAAAAATTATAAAATTATTATGAAGTTATTAAATATTATTCAAGTATACAAATTATTGAAAATAACTAGAGTAATCAATAGATTTATAATTAAATTCTTAACTTTGGGCTAACCTATTATCCATAGAAGTTATATTTGGTTAAAAATAAAAAAAGAAGGATAAATAAAGATGTGAACTCCTCTTTTTCCAAGTATTCGATCAATAGAAATTGTATGCTTAATGGGGTAGCCACATATGCAAAAATATTAAGGTAAGAATAGAGATCCTTTCCCTTATTTGTAGCTTAGCAAAAAAGGTCCATAGAACACAAAACTCACTAATGGTTCTTAAATATCTTTATAAAAGCCTAATAACATAATTATAAAACTTAGGCTACGATATGTCCTGCATTATTTTGGTATTTTAGTAACCTAAGTTTTAAATAAAGGATAATGTTATGGAAAGTTTAACCTATTAAAAGCTCAAGAGGTTCTACTGTTCAACTATATTTAATACATTGAAATTTATATTTTTAATTTTAATTTACTTACATTAAGATTCAAAAAATAATAATTTAACAGTGAAAAACTAACATTTTTGAAGGTTGAACTCTTTATAGCAATACCTTTAATTAAAATTACTAGACTATTCTAGTCAATAATTTTATTTCAACTATAGCTATTTATTAAGTCCATCTTTTACTAACCATAATTAGACTAGATTGGGTTCAATCTACGATAATTACAAACTACCTACATAGAAGTTCAAGTATTAAAGTTGGTGAAATACATAATTGTATATTAAGTATACAGGCTATTTTTATATTAAAAATTAAACCTTTTGAAACAATTTCAACCTAAAATAATAATTGTAAAATTCAAAATCACATATTTAATATATTCTTAATCCATGCCAACAATTCAAGATTAGATAAATTATAAGAAAATTTTGTTAACTTTGAAATTATTAATTTATAAAAAATTATTAAATTATAAATTATTTATTTAGCTTAGATTGATGTGAAAGAAAAAGAATTGAATTTGAGCGTAAATATTGGATTGATTGGTTGAAGATTTATACAATGTACTAATTTAGTTTAAAGGTAAAAATGTTTAAAAAAAGAATATGGACCTATCCATGGGCTACAAACCAAATGGGCTAGACTACTTTAAGTCTGCATTCATACAGACTCACTTTTTACAAGTTCTAGTTCATACATTTGCAAACCCAAATCTATTTCAGTAACCCTAACATTCTCTCATTTGAATAATATAGTTCAAGCTTTTATAAAAAAAAAACAAAAATAAAAACACTCTAGATTACAACATGTGATTACTAATAAAATTTTAACTATAAGCATGGGATTAAAAAATCAAAGGTTATAGAATGAAATCATAAATACTTAGCAATGCAGAATATTGGATCCAAGAAGGATATGGATATCGTGTGCACTAAGTACATACACGACCTTTTTTACTAATCACAATGTGGGATGTGGAATAAAGATTCAATAATCCTGTTTCATTAATGGTCTGAACATCTGCATAAAATGCTTGATTAATGCTTTAAACCCAATTCAACCATTAGCTTAGAAATGCAATTATGTCAAGCTCAAATTAATGGTTCAAGTAGTTAAATCAAATGGTTAAATTAATTAACTTATTATTATTATTATTATTATTATTATTATTATTATTATTATTATTATGTGTGTGTGTATGCCTATAAAAATTTAATGCATTTAACTAGTGTAATTATATTTTGAAAACCTAACAATAATAAATATTAAAATTTTGTTTGTAGCGGTGTATTAAAATTTGGTTTAACAAATCAAATTAGTGGTGAAATCAAATATTCATCTTTTATACATATATACATATACACTTACATATAGTGGTATCTACCTTAATTATGTATTCTTCAACAAACTTGTTAAGTTTATACATAATAATACTAAAAAGACACATATATGAACTAAAGTTTCATAATTACTTAAATACACATAAAATTTAATAACTTAGAGTTAAATAAAAGCAGCAATAATTCACCTAATGAAGTGTATTAATTTTGACAACAAAATAAGAGGTAAATAAATAATTCACCTAAAGTTTCATAGTTATATAGGTACAAGTTATTTAAGCACGTAACACCTCTGATAGGTTGTTATGGGAAGATTTTCGAATCAACTCTCAAATGGAACTTGTTTCATGCTTAAAACATAATTAACTTTTTAGTTATATACAAAACACCATTCAAAAGTTATGATAAAATGGATCAAAATGATAGTTGTATTGTTTTATCTTTAACTAGTTAACTATGCTTTCCATAACAACCTATTGGAAGTGTTGCAAAATATTTAACAAAAAATTTATAAAGTTTGTTTAAACTTAAAAGTATTATCAAATTAATTAATAATGAGATAGTTCATGCTTTCATAATCCAAAAATATGTTATTCAAAGTGTAGAATTTAATAGTTAATTGATCGACCTAATGAAGTGTTTGAACTTTAATAACACAACTAAAAATAAATAAATAATTCACTAAAATTTCATAGTTACTTAGATACACATCATTTAAACATGTCACACCTCCAATAGGTTGTTAGGAACAAGTATTTGAATCAATTCTCAAATAGGACTTGGTTTATTCTCAAAATATAAATAATTTTTTTGTTATATATGAAATATTATTTAAAATTTAAGATAAAAGAGGTCAAAATGATAAGTCTACTATTATATCTTTAACTAGTTAATTATGCTTTCCATAATAACTTATTGGAAGTATTACATAATATTTGACAAAAATTTATAAAGTTTGTTTAAACATAAAAGTATTATCAAAGTAATTAACAAAACAAGATAGTTCATATTTTCCACAATCCAAAGATATATTATTCAAAATATGGAATTTAATAGTTAATTGATTGACACACACATAAATATATAATGTATAATTTTTTAGATTATATTTTTTCACTTTAAAATATTATCCATATTATTTTTAACATTATTTGTATAAATATATTTATAAACACTTAATTATTGTATATAATTGTTATTTTTATCTTTGTATTCCCTCCTCATCATAATTGAATATATAATATTTTCTCATATTTTTTGTGATATTACATATTTACATTGTCATTCAATTTTTTATTATTTAGTAAATTTAACATTAAATTAATAATCAAACCATATCAACCTATTTGATTGAAAAATATTGTGAAATAAATAAGTGTTTAATCCTGTCTATTATTTTCATGTAATTAAAAAATAAAAATATAACTATTATTTATTAAGCATTCCAAGACCATGGAAATATTAAAGACTTCAAAAGGAGATCTAATGGGAATTTTGAAAGCTATATATTACTAAAAGAGAGAAAAAGTATTATATAATTCTCATAACCAAAGCCCCCAAATACAATGTTACAATCTATTTCAACTATTTTCAATATCCAAACTATCCTTGAATGGATTGTCATTCTTATAAAATTTTAATATTTATATACAAAACAATCCATATTTCTTTAATAAGACTACTATATAAAAAGACTCTCATCACTCTATTATTAAAAACTTTTTTTACATTATTTGACTTTTTAATTAGTAGAGTTTAACTCATGAAATTTACAATTTTTTTAGGGAATACAATATCATAATAATAGATTATTGACTAATGTGAGTATATCTAAAATTTGGGATAATCTTATATATTACATAAATTATATTATAACAAATTAAATTAAATATTCATTCTATATAAAAAAAAGTATTGTTTTATAATTTTATAATACTTATAAATATTTTTGGAATTAATGAATCTGAATAAACTATTATTTTATCTTTATATAAGTGATGTGTTACTAATTTTTAAGAAAAACAAATCAAAATCAAGTACTTGTATATTTCATACTTTACCACTTTTATTAATCTTATAAAATTTTGGTTTAAAAATAAATTTTCATTAACTTCTTGTATATCTCATCTATTAAAAAAAAATATGATTATTTCCTATAATCTTTATGTAAGAAATAATATATATTTTTATACATAAATTTAATTTTTAAAAATGTCATATACTTATATACATCGTGTAATAATTGTAATTTTTAATACTAAATAATTAAATTATAATTTAATTTTAACTATCTAATTTTAAAAATTAATGAAAATATTTTGTTTGATCACTGACAATTGTATTTTTTTTACATTATTAGTGATATAGATATGCTATAATAATATTTAATATTATTTTTATTCATATTTAGTAATTTCATAATTATATTTTTCTAATTTTTAATGTTTTCAAAATTAAAAAAAGAGAATAAGGATTAATGGTTTGACCAAGGTTAAGTCTTCTTAATATGCATTTAAAATAACATTTACAATAATTAAAATGAACACATGAAATAAAACTTTTGCATGTAAATTAAGTTATTTTTTAACCTATGACTTTTATCTTTGGAGAATAAGTTTTTGTTTGTAAAGAGTCCTTTCTTTCATTTATCCTATCAATAACATACTGGGCTATTGTATTATGGAGGTAAAGCATCAAGATCTATTGCACTACTAATTAAGGGAATCATATGTGGAAGGTATGAAACATCTTAATGAAAATGAAATATTTGTGCCTTAACCTAGCAATGAAATTATATTGCAAATATTTTTATTTTATATTAAAATACTTGTGTTTTTTCTCATTATTTTACATATTAAAGAACTTATATACAAGTCATGTCATATCTAATAAGATAAGTATTTTTTTCAAACTTGATATTCTATATTTCTTACATTTAATTATTAAGCTATGACTTATGCCTCAATTATTTTTATGTTTGCTATGATGGGAGCAACTACACAATTGAATGAAAAATAATTCTACATAATTGAGCAATAAATAATGTAGAATGATTTGAAGAAATCTAAGAGCAAAGACAAAAAGAATCAACTCAACAATGAGAAAGATTAGAGAAAAAGGGATAAAAAATTTGACCAATTAATGGCATTCATACAACAATAGAATAAAAAGGGGAATGGCCATGGCAAAGGAATTTTGCTTAACTCCCCATGTAATAATAAATTCCATGAAACTAGTTTGTCACACAATTTTTCATTTTCAAAAGGTAATTTAAAGGAAAGTTATCTAAGAATTGAAATAATGATGTTTGATAGGACCAATCCAAGACAACAGATTAGGGATATTGAAAGCGTATTTTATCACCATCACGTACCAAAAGAATAAAAATTAGGAATAACATCCATGCATCTAGGAGAAAAGGCAAAAATTTGGTTTGATGGGCTCTAGTTCAATAATGGGGAATTGACATGGGATAAGGTTAAAAAGGATTTATGCAAGAGATATGGAAACCATAGTTAGTCAAATATAGCTAAAGAGTTTAAATTGTTGAAGCATATAACTACAATCAAAGAAAGCATTAGTATTAGCAAAGAATCCTTATTACACTAAAAAATACTTTATTTCAAAATTTATAAGGAGTAAAAGAAGGATTAAAACCAATGGTGAAAGTCCCTAAGCTAAGAACTCTAATAGAAGCATTTGATCAAGCAAAGCTACAAGAATCAACATTCACCAAAAATAATCTATATTAAAGGACTTCTAAAGCAAGCTAGTCCTATGGATTTCTAAAAAGCCATGATACAATGATAAAAACTCAACCTAATGATAGTAATAATAAGAAAAGCAAGACAATGGAAGGATCAAAGTTCAACAAACCATACCATAAGTATGGTGAAAAGTATTTTCCAAGTTATCACATTAAAAAAAAGACCCTGAACAACCTTATAATGGGAGAAAATAATAAAGAAGTACATTATATGCAAGATGAAGATTTAGACGTAGAAGAGGAACAAGAAATGTATGGAGAAAAGCTAATTAAACTTTATGCCTATGTTATTTCAAGTAATAAATCCCATACTATAATAAAAATTAAAGGTCAAGCAAAGAAAAAGCCAATTATAATGTTACTTGACAATAAAAGCACACACAATTTCATTGATTAAAAGTGAGTTAGAAAGTTAAATTGTAAAACCCTGAAAAAATATCATCTAGAAGTAATAGTAGCTAATAGGAATAAAATGATTAGTAATGAAAAATGCCCTAATTTCCATTAGCTAATGCAAAAGTGATCTTTCTATGCCAACATGAGAATGATACTATTAAGGGGTTGTGATGTGGTATTAAGGGTTACTAGATGCAAACATAAAGCCCTATCACATTTAATTTTTTGAATAATAAGTTGGCTTTTAATGTAATGGCCCTGCCACTAGTTTGTAGCTTAGATATACCATAGTATAGTAAACAAGTAGATAAATTTATCATGAACTTGGAATTATCTCGGTTAACCTTTCATAACCTAAGTAAAAGTTTTAGCAATAGTTTTTGTTTTTGAGTTAGCTTGTTTTGTTTATGATCTATGTCATCTAAAATTTGCTAAATTTTTTCTAAGTTTAGGGCATCTATATAGAAAGTTATATAAAATATGCATTATTTGAAAAGGGAAAATATTAATTTTAGTTAATTTGATATTCCTTAATCTAAATATAATTTTATTGAATTTTTTACAATCTCTAAATAGTTTTTTAATGAGTTAGAAAATGAAAATATTTTTATAATTCATTATTTTAAACAAGAACCTAAAATCTAAATTTTGACTCTTTGATATTTTATTTAAATTCAAATGAGGATATTTTCTTACTTACATTTATATCTTAAGTGAATGGACATTTACTTGAATGATATAAATGGAAATAAAGTACAAGATTAGCCCAAGCTAAGAATAAGATAATCTATTAGCCAAATAGATCCTTTCTCTCCTTTATTTCACTAACACCTTGGCTAACAATAGTTTAAGCATTGAAACTCTTACCCAAACATGAGCTCTCTCTTTTTTCTTCCTCTACCACACTTCAATGCCCTAAACCTATTAATTTTCTTCAAATTTTATTACATTTTTCTTCATTTATTCACTACTTTTAATACCCTAGAAATTTTGAGTTTTAGCTAATTTAAGCATTAAAAAAGGGCTTAGTAGTAACTCACACTTCAATTACTTTGGAATCCTCGATCCTTTAGTTTAAAAAGATAATCCAAAGGTTCATTCTCTTTATTAGGAGTTAGGTTAGCTTAGTTTAGATAATAAGTAGTAAAAGTAAATTAATTTTATTGTGTTAGAGTTGGGGGTTTAATTTTGACGGATTTTCGATACAAGGGTAAATATTAATAGTTTAGTGTATATGCATTTAATTGATGGTCTAATTATCATTTAGTACTTATAAAAGGTTAAAATAATATCTTAGCAAGCTTTGATTGCTCATGAAATGTTGTGAGGTCAAACCCAAGAGAAGTGACCATTATAATGAGTAGATAATATGTATTTTAACTTGTTTTTATGTTTTTTAACTACTTCTATGCTTTCAAACCATTATTTTCATTATTTATTGATTTATTATATTTCATTCATGTTTTATTTCTTTATACATGTTGGAGCTTTATGTAATTGGCACAAGTACCTTGAAAACCTTCTCTTAAGCTATGGTTATGAGAGATGATACTAAAATAATCATACGATAATTTAACTAGTTTACATGAGTTACTTTATTGAGAATGAAATGTTTATGGAATATATTAATAAAAAATATTAAAAGGTTATAATTTGCCAATGGTGATTTAGTTTTGATTTTATGAACATGGAATGTTTGATATGTTTGAAAATGAACTTGAAATGAAATGATGATGGCAAGGTTAGAAATCTTAATAGATTGTTTATAGATAATTAAACCTGTTTGAATTGTAAATGAATGGAACTTATATGGATTTGATATATGTTTTAATCATATCTATATTATTTGAATTTGTTAACTAAATAGATTTTTTTATATAATTATTTTCTATAATTACTACTGCTATTGTTTTATAAATTTATTTTTAGAAAGAGACTAGCTAAAAATTATAGCCAACAATAGTAATGATGTCAACTTTAATGCACCTTAGTTCAACCTCAATTAGTAAAGGCATTGCTAACCTTATGTGTTAACCAATACATATGAATTGGAACATGATAACCTAATGGGTTACAAAGAAATGAGAATGGATTTTATTGAACTGATAGCTCCATATGTCATATTGTGAGATGTGGAGGGTTAGTTAATTTACCTTATAAGTTATATGCTTAATAGATTAGGAACATCCTACTTGATTATATTTTTAGTATAAATTTTTAAGTGCTATGTTTTCAACTCACTTTTATGCTGAAATCTCATATTTAATTACATCATTATGATTAATTACTTGCATTTGTCTTTCATATTGTCTATTTAGAAACTCTTTAAATTATGTTTTATTATGAATTTATATTTATCATCTTCCTATTACAACTTATGTTTATTACTCTTTATTTAACCTGAAATTTTAATTTTTTTAAAGAAAAGCTCGTGCCTTAACTTGTCTTATGCTTGTTGGTGTACATGTTATCTGTTAATAACTCATCATTGTGTTCTAGATAGGAGTAAAGTTCTAAATCTATCATCCTCAACACAATGATAAAAAGATTGTCATATATTGTTGAACCACACACATTGTTCATGATGGGTAAAAGACTCAAAATTTGTCACTTTTGTATTAAGTAAATATTTTAAACTCATAAATGTGCTCTAAAATTTATAGGTAAGATCTTGCCTTCGTTGTATCATGACTTATTTAAATGTGTAAAGGACTATGTTAAATAGAATGAGATTTATTATTTAATGTTTAAAATAATGGACGAATCATAATAGTTAAAGAAGGGATTGATGAAAATGTTATGTGATAGATGGAAAGTGTGGTGTCCATGTCGAGACCACCAATATATATATATATATATATATATATATATATATATATATATATATATATATATATATATATATATATATATATATATATATATATATATATATATATATGTATGTGTGTATGTGTGTGTGTGTGTGATTGTGTGAACATATAATTAATAAATAAATAATAAGTACTAAGTTACAATTTATCTAAATGCAATGAGACATGTGATCGGTGTAGGAAGTTACTATAGGCGAACATCTACAAGTCTTTCCTAAAGCCTAACTATTATAGTATTTCATGTGTAAGCGTGTTGTGCTTTCAAAGAATATGCAGTTTTTAAAACTTAGGTATAAAGTGTATGAATGCATCCTTATGGAAGATTATTCTAATTTTCCCAATGCTTATCTTGACACAAAAGCTTCTTACATGGCCCTACTTTTATCCTATTCAAAGATAATCAGACACCTGAGAAAAATATTTCCTTAAAGAAAAGAAAGAAAAGAAAACATGATTTTCTTTGAAATTTAATGAATAAATATTTAATAATTTTTAAATAATAACTTAACAAAGTTATAATGTAACATTTAATTTTACGAATAAATATATGTATTCATGAGAAATAACCAAGTTCCACATTAACTAACATCTACACTTTTGTAATTTTACTATAGGATAAAGGAGGTGGCTTCTTCAATGAATAACCTATGTAACAAGAAAAATAGAAATAGACATATATTACATTCAATCACAATCAAGATTCATACACTTAAATATTCATCTTTTTTTTTCTCATTTAGTGATAACCTAATCTATAAAAGCAAAGCCCTTTTTAAAAAGATGACTACAACCATGTTTACATAGTCATATATTTCAATTATTCTATATTCATAATGTTAATAGAAAATAAAAAGAAAGCATGTAAATCTCTTTATGACTCCTATCATCCTTATCCTTCATAATTTCTAATCTTATCCCTTAACATCATTTTTATCCATAATAATCTAGCACATAAATCTTGTACAAAAAGTCACAATATATATGTATATTATCTCCCTAACATTATCAATTCATTCAACATATAACTTTGCAACAATAACACAAGTACCTTAACTAGTATTTAGATCAAGATATTTTGATGTCCACATTAAATTGTTTAACTTATAGTCATTCCATACCTTTATGCATGATCATATATCAAACTTATTTAAAAAATACATGTCAAGCATATCATATGCCAACCATAATCATATTGTTCATTTATTATTATCCAAATGATTAAACCTATACAATACAGTACTATATTATCACAACATTATCATGTCTTCTTGCACGGCCTCATATCATATAATAACTTAACTTTACATTTAAAAGTACTAAAACACACCATAACCCCTTGAATACATGATATATGGGTTAAACAAAGTATAATCAACTATATACTCAATTATAGAAGCCTCAAGAGCAACTCTAAAGGTTCATAATTGACTATAAGGATCTAGAGATTAACTCCAATGCATATAGTCAATTATTTACATCTAAAAAATAACTATTTAGCTGTCATAACCTGATTCCGATTGTGACTAACATAGATCCCATTACTGGTTTTACAAGTCTTAATGATTTTTACTCTTTTTATTTAATGAGAGTTTCTAAATTTCAAGGGGACTTGAAATTTTCTTTTAAAATTTTATAGAAAAACAAATAAAATCTCTCTTATTTTTCTATTTTTGGACACTTCCTAAAAGCTACATGCCCTAAAATGCAAAACCTATATTTTTCTTAAATATGACAGCAATCAAACATGCACACAATACCATACAATTACATCATACAAGCAAATAAATGATTCAACACATTAATAACTAAATCAATGAAAATTTTATCTTTATTTCTGATCCTAATCCAACTGTTAAAACTTTTTTGTAAGGTAATATTGGATCTCTATAGATGCAATAGGGTTCAAAGGCTTTTATCTTAACTAAAAAACATTGGAAATAAAATAAAGTGAGTTATGTGAACTCAATAAGAATATATCTACCATTACTAAATCTCAATTCATTTATATTAGATGGTTTCATGCTAGTTTAGAGTTTAATTAGGAAAATAAATTTCAATCCAACTCTTTAAGTTTCTAAATTTGCAAAACTGAGCTTTAGATGACATATTCACTTATGTACAACTCGAATTCTATATTACTCATTATAATCATAATAATTATAATTATCCGATATCGCACACTATCACGATTATGTCATACACTACCTATTCTGAGTAAACATCACAATCACAAATAAGCTTTACACTTTAACAATAATAAATCATCTCAAACACATTAACTATAACATTCAATCACAAACATGCACATCTAGTTATAGTAAATACATATGTAAACTTCTTAACTCTCATATCAATACTATATTTTTTTCTCAATTGCTCGTTAGGAATTTTCCATTCAACTCTCAGATCGATTTTATATCTTTTATAACTATTTCTTGGGAAACTTTTATCTAGCTTTCACATCATAGCTCCATCTTTATTGATAGTTTCCAGTGTCATTACTCTAGTATAATTCATAATTTCCTATGTCATACATGGAAAAATTCGTAAATGACATACATGAAAGCTCAACTTTCACATCACAATTGTTTATAACATTCCAATGCAAAGCACAATTCCATCTCTAGACAATACCAAGCTTACAACAGTACACGCAAGAGTATATAACAACATCATTACATTTTTCTATACGGCCTTAACAAATAAATTTCATTGAATTCAATCATAATCCATCGATAGTTAGAACTATCATAACCATACTTCCACTATGCACTTTAATCAATTAACGTTCCCTCAAACAGCTTGTTATACTTATACTATAGTATTGTGTTTATATGTAAATATATACATAAATATGAAATCTACAATATCATTAAAAGGAATATAATTCTTAACATTTAAACTAAATTTTTATTGAAATATAAAACTATGGTGAGATATATACTCACCTAGTAACATTGATCCACCTTTGGAAATTCTGAAGCATCCATAATTGTCTTTTCATAATTTCCTCCTAATATCACCATTTATGAAAATAAATTATAATTTTATAAACATTACTTATTTTCTTTTTACATATTACAAATCCTTACTCAAATCATAATATAATATCATACCTTAGCACTTGTTTCTTATATTTCCTAGTATTAAATGGTAATGCAAGTTTGCCTTACTCATCTTAGATTCTAGCTTTCTTCATGTTTCTAAAATTAACTTACAAAATTTAACATAGGCTCAAGTATTCAAATGTCACATTTGAAGGAGTTGCTTATATTAATTTCAAGCACCAAGATATTAACTTTCATTAAGTAAATACACTTTACATATAATAACTTAACATCCTAATACTTCAAATTATTATTTTTGCTAATATTATGTCAATTATCCATATAAGATGAATAAATAAAAGTTTTAGAACTACATAAAAAATGAGTTATAAAAGTACCATATTTATGTCATTTTAGCATTTCACAACTTAGAAATCGTAATTATCTCATGTATCATTATATGTCTCACAAATGCCTTTAAGAATAGATTTTCTTACAAAAATATCATTATACAATGTTCTAAAGAGGTTCTACTCACACTATTTTAGCACTTCATGTTATAAAAACTAATTTTTTTCCAAAATAGTACTCAAAAGTTAAAATACCCATAAATAGGCTTTCATAAATCTCAAGTAGGTATTCTAGTTTAGCCCCTTAGCAACAAAAATATTAATACTTTATGATGTAAATTAGTTTACCAACATTGGATTTCTTTGTTAGAGCTTCACATGCAGTAGAAACTGGCCGAAACACCGATATATCAAAGCAAAAAAATGGCATTTTTTTAATTCTAACCCAACAGCTCCCTCCATCCCCTATAAGCTACAATTAACTAAAAAAGGCTGGATGAAGAAGATCAGTCATCAAATAGTGGCCGAAGCAGTGGTCGGAATGTGCTCGTAGCATCACCAATTTCTCTCGGGTTACTGAGCTCTCTGCGCGTGGATGACTTAAAACATCGCACAGGCACAGCTTCCATCCACCAACGGCAGCTACTTTGGGGTGTAAGTGGAAGAAGCTTAACGGTCGCACATGGCCAGCCAATGAGCAAGAAACGATGAGGCAATGCTTAATGTGAAGAAAGAAGGTGGTGAAGAGCACGGAGAAAGCTGGAAAATAAAGAAAGTGCGACAGAAATCTTAAGCAAAGAAAGGCCAGAAAAATAAAAGGGGCACCGACTTCTTGAAATGACAAATGGGGAAATATATATAAAAAAAAAAAAGAATTTTAGGCTGTGCTGTACCTAAAAATAGAAAGTAAAAAGAGAATAGAGGAAAGGTGCAATTGAAATATATAAAAGAAAGAGAAAAAAAGAATTAAAATGGAGCTATGAAAGATTATTCCATGCTCCACACACCATTTAAGTCCATTTTAACTTTTACCCTTCACTTTGAAGTTAAGTGCAGTTTATTTCAACAATTCATTCATCATTTTTTTAAAAAAAAATTCATTTTATTTACAATCTCAACTTAATTATTTTTAATCTTCTTTTCTCATAACAATATTTATGTATTTTTAGTAATTTGATAAATTTTAAAATTATAAAAATAATTATTTCAAACTTTCACAATTCTCAAAATAATATATATAAATTATTTTAGAGATCATGCACCCCTACTCACTAAGAATTATTTCTCAACTTATAAGAATTTTTTTTATAAAATTACTTTGATTCATTCTTGAATCAATAATCACTATAAAATAAATATATTTCAAATATTATCATTAATATTATTTTAATTTCTTAAAATCCTTTAAAAGAAAAGAAATTTAAAATCAAATTTTAACCAAATAAATATTAGATAAAATAGATAATCACAAATATTGAAATTTATAGAACATGAATATTAACCAATTAAATAAATACTCATGAGCACTGAAATTGATGAAAATTTGAATATTAATATAGGATATTACGTTAGCTCATAGTCAACTATGCTTACTCACAATACACATTTTAGGGTATAGTTAATTATATAATTGATTATGGTTTGGTTTCTTGCAAATTGCATGTAATTTTTCATTACTCATCCAACAATTTTATTATCTAAATATGTATATCATGCTACCGATCCATACCAAATCATAAATACATATAAAAAATGTAATATTTATGTCATTTGTAACATCAAAACCAAATCAAACACACAAATTATCACTTTTCCTTATACAATCAAACAAAACTCAATCTTTTAATTTAAACCAATCAAAACCATTTAAATCTTATAGATAAGGTGAGAATGTTTACTTATCTAGTATGGAAGAAGATTTTGAAAGCTAAATTTGATGTGTTTTAACCGTAATCATCCAATAATCCTAAGATTTCAAATTAGGGTTTATCTTTTCTTCCTTTTTAGATTAATTGCTCAATCCTTTAAAATCTAAAGAAAACTATGAAGAATCTAATGAGTATGAAACCTTTCCTTGTTTGGGGGAAAATTTTGATAAAGATTTACTCATTAGTTGCTTGATTGAAGATAAAATATGGAAAAGAAGAAGAAAGAGATGAAAAGAGTAGAAAGTAAAAGTTAGGGTTTGTAATGGAATGAAAATAAGGAATTTAAGGCTAGTTTTAGGCTTTTAAAAGCAAGGATATTTTTCATATTTTACTCTAAATCCCTTCTATACTCACATTTTCACTTCAAATCATGTATGACCTTTATTCCTTTATTCAAACTCTTTTCCTTAACTAACTTCCTTCTAGCTCCCCTTTTCATGTCCAATTTTGACAATTTATCTCTATTTACCTTAAACTTCTATTTAAAACTTATTTAATTAATAATTCTCTTCCTTTAATATGTCATCCTCATTTTTCCCTACCAAACTTCATTCATTCTACATAAAACCTCCATTTTAAATTTTTGCCCTAATAATTAACTAATTAATCACTTCTTTCACAATATAAAATTTTAAAATTCTAAGAAAATGTAACAGATAAATAGATAATTAAAATTTTAGACACTAGAGATATAGCAAGAAGTTTGCATGGTTTAGTACATATATATGTCCTTTAGGTTTATGTGTTACTCACAACCCTTAGTTTTAAGTTATGACAAAATTGGTATTAGATCTTTAGGCTTTCCAATGGTTATTAAAGCAAGTGTTCTTTAATAGGGTCATAGTTGTGATTATGTTGTCAAGTATTTTCATAATTATGTCACTACTAAAGACATGATACGTTATTGTCATCCTCTTATTCTTAAAGTAGAGTCAATTAAGTTATTTGTGATTCATGAACTCTTATTATGTTTTGATTTCCTTTACTATTTTCATAAAGTTGGAGATGCCATTTAGGACCTATGCTTAAACTAGAAGGAATAATGCAAATAATGTATCTAATAAGGCATTTGCTAGGTCTCAATCTTAAGCTTATAAAGATGGTAGCCATAGTGGCCATGGTAAATCTGTAGGCATTAAAGATGTAATAGAATTGATAAGAATAAAGATCATAAGGGAAATGTAACACTAACTCCTACTATAGCTTAGTTGGTGACTAGTCTACAATGAATTCATAAGACAAATTCAAGCTTTAGTTACATCAATTAAAGGTCAAAGTAAGTGAGAAAGTGAGGTACATATTGATATAGGCCCTCAGGTAAATAATTATTTTGAAACTCTTGTGATACTTTTTATCATCTATACAAATATTATGACTTATGATTGATAGTTAAAAAAGAAAAAGAAATAAGTAACACTAGGTATGACTATATATATACATATATATATATATATAACCCAAGTATTTTTAGTTTATGGAAATTAAAAAGTATGGATATATGCTTAGTAATATTTCTTTTAAGCTACGGTTTCATGATTTTCTCATGCATATAACAGTTTTGATCATTAAATATTATGGAATTGGAGACACTTGGCCTATGATTTCATAAAAAGAAAAGAAAGGTGTTTTCTTGATAGAAGGATTTTCAAATGAATTTTGAAGAATTAAGGTATGTTACTGCTTTTGGTTAAGAATATATTTTCAAAAGAAAAAAGAGAAAAGAAAATGGTTTTCAACATTTAAGATATTTTATATAAAGAAATTTATAAACAAGTCTTACATGCCCTTAAGTTTTGAAAACTTTCAATTTATGAGGAAAAGGTATTTCTCTTTGAAAGGTTTTATTAAATAATTTACCAAAGATTTTTAAAAGTAAAAGTTTAGTTACTTGATTTCAAATAAAGAAATTAAGATTTTGAATTTCTAAAGAAAGTATGTTATCTCTAAAATATTTTATAAACTAAATAGAATCTCTTAATTTTTTTAAAGTTTTCTTAAAGATTTTTAAAAGTAAAAGTTTACTTACTTGATTTCAAATAAAGAAATTAGATTTCTGAATTTCTAAAAAAAGTATGTTATTTCTAAAATATTTTATAAACTAAATAGGATCTCTTAATTTTTTTAAGTTTTCTTAACTTGGTATTATTCTATTATATTTATTTCATGATATAATAAGTTAAAAACATAATTTTCTTAGGAGATCCAAAAGATCTTTTTGAATAATTTCAAAGCAAAATGATTTACAAGTGTATATGTTTTGGTAGTTTCATACTTAATTAAACTACTTTAAATTAAAAAATTTTATATAGGTTTTAAATATTTATTTTATTATTTTTATGCGAAGAGCAAAGATATTACCTTTTTTTCTTTAAAAAAAGTCATCTTTATTTTTATATTTCTATTTTTGGAGTAAATTGCTATCTGATTCTAGTATCTTTACAAGTTTCAAAAAGTAAATATTTTTGAAGAATCAAAGTCTTTTCAACATATGTATATATAATAAATTTCATATAGATTTCAAAGTATAATATATATATATATATATATATATATATATATATATATATATATATATATATATATATATATATATATATATATAAGGTTATTCTATATTTGTAAACATGTCTCTTTTCAAAAAGATAAAAAAAAAAGGATTTTGATTAGTTAGAAATCTTTTATAGCTAAAATAATAAAGATTTGGAAATACTTACTTTTTGATTAATACAGAAATAAGAAAAAAATTATCTATGTGATTTCTCGGAAAGAAATTTTATATTTTCAACAATTGTGTTGTTCAAAGTAAGTGTTCTTTATAATTTAGTGAAAAATCTTGTAAAAATATCTAGTTAATGTCTTTACACCAATTATGATGGATTAGAAATTGGGTTGTAACAACCTTGTAGAAGATGATTTTCAATGCTAGGTTAGAATAGGAAATCATATTAGCCTTAGAAGCAAGTTTTTGTGGTCTTTTGCTAGTCCTTTACCTAATACTATAGTTAAGGATTTAATTCCTTGAGATTCTAAAACATGGAATACAACAGAACTTTATTAATGTTACTTCTTACAATCAATTGATGCTATTTCTCAAAAATCCCTTGTTCTCTTATGGAGATAAGTAACTGGTTAGCTTGAACTGAATCATCGGATGGATGTTATTTAATTAAAAAAGGATACTTCAAGCTAACCAGTCATAAGCTCATTCAAATTCTAACTCAAATTTCTTGTGGGATCAAATTTGGAAGATAAACATTTCGCTAAGATTTAGTACAGTTCCATGAAAGTCATGTAATAGTATCCTTCCTACATTAAAAGTGTTAACCAAAAGGCACCTAAATGTATTTAGCAGCATTTGCCTTCTCTGCATGCAAAATAATGAACCATTAATCATTTATTTCTTTAATGCATATTTGCTCTTGCTCTCTAGTTTGGATGTAGCTTAGCTATTAAGACCCAACTCTTAGAATCTCAAAATATTGTTCAATGGATTAGATCTTGTCTAATTTGAGTAAAACAACATAATCATGTCAACAATGATCTTACAATACCTATGGTTCTCTTGCTTTATATTGTCTGATAGTGTAGGAATATAAATTTTTTGAAAAACAAAATTTTCTCTAGAACAAATGCTTTAAACACTTATAACTATTTTATTAGCCGATGGAAGGTTTTTAATGGGATTCAAAAGTAGATCAAGCATAGCTCAACTTCTAATAGAAACTGGCATTCTACAACCCTAGAAATTAATGCTTCACAAATCATAATTGTTAAAAAGAAGAGGTGGAAAGGAAGGAGGCTTGCAATTTGTGCTACTGACATCTTGGATCTTGATGGTGGACACTTTTAGGGGCAAATTTTCTTGCAAGGAAGTACCAATAGAACATCTGCTCTCTTCTTAACCTATTGAACCTTGCCTCATTTTGTCATCTCCTAATCTTAAGTGCCTTCTTCCCTTGTCATATTTGGTAAGCATGTTAGAGGACTCATGCAAGCTAAAATTAAAGCTTAATGTCCTAGTTCAAGATATTTTCTCTCTACTTCAAAGGTTTCTAACTACTATCCTTTTATAGTTAATAAGGGATAACCATCACCAAAATTTAGGCATAAAGAAGTTACTCACTATTATTTCCCTTTTACCTTGTATTTACTTTAATTGGTGGTATTGTGCCATCTAATCTTTCTTATTTGTGATGAGATAAAAAAAGAATTATTAAATTATATGATTAAGATAGACAACATTAAAATTTTTATTTTCAATATTTTAACTCATTAACTTATTTTAGTAACTATTTTGAAAAATAAATATATTACTAATTATTGTTTTAAATTTTCTGATGCATGATTTATTTTTAGCATCAAAAATATCGTTTTGTTTACATTTTGACAAAATTTATATCTTTAAATTTTATTCGAGTTGCTTGCAACTTTCAGCTTACATCACTTCACATTAACCATAAGCAGCCAAATGTTGAAAAAGCACCGATGACAAGTGTAATGATAGCTAGGCTAGATTCTGATAGAGGCAGAAGTACTAATAAGAGTTAGAGGTGGAAATTGGGTGGTTAGAAGCGGTTAGAAGCCCTAAACTAACCGCCTACCTAAAATTATATATAATAAAATTTAACCCACAACCACTCACAAAAATCATGTCACCCGTTTGGACCCGAACATTGCGGATATTTGCAGTTACTTACGAGTGTGGGTGGGTTAAAAATTAAACTTGATTTGAAATTTAGCCCTATGAAAGCTTTGCCATAAGTCATAGGGCAATAAATAATTAAATAAAAAATTAGAATTAAAAAAAGTAAAAAAAAAGGAGATAGATTTATCAATTATTAGGATGTGAGATCTATAATATTTGTAATAATAAACAAAAATTAGAGTAAGGATAATTTGAAGTAACATCCTTACTTAACTAATTCAGTTTTATGATTTAGAGATAACTTTTAGTACTACACTACATATTCACTAATGCTTGAGGTGAACAGTAAAGTATTATGATCCTTAACATATAGTATTAAGAGACTATTATCATTAGGGAACTCTAACATCTAATTCCATTGAGTATTTAGAATTTTATACATAATCTACAAGATAATTCAACAAATAAATATAATAAGTAGGGGGAATCATAAATAATATATAAAAATTAGTATATTTTATAACGTTTGCGGGTAGATTGCGATTAGAATTGGATAGTGAGTTTCAACCTATCTTCGCCCATATACCTAAAATTCTCCTCTAAATTTTGCCCACTTTTATCCATTATTATATTTAATTTGACCCAAACTGCATAATTGCAGTTATAATGGGTGGTTTATAGTGGGTGGACCTGAAACTTCCAACCCTAATAGGAGTAAAGAATGATAGAGGTTGAAAGTAACGGAGGAACCAATGAAAGAAAGGAGGACCAAGTAAAGAGAAATGGAAGAATTTAAAATAGAAAATGGAAAAGAAAAATGTGTTGAAAATATATTTTAATGTAAAGGAGTTTATTTGACTCACAATAAATTAAGTTTAAAAAATATATTAAATTTATATAAAATAAATATAATTAACAATTAAACATGAGTTTAGATTTTTGTTGAATTAAAACAGGGCTGACTTAATATATATTAAATGTAAAGTGTAATAAAAATGAGGTTTTATGTATATAACTATAAATTTTGAAAACTTCTTACATAAAATTTGATCAATATTTAATAAAACCTAAAGATGCAAACTTTGTCATGAAGCAAAATAAATAGTTATTTAGTAGTTAAAATAAATAATGCATCAAAATATTTAAATAAATAATAAGTAATTTATTTATTTATTAAAATAGTTATTAAAATAAGTTATTAAGTTAAAATATTAAAAATATAAATGTTAATGTTGTGCATATTAATCATATAATTTAATAAATTAAAAATATAAATTTTGTAAGAATATTGATATTTTTATTTTTAGATAATAAGTATTTTTTGCATTAAATTTTTTTAAAAAAATTATTTTTTTCGATTAAGGTTTTTTTTTGTATTTGTAACATGCAATATATATACATAAAGCTATAAAAATTTTATAAAATCAGACCTCCTATCAAAAATATATAACTAAATTTAAACTATTTCCAACAATCAAAGCATTATTTTACAAATAATTTTAAAAGAATTATTATTTTTATTAACTGTATAAATTAGACAGTGTTCTTACAAAAATATGTAATATTATAATACTAAAAGGCTAAAATTAGTTGGTATAAAATAAAAGGAATTAATGTCCGTCAATTTCTATGTAAGATTTGAAATTTTTCTAAAATTAGAGGGGCAACGGGTGAATTACACCCAAATTTCCAAAGGGAAGAAATGAATAAAAAATCACCTAATTTGAGTGGGTACAGAAGGAGAGGGCCAGAGATATCAAATACCACATTTTGCAGGTTTGGTTCGTAGTAATAACGACATAAGAAATTTTATTTTTTAAAAAATAAAAATGGAATGAATTTTTTAATTATTTATTATCTAATAAATTAAAAAATTAATTTTTTAGAAGTTTTAATTTTTGTAGAGAGTATCGAAAATTACTTATTCACTTCTTTTTAAATAATTTCAACTTTCTGTATTTTTATAAATATAAAAATAAAATTATTTTTATTAAATTTGACTAATAATAATTAAAATTTATTAATTTATATTATAATAATATTAAAAATATATTAATTATTTTATTAAAAAATTAAAAAAATTTAAAATTAAACTAAATAAAATATAAATAATTATATTTTGAAAATATTACTTTTCAGCATTAATTAAATAATTTTAAATACATCACAAAAAAATTCATATGAAAAATTGCATTTTAAAAACTTTAATATTCCGTCGAAATTTACTTTCAACGTGAGTCAAACTGCTCCGCTATCTGACGAAGTAAAATGAAAAGCTACATGTGCATATGGTCCACAAACTACCGCAAGTCATGCCTTGATGGTACCCTTTTAGCCAACAGAAGGCCCTTAAAAATTACCAAACCATTCTCATATTTTACTTGGACCCTTCTTACTCACTTGTTCTTCAATGGCAAAACTAGAGCTTCACTTTCTCTCCTTTTTCTTCTTCTGCACCATTTTCCTGTCCTTCCTGCAGTACACATTATCACTGCTAAATCCGGCGGACGTACCGGCCGGCCTCGCCGTGGAAGCCGACAACGTTAACATGGTCCAAGCCAGGAGAGTTTCCACAAAAAAATGTGACTTTTCAGTTGGAAAATGGGTTTATGATCAGTCTTACCCTCTCTATGATACAAACTGTCCTTATCTTAGTACAGCAGTTACATGTCAAAAGAATGGAAGACCTGATTCTGATTATGAGAAGTGGAAGTGGAAGCCATATGGTTGTTCTATCCCAAGGTATCTCTATTCATTCAGATATTCTTATTTGAATACAAAATTTTAAATGCCGTTTTAAATTGCAACATTGCCTACACTGAAGGAAATCCTGTAACTAAAAATTTTGACTTGTTTGTGGCATAGGTTTGATGCACTGAGGTTTCTTGGAAGAATGAGAGGAAAGAGAATAATGCTGGTTGGTGATTCTATAATGAGAAACCAATGGGAGTCTCTGGTGTGCTTAGTACAAGGAGTAATTCCTACTGCCAGAAAAAGGGTCACTTACAATGGCCCTTTAATGGCCTTCCACGCTATGGTAACAATTACCTCTGAACTCAGAAATTCTACTTTCTTTTGAGTGGAAATATTTCTGTTGCAAAATTTTAGCACTACCTTCTACATTTTACATTTTGTTAAGTAAGAAAATCAATTTTTAGATTTAAGTATTCACTTAGCCATATGTCAATGGATTAGATAATCCGTAAGTTCTTAAAAAATCTAATGATATATCCTGATTTTAGAATGGAACAATCTATCCTATTCTTAATTTTTTTATAATAAAAAATATATTATTATTAAAATTTAAGCAATCCATATTTGCCTTTTGGACTTAGAGTTATACGAAAATATAGGTGGGTCCCATTGTATGAGTGTGGATTCCGCACTCTTACTTCTTTCTTTCTTTTCTTGAAGTATATTTGAATGTCTTCTAAAATTGTTAACCATTATTGTTTTAAAGATAACTATGATTTTGACTCGCAGGATTTTGATACTTCAATAGAGTTCTTCTGGGCACCATTGCTGGTGGAACTGAAAAAAGGACCTGACAATAAGAGAATTTTACATTTGGATTGGATAGAAGAGAATGCAAAGTACTGGAGAGGAGTTGATATTCTGGCATTTGATTCTGCCCATTGGTGGACTCACTCTGATCAAACTAGTTCGTAAGAAAGTCTTCACATTCTCTGGTTCCCTCTGCATTGCCAATGATATCTCGATTTGACATATATATCGTAATGTTTGGCAGGTGGGATTATTACATGGAGGGAAATAGATTGATTAGAAACATAAATCCAATGGTTGCATATGAGAAGGGACTAAGTACGTGGGCAAGATGGGTGGATCTCAATCTTAACCCCCGCAAAACCCGCGTCATTTTCCGAAGCATGTCTCCCAGGCATAACAGGTCAAATTTACCTTTTTCATCTGCCTAGATTCTCATTTTTTATATATATCATTGGTTTATCGAAGCAAGGACACGGAATTAATTTCTTAGTTTCCATTCATAATTCTTCAAAACAATTCTATATACATCAAAAATAGAAATTAAAATTGAGTTTCAAGCTATCGATTACAGAACAGTTTTGTTCTTTCCATAATCCGATTTGTAAGAGAAATTCTGTGTCTAACAAATGAAAGTCATTTGTTAGAGGGTATTCGCTGGGATGCTACCTTGAAAAGGTGAGCATTGACACCACCTCAGAATTTGTGTGTGTGTGTGTATTGTTGTAAGTATGGCCGTTGCAATTACAACATTTTTCTTTTTATTAAAAGGTTGTAAGATTTTATTAAAAAATTTTTACTCTGTCCCCTAAAAATTTGCAACTTTCTTAGAAAATCACATAACTTCCTTGAAAGTTTGAAACTTGAGAGAATTTCTTGAACAAATTTGAATTCTGTATCTAACAAATGTATTCTTCCACCTGCTACCAATTCAGTTTGACTTCTATTGCAAAAGTTGGGATCAATTTAATTTAAATTATGTCACGTATATATTTGTGATAGAGTTGTGAATGAACAAGAGTGTGACTAGCGATTTTCTTCATTATACTTGCTTGCTGTTCTGAGTGGTTGGTTTTTATAAGCAGGCAAAATGGTTGGAAATGCTACAATCAGAAGCAGCCACTACAATATTTCAGCCACCAACACATCCCAGAGCCACTGGTGGTTCTGCAAGTAGTATTGAAGAGAATGAGATTCCCAGTGTATCTGCAAGACATTACAACAATGACGGCCTTCAGAAGAGATGGCCACCCTTCTGTGTACAAAAGGGCAGTGAGCCAAGAAGCGAGGCAGAAATTTGCAAAGGGCCTTTCCTCTGATTGCAGCCATTGGTGTCTTCCTGGTGTGCCTGATTCTTGGAATGAGATGCTCAGTGCATTGCTTTGACTATAATTAAATGTTTGTGATTAAAAATGAAGAAAATTTGTGAAGAGTTTAGAACAACTGCTCTCCAGAGCAATGTTGGTTTGGTTCATCTAGAGCTTGTCATTTGGTGTAATCCTAAATGGTTTTTTGGTGTTTTATTTATAAATTACTGTTATCAGATGGATAACAAGAGCTTGAATTTCATACTTATTGTTTTTGTGAGAAGAAAAGAAAAGTTGGTTATTGAACTAATTTATTTATTTGCCGTTGAGTTTTGTAGAATAGGATGGGTGCATTGTGGGATCCACACTTATATCTGGTTGTGATTTGGTTGTGTTACTGTCATTACTTTTTTCACAACCCTCACAATTCTAATTGTTTGACATTTTTGCTTAGCAACAATGTTTGAGAAGTAATTATAATCATACATGGAGAACAATCATGAATAAACATGTAAACACACAAAAAGCATAATCACTATATTAATCTGAATTTTGTGTAGACCGATTTAACAACAAACTGTTTGTTTAATTAATCAAATCATGTGATAAGATGTCATTCAACTATTTGGTCACATCTAATTAATAGCACAACACTTTATAAATACTCTCAAATATATTTACATTTTTTTAATGCTTATTTGGCTTTTATTATTAACTTAAATATCATTCAAGTTTCTAAAATCGTTTAGATCTTGTGTGCATGTTGTTTAAACAACGCAGACCATCATACGGAATGTTAGAGTTCGTTACCTAAAAAGGGACAAGAAATCTTTAAAATGCACATTTATTTGATGAAAGAAAACAAAATAGCTCAGTTCATGCAAAAGGCAAAGGATTGAAAAAGTAAAAGGGATCTTTTCCTTTTGCCTATTTAAATACTTGATTGCCGTAGAGTCCTCCCCCCATGTGAAGTTAGAACCTAAAATCATGGCTGGATTGGTTATCTTATTAAAAGATGACACTCACAAACGCATGGGAGAGCGAAATTATTGCAACAACCACTTTTCTCAAAGAAAACAAGAGAAATCATTCAGCATTGTAGCTTTGAAATGATGATGTTAGATAGAGGCACATTCTCTCTATCTGTTGCAAATTATGATGACAGAATGGGAAAGTAACCAACCATCTAGCACTTTAGACTTAATTTGCTCTTGATTGGTGGTACAATCAAAGCTCAAATTTTAAGGTAGAAAGTGGATACTAGCAATAATCTCATTTTGCAATGAAAAAGTTAACTACTAATTTCTTTCCCATACAATTTATGTCGTTTTCACAATGTAAGATGACAATGATTTACAATATTATCTTAAGATAAAAAAAAATACATCTATAAAATTTATCCCTATTTCATAAAATGAGATTATTTTAAATTAATCTCATTACATAACTAGCAATAACAAAATTGGAAATATTTCTCAATTCCTTTTAGTATCACAAGAATTCATATGAAAAAAAATTAATACGTCCATAACTATTATTCACTATATTTATTTCACTTTACAAATTTTAGAAGAAAAAAGTTCGATATACTTTTATTTTTGTAGTATATTATACACTCCCTTTAATAGGCCATGAAATTCATAGAATTGTGCATATCACAATTTGTGAAAGTGAATAATTTAGAAGTATTTCCAAAAGAATATATGTAGCAAAAGTCATCATAAAATATCATTATCTCGTTTAAATTAAGACCAATTTGATAGTAAGAATAGCTCCCCTCACTTGTAAAAGCTGGCTAGCTAACTACAACTAACGTTGACAAATCTGTTGACCTTTTTATTTGAACTGACAACAAAATCAGAACTAAGAAATAAACATTATATGGATATGGAATAAGATCCTTAACGGGCTGTATAAGGAAGGTGTAAGTTTGAAATTGGAGAAACCTTTTCATTACGTTATGGTAGCTTTACTTTGTAAGCACATGACCCTTAGATTGGCTCCAAGTCAGCATCATTGAATTACAAGCACAACTGATCGCAAATCAATCAATAAAACACCTTTCCACTGCTGCCGTAACTATCAAATGACAATTTTCTTCTTAGTATGATATTCCCTGTTTGAAATCATGAAAGAAATAAAGAATTCAATTCATTCAGAATTAGATTCATATGTAAAGTTTGATCATGATCTAATTTCAAGTGAATTGAATTCTACTTTTATAGTTTCTGCAAAAAAAATACATTACAGAAATGCTATCTAGCTAGGAGCAAATCTCCTCCTTAACTTATCAATCTCCTTGGAATTCAATCCAAAAGCCTTTTGCAGAAGCTCTTCTTTGATCCCAGAACCAAAAATAGCATTTGGAATTCTCATCAAGCCAGGGTTTTGGCTGTCAAAACTGCCCAGGATAGTAGCAGGTGTATCTCCAACATTAATCTGAAAGTGAATTAGGCCGCTTGGGAACACCATGACCTCTCCTTTCTCTATAACTTTGGCAAAAATCCGGTTACTCGTATCGACAAATCCGGAGTAAAGTTTTCCTTCCAGAACAAATGCAGCCTCTGTTGCTCTTGGGTGGAAGTGTGGCACATTGACACCACCAACATCAAAATCTGCTCTAACAAACGACATACCAAGAGTGTTTAAGCCTGGAAAGACATTTGAATTAACTGCTGTCGAAGCAAACCCAGTTTTCTTGAAGTTTCCGGGAGATTTTATCCCGGAAAAGGTAAAATCTTCTACTATGGCTGCAGATGAGTTCTTGCAGGATGAACTGTAGGCTGCAGATTCTCTGTTTGGTATACAGAAGTCCATTACTGGATCTGGGTCAGAAGCCAAAGCGAGAATGTTATGAAGCAGGAAAGATAACAGCAATATTGCTTTCAGGAACATTTTCTTGGAATGTCTTTTTCTAAGTGTCAGTATTTTGAAGATGGTGTTTCAGAGAATTGGAAATTCTGGAATACAAGAAAGATGCCCTGAACTGATAAGTGAAATAATTTAGATGGGCAACTTAATTCGGGGACTTGGTGTTCGGACAGAATTTTTCTTGACAGATTGTTGCATCAATTATTGTGAGCAGATGTACTTATAAACAAGAAAGTTTGGGTTCTTTGCTTTGAAATTAAGAGAGAAAGTTAGTTAGGCCACAGAATGAGGGCATCTGCTGACTCATGTTTGCTTTATTGCATTTTGTCGTTAATTGTTTATAATAAGGTTGAGTTGTTTCCACGTATTTGATCATTGCTTAAGCACAGGTGCTAAAAAGAGGGTGATGCTGGCCATTCCTTCTTCAATTAAATAATATATTCTTGACTGCTGAAATGCAATTAAAAAATTGATTTGCAGTTTCATACATAGGATCTGAAATTAGGTGGAAAATATACATGTTGAATTAAACAAATGAATATGTAGAATGATTGAAGAAAAATTAAAAGGGAAAAAAATGCATCCAAATATCAATTGAAGAGAGAATCAACCAAGTATACAAAACTGAGAAAGTGACTTGAAACCTAGTGAACATTTTATCAGCTCTCCATTGGTGAAAAAAGATTAAAAATAAATAAATAAATCGGAAGTATTTAAAGATAAGAGGATGTGCTTCAATCTCAAAACTACTCCATCCAACCTTACAAGATATCATTAGGAGTTGGTGGTAGAAATTAAATAACGGTGGAGTGAAAATGGAAGAGCTAAATTAGGAGATGAGATTATGTGCTTGCTTTGAAAGATAATAAAATGGAAGGAGTAGTATTATTTACATTTCCTTCATTCACAATCTTCCTTGTGACTAAGCATGTTGGGAAAAATATCCCCACTCCAAATACACATATATTAGACAATTAAATGAATCACAATATAACAATAAAGCACACAAACAATTTAATGTGAAAATTTTCAAATTTTTTAAAAATCACCAATGAGAAAAAATTTCATTATATCATCAAAGATTATAGAATAATGTGTATGAAGGTTTTTCATCATAGCCCCACAACTTTTTAACCATTAGCCCTATATATCTTCCAGACCCTTATCAAAATTTTCACATAACCTCTATAAGTACTCATATTATATCTCTTTCATACCTCAAACCTTTGGCTAATAAAAATATTTATAACTCATAAATACTTGTTTGATAAGGAATCCCAATTCAACTCTAACACAAAAGTCTTATTTAAATAAAAAATAATTCACAATAGAAAATAATCAATAATTAATAACAATTAGAATTTAAGTTAAACTCAACAAAGAACATGGCATAATTAGGACACACTAACTCCATTTGTTTTGAAACAAATGAAGTCATTTTGACTTAAACAACTGTGAGTTGTGAAGAATGTTACAAACATATACAAATAGCATTCTTCAAATTAGAGCAGTAGCTACTTGCATTCCTTTCCCAAGATACATTTTTAACTCACAATATGCAGTATTGAGTAATTTCATATGAACATCATTTGTTTTACATCTTTAGTTCTAAATCAAAAGTACGCAAATAGATGAATCAAAAAGCTAGCCATCTAATTTTTTGTTTTCAGTCTTTAAAGTAGTCCTCTTTTTCATTCTCTTGTTTCCCTTGTTCTTAAATAAGGAAATATTTTTAGTCCTACTATAACACTAAGATTTTTGTACTAATTCCATTTATAGTTTGACAATGTTTTGATATCATAATTAAATGATTGCCAAAATTAGGAGTCAATTTCCTTACTTATTAAAATACCACTAAAATTCTTAATACTACAGTAAAACCATAAATATTTCCTTAAATAGATACAAAGATGTCTAACTCGGGCCAATTTAAACCACAAATATCCTCAAGGAAATGATATAATGAAGGATATCTAGCAATGAAAATCCCTAATCTAATTGCAACTTCTTATTATTGCGACAATCATACGAGAACAAAACACTTTTGTTAGTTGTTGTTTCCTTTAATATGCAAGGCAAAAAGAAAAAAGTTCCAACAATAACCTATGACTTACAAGCATGCTTCTAGCCATGTCCTCTCACCAATGCTCGATAATAAGATCAAATATTGTACAACTTTATCTACTGAAATTAACTCAATTTGGACAATTATTTATATTTTTAGATATAATACATCTTCGTAGTCCATCTATTGGGAGGATATTTCATTATGGTGCATAAAAGAAGAAGTGAATTACTAATAATATGAAAAGATCATCTATAATTACTACTAAGAGATTAGCAATGGCTTGTTCAAGATTCCTTCTAGAAAGGATACATTTTCAAAGTGAAATACTCTTTCACAATCAAATGCAATAAAGCTAATTGCAAGCATTGCATCTCATAAATAACTAGCTAAAAATGTAGGAAAAGTAATGTCAAAATGTAAAGAACTATTGGAAATACATAATCTAAGAAAAAATATTTAGAAAAATGTCACACACTTTCTATCAAAGAAAAAAAAATTGGTGAAGGTGTGTTGTAAAAGAAAAGAAATGTAGGTTAGGTTTAGTTAACTTCTAAAATATAAGATATAATATTTTAAGTTATAATTAGTATTGGATGTCTATAAATAAACAACCTTCAACCTTTTATAAATGGAGCTTGAAGAGAAAAAACTCCTCAAGTGTAGTAATACTTGGTAAAAAATGTAATGTTATAATATTTTGTGTAAAACTTTCTACTGTTATTTGCTTCTCTATGTTTTGGCTTTGTTTCCTAATGTTTTTTCTAGTTTTTAACATGGTATCAGAATTTAAATGATCTTAGTGGATTGTGAGAAAAAAAAAAGAAAAACTAATAAGGCTTCCTCTCTATAAAAACCTTAAAAATACAAAGTGTTTGTTTATGGATTCAAGCAGCTTTTTTACTCTAGTCCCTCCCACTTCCATTAGAATTAACTTTCTTACATGGTAGTCAAGATGAAAGCCTATTTAAAGGTTTATGATATGTAAGAAGTAGTTGAAACCAGAACAAATAGCATATGAAGATGAAGAAAAAGTAGTATCAGCACTGCAAGAAAAAGGAAAAGAAAGATGTAAATATAGTAAAATTAAAAGAAAAATGCAAAGAAGAAACCTTTCAATAGAAAGGATTTACAAAAGATGATAATGATGATGATGATCCAATCAAAACTCTAGCAAGTTCAGGCAACATGAAAAATAAGATAAATACCTCCCCAAAATAAAGATCATGAATAAAGTGCTTCCTGCTTGCAATTGGTAAGAGAATTAAGAATTATGCTAAGGAGGCAATCCAAGAATTTATTTTTTAGTTAAACAAATTTTATGATATACTTTAAAAAAAATAAAGCTTTAGGTTATGCGCCTTTTCTAGATTAAGGAAAAGTGTTGGAAATAGCTAATCTAAGAAAAAAAATAGAAAAATGTTATACATTTTCTATCAAAGAAAAGAAATAGTTAGTTAAAAGTTTATTGTAAAAGAAAAGAAATGTATGTTAAGTCTAGTTAACCTATAAGATACAAGATGTAATATTTTAAGTTGCAATTAGTATTGCATGTCTATAAAGAGACATCCTTCAGCCTTTTATAATTGGAGCTCTCACAAAAAAGAGAAAACTCCCTAAGTGCAATAATATTTAATAAAAAACATAATGTTATGATGTTTTATGTGTGAACCTTTCAATTGTTATTTGCTTCTTTGCATTTTGGCTCTATTTTCCTTATGTTTCTTCTAGTTTTTTTAACAAGAACGAAGTAGGAAAGTGTCTAGCAGTTGTCATAGACGAAAGTCTTTTGGAAGCATGTATAAGATTTGACAATCTAAGAACTTAAAGTTAGGATATTCAATGACTATTGCCACGAAAAGCTTAGTTAAATAGCATCAAAGAATCTTCCATTATTTAACTTCCAATTTTATGCAAGTTAAATCTAACTCTAGCCTGAGATTGTGTCATTTCATTGTTCAAGTCCGGCCTTATTTTAAAATGAGATGTCTAAGTTCAACCTAATGTGAATTGATTTATGGCTATTCCATTTTTTCTTCCTTGTTAGGTTGATTCTCATTTTGTGACTTCATGTTTAAAGCCCTAGTGTTATTTTCATTTTTTTTATCTCTTTTTTACAAATTAAGCCCTTTTTATGGTTTTATCTTAGTAGGCATTGTAGTTTTTCTCTTAATGGCTATTGTACCCTTGTTTCATGTTGTGACAAAAAGAATTATTAATTTCATCCTGAAATTATAAAATGTTAGTAAAATATTTATTTAATTATATAAAATTATAATTTTATTCTTAAATAATAATTTGTATACAATTTTATCATTTCATATAGATAACTTCATCCCTGAATCATATAACTAGACAATAAAATTATTTGTATGAATTATTATTTAGAAAATAATTTATAACTTTATATAATTCAAAATTATTTTACTAGTATATATAATTTTAGGGGCAAAAATTGATTATCTTATCCAAAAATAATAATAACTCCCAAAAATATGAATATAGTATATGTAATATAAATTGGATTAATCTTTATTTTGAATGTAAGAGGGAAACATTGGTATATTGATTGCACTAGTGTACCATTAAAATTAATTATCAAATTTTATTTATTCTGTGTTGTATTATATATGTGAATGAAATTCAATAACTTAAACTAATGATGTACTGATGCAACTAGTGTACCATAATTATCACTTAAATGTACATCCAAACTCAACCTACTTTCTAAAAAAGGACTCCTAAAAAAATTTAGGCTAAACATTTTTTCTTTATCTAATCCTTACAACTTTTTTCTTTATCTAATCCTTACCATTAGACCTAATTACTTAATCAAAATTCTAATTTTATCGAGATTGATCTAACCCTAAAATTGAGTCAGATTACATTTGCACACCCCTAATGAATGTAAGACATGAATGTGATGGGATATATTTCAAGGTAAAAAGAATAGAGAATAAGGATGTAGAAGTAAGTGTTTGATTAAGACAATATACTTGAAAAGTATAGCTAACTTAGGGGCATGTTCGCTTTATCAATCAATCTATAACATTAAATCATAGTATTCCTCTCTTTTACAAATATAGATGTTAGGAATTAACAAATGGAGATTATTAACCAACATAAAAGATCAACATCAATATATAAAATACCTACTCCCGACTTGTAATGGACTTGATAATTTTTCCGGTTCCATTAGATTAGGTACATTCTGATTAACACTTAAACTGAAGGACAATATTTTGCTTCTAGCAGTACTTCTTCTCTTGTCTACTATTATTTTTTAGAATAATTTTTAGTAATAAATTGAAAGCATGCTTGCTTTCTTTAATACTTTTCCTTTGTTGAAGTTTCTATCTTCCCCTATTTGGAGCATCCTCTTTAACACAAATCTTTTTGCTGAGACCAAGCTAGATATATCACCTACACTAGGAAATTGATACAAATTAGTGTTGGCATTGCACTTAATGATTAGGTTTTTAAAGCCCAAGCAATCTGAGAATCATTTATGGTATATGCAACATCTAAATTCTCCCTAAGTCTAGTTCTGCACCTACCAACTAGCCCTTAGATGAAGCTAAAAATAACTCTTTGTTCATGCTATCTGTTGAACTTGTGTGTTCTTCTATCATGATAAGTTGTCTGATATTAGCTTACATCTTGTATGAGCTTAGTCACTTGGTTCATAATTCTATTAACATTGGAAGCATTCACAACTACCTTAAATGGTGAAAACAATCTAGCACCATCAAATGATCAAGTTAAATTGCATTTTAGAATATTTTAGTATGGATGAGTAACTTATTGATACATCATACCTATTGGCTATTGATAATGATCATCCCTTTGATCCTTTAATGAGGTAATAATGGATAGCCTTTGCTTATTAGCCCTAACCTTCTAAACGGTTAGGATTCAACTTAAATTATAATCATTTTCAATTTGTAATTTATTTCTTCTATGACTAATTTTTTATTCAAATTAGTATTTTCATCAAATTATTTATTATTTCTTATTTTAAATTAAAATTCTCTTATCAAACAAGTCTTTTAAGTCCTATAAATATGTTGTATTTAGGCAATAATAATTTGTCAAAAAAATTAATGTAAAAGAGTTTATATTTATAAGTTTTTTTGGGAACTATCTAAAATCTCATAATTCATTCTTTTTTTAGTAAGATTTTTAGAATAAAGAGTATATATTATAAAATATTTATAGTAAATTTAGCATGTGAACTTAAAAATTATTATATTATTTTTATTTTTCTATAATTTTTCTAAATTAATGGTGGTAGTTTCTTGTCTTTATTTATAAAATAAATTAAAAGTTGAATTATGTTAAATATATATATAGATATATACCCGCACTTTATCACTATGTTTTCCTAGCATAGGTAAAGGGTAGGTCGATAATTATATTGAAGGGCACTTTAACGAGTAATCTAAATGGTTTTCTTCTAAGACTTAAGATGCTCTTCAAGCCAACCAAGTTGTTCAACAAAGATGACAAGCACATATTTATTACAAAGTTGGCTATTCACCAGAGGTGACTAACCCATGCTCATAATGGACAAAAAGGATTAAAAACTCTATTTTAATTGTTGAAGTATTTGATTTACATTAACTTTATTTTTAAAGTAAAATTCCTTTCTATTTATTTTTTAAATTTTAAATTTAAATAAAATTATATTCCTTAAAATAGAGTTTTAGTCCAACTTTAAATATAAAAAAGAAATCCGCCATATAGAAAAAAGGAAATATAAGCTTTGAAAATACTCCAAGTTAACTTTCCTCCAATACTTTTTTTTGGGTACTTTTGAGACTAAGGATATGTTTATTTTTCAAAAAAAAAGTATTTCATAAGAAAATCTTATTAAATTATACAACTTATTTTATTCATCTCATCTTTTTTTTTAAATCATATGAATGATTCAATCACTACACATATACATACATATCAAAGATCAAATTTTGAATATAGAAAAAGTTAAAAAACCTTTAATAGATGTTAAATGTTACTTAAGTTAAAGATTCTCGATATTAATTTCATTTTCATAAGAATAAAGATTTTTTTAAACTAAATTTATTTATTAGTTTTTATTAATCTTAATTACAAGGTTTTTAAATTTGGACCGACCCGACCGGTTCAATCGATCAGACCGGCACTCGGGTGAGAAAATAGTCCGGATGGACCTTTAAATCGAACTTGAAAAAAACTCGAGTTAGCCCGATAAAAATCGATTGAACTGCCAACCTGGTTAACCTAATGACCCGATTCGTCTAGTTTTTATTTTATTTTTATCCAATTCAAAAGCTTAATGTACAAAAAGTTCTAACTAAATTTAAAAATTTATTATATGTTCAAATATTAAAGTGAATAAAAATTTTTGAATTATATTTACTATTACTATTATATTATTTAAAATACTTTATAAATAAGTATTGTTTGAAATAATCTTTCAATAAGCAATTATGAAATATTTCAAGACACAACTATCTTATTTAATTTATATTTTTTATGTCTTAGGGTTTACAACTTTATCATCTATTTATCATAATATGAATTGCTATTATTTTTTACTTATATTAAAGTATATATTAAAAATAATATCTTACTAGTATAAGTAAACTCACTAAAATATAAATTTTAGCAAATGATATTCTTGCAATTTGAATACAAAACATTATGCTTCAACTGTTTTAAAGGTTTTTCATATCAATTTTTATATTAATTATTCCTTCTATTTCTATGTTACTCATAATTTTAATAAAATTAATATTTATTTATATTTTAAAAATATAGTAATAAACTTATATTAATTAAATAAATTTATTTTTATATTACATATATGTAATATAAAAATAAATTTATTTAATTAATATAAGTTTATTACTATATTTTTAAAAATATAAATAAATATTAATTTTATTAAAATTATGAGTAACATAGAAATAGAAGGAATAATTAATATAAAAATTGATATGAAAAACCTTTAAAACAGTTGAAGCATAATGTTTTGTATTCAAATTGCAAGAATATCATTTGCTAAAAATTTATATTTTAGTGAGTTTACTTATACTAGTAAGATATTATTTTTAATATATACTTTAATATAAAGTAAAAAATAATAGCAATTCATATTATGATAAATAGATGATAAAGTTGTAAACCCTAAGACATAAAAAATATAAATTAAATAAGATAGTTGTGTCTTGAAATATTCATAATTGCTTATTGAAAGATTATTTCAAACAATACTTATTTATAAAGTATTTTAAATAATATAATAGTAATAGTAAATATAATTCAAAAATTTTTATTCACTTTAATATTTGAACATATAATAAATTTTTAAATTTAGTTAGAACTTTTTGTACATTAAGCTTTTGAATTGGATAAAAATAAAATAAAAACTAGACGAATCGGGTCATTAGGTTAACCAGGTTGGCAGTTCAACCGATTTTTTATCGGGCTAACTCGAGTTTTTTTCAAGTTCGATTTAAAGGTCCATCCGGACTATTTTCTCACCCGAGTGCCGGTCTGATCGATTGAACCGGTCGGGTCAGTCCAAATTTAAAAACCTTGTAATTAAGATTAATAAAAACTAATAAATAAATTTAGTTTAAAAAAATCTTTATTCTTATGAAAATGAAATTAATATCGAGAATCTTTAACTTAAGTAACATTTAACATCTATTAAAGGTTTTTTAACTTTTTCTATATTCAAAATTTGATCTTTGATATGTATGTATATGTGTAGTGATTGAATCATTCATATGATTTAAAAAAAAAGATGAGATGAATAAAATAAGTTGTATAATTTAATAAGATTTTCTTATGAAATACTTTTTTTTTGAAAAATAAACATATCCTTAGTCTCAAAAGTACCCAAAAAAAAAGTATTGGAGGAAAGTTAACTTGGAGTATTTTCAAAGCTTATATTCCTTTTTTCTATATGGCGGATTTCTTTTTTATATTTAAAGTTGGACTAAAACTCTATTTTAAGGAATATAATTTTATTTAAATTTAAAATTTAAAAATAAATAGAAAGGAATTTTACTTTAAAAATAAAGTTAATGTAAATCAAATACTTCAACAATTAAAATAGAGTTTTTAATCCTTTTTGTCCATTATGAGCATGGGTTAGTCACCTCTGGTGAATAGCCAACTTTGTAATAAATATGTGCTTGTCATCTTTGTTGAACAACTTGGTTGGCTTGAAGAGCATCTTAAGTCTTAGAAGAAAACCATTTAGATTACTCGTTAAAGTGCCCTTCAATATAATTATCGACCTACCCTTTACCTATGCTAGGAAAACATAGTGATAAAGTGCGGGTATATATCTATATATATATTTAACATAATTCAACTTTTAATTTATTTTATAAATAAAGACAAGAAACTACCACCATTAATTTAGAAAAATTATAGAAAAATAAAATAATATAATAATTTTTAAGTTCACATGCTAAATTTACTATAAATATTTTATAATATATACTCTTTATTCTAAAAATCTTACTAAAAAAAGAATGAATTATGAGATTTTAGATAGTTCCCAAAAAAACTTATAAATATAAACTCTTTTACATTAATTTTTTGACAAATTATTATTGCCTAAATACAACATATTTATAGGACTTAAAAGACTTGTTTGATAAGAGAATTTTAATTTAAAATAAGAAATAATAAATAATTTGATGAAAATACTAATTTGAATAAAAAATTAGTCATAGAAGAAATAAATTACAAATTGAAAATGATTATAATTTAAGTTGAATCCTAACCGTTTAGAAGGTTAGGGCTAATAAGCAAAGGCTATCCATTATTACCTCATTAAAGGATCAAAGGGATGATCATTATCAATAGCCAATAGGTATGATGTATCAATAAGTTTACTCATCCATACTAAAATATTCTAAAATGCAATTTAACTTGATCATTTGATGGTGCTAGATTGTTTTCACCATTTAAGGTAGTTGTGAATGCTTCCAATGTTAATAGAATTATGAACCAAGTGACTAAGCTCATACAAGATGTAAGCTAATATCAGACAACTTATCATGATAGAAGAACACACAAGTTCAACAGATAGCATGAACAAAGAGTTATTTTTAGCTTCATCTAAGGGCTAGTTGGTAGGTGCAGAACTAGACTTAGGGAGAATTTAGATGTTGCATATACCATAAATGATTCTCAGATTGCTTGGGCTTTAAAAACCTAATCATTAAGTGCAATGCCAACACTAATTTGTATCAATTTCCTAGTGTAGGTGATATATCTAGCTTGGTCTCAGCAAAAAGATTTGTGTTAAAGAGGATGCTCCAAATAGGGGAAGATAGAAACTTCAACAAAGGAAAAGTATTAAAGAAAGCAAGCATGCTTTCAATTTATTACTAAAAATTATTCTAAAAATAATAGTAGACAAGAGAAGAAGTACTGCTAGAAGCAAAATATTGTCCTTCAGTTTAAGTGTTAATCAGAATGTACCTAATCTAATGGAACCGGAAAAATTATCAAGTCCATTACAAGTCGGGAGTAGGTATTTTATATATTGATGTTGATCTTTTATGTTGGTTAATAATCTCCATTTGTTAATTCCTAACATCTATATTTGTAAAAGAGAGGAATACTATGATTTAATGTTATAGATTGATTGATAAAGCGAACATGCCCCTAAGTTAGCTATACTTTTCAAGTATATTGTCTTAATCAAACACTTACTTCTACATCCTTATTCTCTATTCTTTTTACCTTGAAATATATCCCATCACATTCATGTCTTACATTCATTAGGGGTGTGCAAATGTAATCTGACTCAATTTTAGGGTTAGATCAATCTCGATAAAATTAGAATTTTGATTAAGTAATTAGGTCTAATGGTAAGGATTAGATAAAGAAAAAAGTTGTAAGGATTAGATAAAGAAAAAATGTTTAGCCTAAATTTTTTTAGGAGTCCTTTTTTAGAAAGTAGGTTGAGTTTGGATGTACATTTAAGTGATAATTATGGTACACTAGTTGCATCAGTACATCATTAGTTTAAGTTATTGAATTTCATTCACATATATAATACAACACAGAATAAATAAAATTTGATAATTAATTTTAATGGTACACTAGTGCAATCAATATACCAATGTTTCCCTCTTACATTCAAAAATAAAGATTAATCCAATTTATATTACATATACTATATTCATATTTTTGGGAGTTATTATTATTTTGGATAAGATAATCAATTTTGCCCCTAAAATTATATATACTAGTAAAATAATTTTTGAATTATATAAAGTTATAAATTATTTTCTAAATAATAATTCATACAAATAATTTTATTGTCTAGTTATATGATTCAGGGATGAAGTTATCTATATGAAATGATAAAATTGTATACAAATTATTATTTAAGAATAAAATTATAATTTTATATAATTAAATAAATATTTTACTAACATTTTATAATTTCAGGATGAAATTAATAATTCTTTTTGTCACAACATGAAACAAGGGTACAATAGCCATTAAGAGAAAAACTACAATGCCTACTAAGATAAAACCATAAAAAGGGCTTAATTTGTAAAAAAGAGATAAAAAAAATGAAAATAACACTAGGGCTTTAAACATGAAGTCACAAAATGAGAATCAACCTAACAAGGAAGAAAAAATGGAATAGCCATAAATCAATTCACATTAGGTTGAACTTAGACATCTCATTTTAAAATAAGGCCGGACTTGAACAATGAAATGACACAATCTCAGGCTAGAGTTAGATTTAACTTGCATAAAATTTGGAAGTTAAATAATGGAAGATTCTTTGATGCTATTTAACTAAGCTTTTCGTGGCAATAGTCATTGAATATCCTAACTTTAAGTTCTTAGATTGTCAAATCTTATACATGCTTCCAAAAGACTTTCGTCTATGACAACTGCTAGACACTTTCCTACTTCGTTCTTGTTAAAAAAACTAGAAGAAACATAAGGAAAATAGAGCCAAAATGCAAAGAAGCAAATAACAATTGAAAGGTTCACACATAAAACATCATAACATTATGTTTTTTATTAAATATTATTGCACTTAGGGAGTTTTCTCTTTTTTGTGAGAGCTCCAATTATAAAAGGCTGAAGGATGTCTCTTATAGACATGCAATACTAATTGCAACTTAAAATATTACATCTTGTATCTTATAGGTTAACTAGACTTAACATACATTTCTTTTCTTTTACAATAAACTTTTAACTAACTATTTCTTTTCTTTGATAGAAAATGTATAACATTTTTCTATTTTTTTCTTAGATTAGCTATTTCCAACACTTTTCCTTAATCTAGAAAAGGCGCATAACCTAAAGCTTTATTTTTTTTAAAGTATATCATAAAATTTGTTTAACTAAAAAATAAATTCTTGGATTGCCTCCTTAGCATAATTCTTAATTCTCTTACCAATTGCAAGCAGGAAGCACTTTATTCATGATCTTTATTTTGGGGAGGTATTTATCTTATTTTTCATGTTGCCTGAACTTGCTAGAGTTTTGATTGGATCATCATCATCATTATCATCTTTTGTAAATCCTTTCTATTGAAAGGTTTCTTCTTTGCATTTTTCTTTTAATTTTACTATATTACATCTTTCTTTTCCTTTTTCTTGCAGTGCTGATACTACTTTTTCTTCATCTTCATATGCTATTTGTTCTGGTTTCAACTACTTCTTACATATCATAAACCTTTAAATAGGCTTTCATCTTGACTACCATGTAAGAAAGTTAATTCTAATGGAAGTGGGAGGGACTAGAGTAAAAAAGCTGCTTGAATCCATAAACAAACACTTTGTATTTTTAAGGTTTTTATAGAGAGGAAGCCTTATTAGTTTTTCTTTTTTTTTTCTCACAATCCACTAAGATCATTTAAATTCTGATACCATGTTAAAAACTAGAAAAAACATTAGGAAAACAAAGCCAAAACATAGAGAAGCAAATAACAGTAGAAAGTTTTACACAAAATATTATAACATTACATTTTTTACCAAGTATTACTACACTTGAGGAGTTTTTTCTCTTCAAGCTCCATTTATAAAAGGTTGAAGGTTGTTTATTTATAGACATCCAATACTAATTATAACTTAAAATATTATATCTTATATTTTAGAAGTTAACTAAACCTAACCTACATTTCTTTTCTTTTACAACACACCTTCACCAATTTTTTTTTCTTTGATAGAAAGTGTGTGACATTTTTCTAAATATTTTTTCTTAGATTATGTATTTCCAATAGTTCTTTACATTTTGACATTACTTTTCCTACATTTTTAGCTAGTTATTTATGAGATGCAATGCTTGCAATTAGCTTTATTGCATTTGATTGTGAAAGAGTATTTCACTTTGAAAATGTATCCTTTCTAGAAGGAATCTTGAACAAGCCATTGCTAATCTCTTAGTAGTAATTATAGATGATCTTTTCATATTATTAGTAATTCACTTCTTCTTTTATGCACCATAATGAAATATCCTCCCAATAGATGGACTACGAAGATGTATTATATCTAAAAATATAAATAATTGTCCAAATTGAGTTAATTTCAGTAGATAAAGTTGTACAATATTTGATCTTATTATCGAGCATTGGTGAGAGGACATGGCTAGAAGCATGCTTGTAAGTCATAGGTTATTGTTGGAACTTTTTTCTTTTTGCCTTGCATATTAAAGGAAACAACAACTAACAAAAGTGTTTTGTTCTCGTATGATTGTCGCAATAATAAGAAGTTGCAATTAGATTAGGGATTTTCATTGCTAGATATCCTTCATTATATCATTTCCTTGAGGATATTTGTGGTTTAAATTGGCCCGAGTTAGACATCTTTGTATCTATTTAAGGAAATATTTATGGTTTTACTGTAGTATTAAGAATTTTAGTGGTATTTTAATAAGTAAGGAAATTGACTCCTAAATTTTGGCAATCATTTAATTATGATATCAAAACATTGTCAAACTATAAATGGAATTAGTACAAAAATCTTAGTGTTATAGTAGGACTAAAAATATTTCCTTATTTAAGAACAAGGGAAACAAGAGAATGAAAAAGAGGACTACTTTAAAGACTGAAAACAAAAAATTAGATGGCTAGCTTTTTGATTCATCTATTTGCGTACTTTTGATTTAGAACTAAAGATGTAAAACAAATGATGTTCATATGAAATTACTCAATACTGCATATTGTGAGTTAAAAATGTATCTTGGGAAAGGAATGCAAGTAGCTACTGCTCTAATTTGAAGAATGCTATTTGTATATGTTTGTAACATTCTTCACAACTCACAGTTGGTTTAAGTCAAAATGACTTCATTTGTTTCAAAACAAATGGAGTTAGTGTGTCCTAATTATGCCATGTTCTTTGTTGAGTTTAACTTAAATTCTAATTGTTATTAATTATTGATTATTTTCTATTGTGAATTATTTTTTATTTAAATAAGACTTTTGTGTTAGAGTTGAATTGGGATTCCTTATCAAACAAGTATTTATGAGTTATAAATATTTTTATTAGCCAAAGGTTTGAGGTATGAAAGAGATATAATATGAGTACTTATAGAGGTTATGTGAAAATTTTGATAAGGGTCTGGAAGATATATAGGGCTAATGGTTAAAAAGTTGTGGGGCTATGATGAAAAACCTTCATACACATTATTCTATAATCTTTGATGATATAATGAAATTTTTTCTCATTGGTGATTTTTAAAAAATTTGAAAATTTTCACATTAAATTGTTTGTGTGCTTTATTGTTATATTGTGATTCATTTAATTGTCTAATATATGTGTATTTGGAGTGGGGATATTTTTCCCAACATGCTTAGTCACAAGGAAGATTGTGAATGAAGGAAATGTAAATAATACTACTCCTTCCATTTTATTATCTTTCAAAGCAAGCACATAATCTCATCTCCTAATTTAGCTCTTCCATTTTCACTCCACCGTTATTTAATTTCTACCACCAACTCCTAATGATATCTTGTAAGGTTTGGATGGAGTAGTTTTGAGATTGAAGCACATCCTCTTATCTTTAAATACTTCCGATTTATTTATTTATTTTTAATCTTTTTTCACCAATGGAGAGCTGATAAAATGTTCACTAGGTTTCAAGTCACTTTCTCAGTTTTGTATACTTGGTTGATTCTCTCTTCAATTGATATTTGGATGCATTTTTTTCCCTTTTAATTTTTCTTCAATCATTCTACATATTCATTTGTTTAATTCAACATGTATATTTTCCACCTAATTTCAGATCCTATGTATGAAACTGCAAATCAATTTTTTAATTGCATTTCAGCAGTCAAGAATATATTATTTAATTGAAGAAGGAATGGCCAGCATCACCCTCTTTTTAGCACCTGTGCTTAAGCAATGATCAAATACGTGGAAACAACTCAACCTTATTATAAACAATTAACGACAAAATGCAATAAAGCAAACATGAGTCAGCAGATGCCCTCATTCTGTGGCCTAACTAACTTTCTCTCTTAATTTCAAAGCAAAGAACCCAAACTTTCTTGTTTATAAGTACATCTGCTCACAATAATTGATGCAACAATCTGTCAAGAAAAATTCTGTCCGAACACCAAGTCCCCGAATTAAGTTGCCCATCTAAATTATTTCACTTATCAGTTCAGGGCATCTTTCTTGTATTCCAGAATTTCCAATTCTCTGAAACACCATCTTCAAAATACTGACACTTAGAAAAAGACATTCCAAGAAAATGTTCCTGAAAGCAATATTGCTGTTATCTTTCCTGCTTCATAACATTCTCGCTTTGGCTTCTGACCCAGATCCAGTAATGGACTTCTGTATACCAAACAGAGAATCTGCAGCCTACAGTTCATCCTGCAAGAACTCATCTGCAGCCATAGTAGAAGATTTTACCTTTTCCGGGATAAAATCTCCCGGAAACTTCAAGAAAACTGGGTTTGCTTCGACAGCAGTTAATTCAAATGTCTTTCCAGGCTTAAACACTCTTGGTATGTCGTTTGTTAGAGCAGATTTTGATGTTGGTGGTGTCAATGTGCCACACTTCCACCCAAGAGCAACAGAGGCTGCATTTGTTCTGGAAGGAAAACTTTACTCCGGATTTGTCGATACGAGTAACCGGATTTTTGCCAAAGTTATAGAGAAAGGAGAGGTCATGGTGTTCCCAAGCGGCCTAATTCACTTTCAGATTAATGTTGGAGATACACCTGCTACTATCCTGGGCAGTTTTGACAGCCAAAACCCTGGCTTGATGAGAATTCCAAATGCTATTTTTGGTTCTGGGATCAAAGAAGAGCTTCTGCAAAAGGCTTTTGGATTGAATTCCAAGGAGATTGATAAGTTAAGGAGGAGATTTGCTCCTAGCTAGATAGCATTTCTGTAATGTATTTTTTTTGCAGAAACTATAAAAGTAGAATTCAATTCACTTGAAATTAGATCATGATCAAACTTTACATATGAATCTAATTCTGAATGAATTGAATTCTTTATTTCTTTCATGATTTCAAACAGGGAATATCATACTAAGAAGAAAATTGTCATTTGATAGTTACGGCAGCAGTGGAAAGGTGTTTTATTGATTGATTTGCGATCAGTTGTGCTTGTAATTCAATGATGCTGACTTGGAGCCAATCTAAGGGTCATGTGCTTACAAAGTAAAGCTACCATAACGTAATGAAAAGGTTTCTCCAATTTCAAACTTACACCTTCCTTATACAGCCCGTTAAGGATCTTATTCCATATCCATATAATGTTTATTTCTTAGTTCTGATTTTGTTGTCAGTTCAAATAAAAAGGTCAACAGATTTGTCAACGTTAGTTGTAGTTAGCTAGCCAGCTTTTACAAGTGAGGGGAGCTATTCTTACTATCAAATTGGTCTTAATTTAAACGAGATAATGATATTTTATGATGACTTTTGCTACATATATTCTTTTGGAAATACTTCTAAATTATTCACTTTCACAAATTGTGATATGCACAATTCTATGAATTTCATGGCCTATTAAAGGGAGTGTATAATATACTACAAAAATAAAAGTATATCGAACTTTTTTCTTCTAAAATTTGTAAAGTGAAATAAATATAGTGAATAATAGTTATGGACGTATTAATTTTTTTCATATGAATTCTTGTGATACTAAAAGGAATTGAGAAATATTTCCAATTTTGTTATTGCTAGTTATGTAATGAGATTAATTTAAAATAATCTCATTTTATGAAATAGGGATAAATTTTATAGATGTATTTTTTTTTATCTTAAGATAATATTGTAAATCATTGTCATCTTACATTGTGAAAACGACATAAATTGTATGGGAAAGAAATTAGTAGTTAACTTTTTCATTGCAAAATGAGATTATTGCTAGTATCCACTTTCTACCTTAAAATTTGAGCTTTGATTGTACCACCAATCAAGAGCAAATTAAGTCTAAAGTGCTAGATGGTTGGTTACTTTCCCATTCTGTCATCATAATTTGCAACAGATAGAGAGAATGTGCCTCTATCTAACATCATCATTTCAAAGCTACAATGCTGAATGATTTCTCTTGTTTTCTTTGAGAAAAGTGGTTGTTGCAATAATTTCGCTCTCCCATGCGTTTGTGAGTGTCATCTTTTAATAAGATAACCAATCCAGCCATGATTTTAGGTTCTAACTTCACATGGGGGGAGGACTCTACGGCAATCAAGTATTTAAATAGGCAAAAGGAAAAGATCCCTTTTACTTTTTCAATCCTTTGCCTTTTGCATGAACTGAGCTATTTTGTTTTCTTTCATCAAATAAATGTGCATTTTAAAGATTTCTTGTCCCTTTTTAGGTAACGAACTCTAACATTCCGTATGATGGTCTGCGTTGTTTAAACAACATGCACACAAGATCTAAACGATTTTAGAAACTTGAATGATATTTAAGTTAATAATAAAAGCCAAATAAGCATTAAAAAAATGTAAATATATTTGAGAGTATTTATAAAGTGTTGTGCTATTAATTAGATGTGACCAAATAGTTGAATGACATCTTATCACATGATTTGATTAATTAAACAAACAGTTTGTTGTTAAATCGGTCTACACAAAATTCAGATTAATATAGTGATTATGCTTTTTGTGTGTTTACATGTTTATTCATGATTGTTCTCCATGTATGATTATAATTACTTCTCAAACATTGTTGCTAAGCAAAAATGTCAAACAATTAGAATTGTGAGGGTTGTGAAAAAAGTAATGACAGTAACACAACCAAATCACAACCAGATATAAGTGTGGATCCCACAATGCACCCATCCTATTCTACAAAACTCAACGGCAAATAAATAAATTAGTTCAATAACCAACTTTTCTTTTCTTCTCACAAAAACAATAAGTATGAAATTCAAGCTCTTGTTATCCATCTGATAACAGTAATTTATAAATAAAACACCAAAAAACCATTTAGGATTACACCAAATGACAAGCTCTAGATGAACCAAACCAACATTGCTCTGGAGAGCAGTTGTTCTAAACTCTTCACAAATTTTCTTCATTTTTAATCACAAACATTTAATTATAGTCAAAGCAATGCACTGAGCATCTCATTCCAAGAATCAGGCACACCAGGAAGACACCAATGGCTGCAATCAGAGGAAAGGCCCTTTGCAAATTTCTGCCTCGCTTCTTGGCTCACTGCCCTTTTGTACACAGAAGGGTGGCCATCTCTTCTGAAGGCCGTCATTGTTGTAATGTCTTGCAGATACACTGGGAATCTCATTCTCTTCAATACTACTTGCAGAACCACCAGTGGCTCTGGGATGTGTTGGTGGCTGAAATATTGTAGTGGCTGCTTCTGATTGTAGCATTTCCAACCATTTTGCCTGCTTATAAAAACCAACCACTCAGAACAGCAAGCAAGTATAATGAAGAAAATCGCTAGTCACACTCTTGTTCATTCACAACTCTATCACAAATATATACGTGACATAATTTAAATTAAATTGATCCCAACTTTTGCAATAGAAGTCAAACTGAATTGGTAGCAGGTGGAAGAATACATTTGTTAGATACAGAATTCAAATTTGTTCAAGAAATTCTCTCAAGTTTCAAACTTTCAAGGAAGTTATGTGATTTTCTAAGAAAGTTGCAAATTTTTAGGGGACAGAGTAAAAATTTTTTAATAAAATCTTACAACCTTTTAATAAAAAGAAAAATGTTGTAATTGCAACGGCCATACTTACAACAATACACACACACACACAAATTCTGAGGTGGTGTCAATGCTCACCTTTTCAAGGTAGCATCCCAGCGAATACCCTCTAACAAATGACTTTCATTTGTTAGACACAGAATTTCTCTTACAAATCGGATTATGGAAAGAACAAAACTGTTCTGTAATCGATAGCTTGAAACTCAATTTTAATTTCTATTTTTGATGTATATAGAATTGTTTTGAAGAATTATGAATGGAAACTAAGAAATTAATTCCGTGTCCTTGCTTCGATAAACCAATGATATATATAAAAAATGAGAATCTAGGCAGATGAAAAAGGTAAATTTGACCTGTTATGCCTGGGAGACATGCTTCGGAAAATGACGCGGGTTTTGCGGGGGTTAAGATTGAGATCCACCCATCTTGCCCACGTACTTAGTCCCTTCTCATATGCAACCATTGGATTTATGTTTCTAATCAATCTATTTCCCTCCATGTAATAATCCCACCTGCCAAACATTACGATATATATGTCAAATCGAGATATCATTGGCAATGCAGAGGGAACCAGAGAATGTGAAGACTTTCTTACGAACTAGTTTGATCAGAGTGAGTCCACCAATGGGCAGAATCAAATGCCAGAATATCAACTCCTCTCCAGTACTTTGCATTCTCTTCTATCCAATCCAAATGTAAAATTCTCTTATTGTCAGGTCCTTTTTTCAGTTCCACCAGCAATGGTGCCCAGAAGAACTCTATTGAAGTATCAAAATCCTGCGAGTCAAAATCATAGTTATCTTTAAAACAATAATGGTTAACAATTTTAGAAGACATTCAAATATACTTCAAGAAAAGAAAGAAAGAAGTAAGAGTGCGGAATCCACACTCATACAATGGGACCCACCTATATTTTCGTATAACTCTAAGTCCCAAAAGGCAAATATGGATTGCTTAAATTTTAATAATAATATATTTTTTATTATAAAAAAATTAAGAATAGGATAGATTGTTCCATTCTAAAATCAGGATATATCATTAGATTTTTTAAGAACTTACGGATTATCTAATCCATTGACATATGGCTAAGTGAATACTTAAATCTAAAAATTGATTTTCTTACTTAACAAAATGTAAAATGTAGAAGGTAGTGCTAAAATTTTGCAACAGAAATATTTCCACTCAAAAGAAAGTAGAATTTCTGAGTTCAGAGGTAATTGTTACCATAGCGTGGAAGGCCATTAAAGGGCCATTGTAAGTGACCCTTTTTCTGGCAGTAGGAATTACTCCTTGTACTAAGCACACCAGAGACTCCCATTGGTTTCTCATTATAGAATCACCAACCAGCATTATTCTCTTTCCTCTCATTCTTCCAAGAAACCTCAGTGCATCAAACCTATGCCACAAACAAGTCAAAATTTTTAGTTACAGGATTTCCTTCAGTGTAGGCAATGTTGCAATTTAAAACGGCATTTAAAATTTTGTATTCAAATAAGAATATCTGAATGAATAGAGATACCTTGGGATAGAACAACCATATGGCTTCCACTTCCACTTCTCATAATCAGAATCAGGTCTTCCATTCTTTTGACATGTAACTGCTGTACTAAGATAAGGACAGTTTGTATCATAGAGAGGGTAAGACTGATCATAAACCCATTTTCCAACTGAAAAGTCACATTTTTTTGTGGAAACTCTCCTGGCTTGGACCATGTTAACGTTGTCGGCTTCCACGGCGAGGCCGGCCGGTACGTCCGCCGGATTTAGCAGTGATAATGTGTACTGCAGGAAGGACAGGAAAATGGTGCAGAAGAAGAAAAAGGAGAGAAAGTGAAGCTCTAGTTTTGCCATTGAAGAACAAGTGAGTAAGAAGGGTCCAAGTAAAATATGAGAATGGTTTGGTAATTTTTAAGGGCCTTCTGTTGGCTAAAAGGGTACCATCAAGGCATGACTTGCGGTAGTTTGTGGACCATATGCACATGTAGCTTTTCATTTTACTTCGTCAGATAGCGGAGCAGTTTGACTCACGTTGAAAGTAAATTTCGACGGAATATTAAAGTTTTTAAAATGCAATTTTTCATATGAATTTTTTTGTGATGTATTTAAAATTATTTAATTAATGCTGAAAAGTAATATTTTCAAAATATAATTATTTATATTTTATTTAGTTTAATTTTAAATTTTTTTAATTTTTTAATAAAATAATTAATATATTTTTAATATTATTATAATATAAATTAATAAATTTTAATTATTATTAGTCAAATTTAATAAAAATAATTTTATTTTTATATTTATAAAAATACAGAAAGTTGAAATTATTTAAAAAGAAGTGAATAAGTAATTTTCGATACTCTCTACAAAAATTAAAACTTCTAAAAAATTAATTTTTTAATTTATTAGATAATAAATAATTAAAAAATTCATTCCATTTTTATTTTTTAAAAAATAAAATTTCTTATGTCGTTATTACTACGAACCAAACCTGCAAAATGTGGTATTTGATATCTCTGGCCCTCTCCTTCTGTACCCACTCAAATTAGGTGATTTTTTATTCATTTCTTCCCTTTGGAAATTTGGGTGTAATTCACCCGTTGCCCCTCTAATTTTAGAAAAATTTCAAATCTTACATAGAAATTGACGGACATTAATTCCTTTTATTTTATACCAACTAATTTTAGCCTTTTAGTATTATAATATTACATATTTTTGTAAGAACACTGTCTAATTTATACAGTTAATAAAAATAATAATTCTTTTAAAATTATTTGTAAAATAATGCTTTGATTGTTGGAAATAGTTTAAATTTAGTTATATATTTTTGATAGGAGGTCTGATTTTATAAAATTTTTATAGCTTTATGTATATATATTGCATGTTACAAATACAAAAAAAAACCTTAATCGAAAAAAATAATTTTTTTAAAAAAATTTAATGCAAAAAATACTTATTATCTAAAAATAAAAATATCAATATTCTTACAAAATTTATATTTTTAATTTATTAAATTATATGATTAATATGCACAACATTAACATTTATATTTTTAATATTTTAACTTAATAACTTATTTTAATAACTATTTTAATAAATAAATAAATTACTTATTATTTATTTAAATATTTTGATGCATTATTTATTTTAACTACTAAATAACTATTTATTTTGCTTCATGACAAAGTTTGCATCTTTAGGTTTTATTAAATATTGATCAAATTTTATGTAAGAAGTTTTCAAAATTTATAGTTATATACATAAAACCTCATTTTTATTACACTTTACATTTAATATATATTAAGTCAGCCCTGTTTTAATTCAACAAAAATCTAAACTCATGTTTAATTGTTAATTATATTTATTTTATATAAATTTAATATATTTTTTAAACTTAATTTATTGTGAGTCAAATAAACTCCTTTACATTAAAATATATTTTCAACACATTTTTCTTTTCCATTTTCTATTTTAAATTCTTCCATTTCTCTTTACTTGGTCCTCCTTTCTTTCATTGGTTCCTCCGTTACTTTCAACCTCTATCATTCTTTACTCCTATTAGGGTTGGAAGTTTCAGGTCCACCCACTATAAACCACCCATTATAAACTGCAATTATGCAGTTTGGGTCAAATTAAATATAATAATGGATAAAAGTGGGCAAAATTTAGAGGAGAATTTTAGGTATATGGGCGAAGATAGGTTGAAACTCACTATCCAATTCTAATCGCAATCTACCCGCAAACGTTATAAAATATACTAATTTTTATATATTATTTATGATTCCCCCTACTTATTATATTTATTTGTTGAATTATCTTGTAGATTATGTATAAAATTCTAAATACTCAATGGAATTAGATGTTAGAGTTCCCTAATGATAATAGTCTCTTAATACTATATGTTAAGGATCATAATACTTTACTGTTCACCTCAAGCATTAGTGAATATGTAGTGTAGTACTAAAAGTTATCTCTAAATCATAAAACTGAATTAGTTAAGTAAGGATGTTACTTCAAATTATCCTTACTCTAATTTTTGTTTATTATTACAAATATTATAGATCTCACATCCTAATAATTGATAAATCTATCTCCTTTTTTTTACTTTTTTTTAATTCTAATTTTTTATTTAATTATTTATTGCCCTATGACTTATGGCAAAGCTTTCATAGGGCTAAATTTCAAATCAAGTTTAATTTTTAACCCACCCACACTCGTAAGTAACTGCAAATATCCGCAATGTTCGGGTCCAAACGGGTGACATGATTTTTGTGAGTGGTTGTGGGTTAAATTTTATTATATATAATTTTAGGTAGGCGGTTAGTTTAGGGCTTCTAACCGCTTCTAACCACCCAATTTCCACCTCTAACTCTTATTAGTACTTCTGCCTCTATCAGAATCTAGCCTAGCTATCATTACACTTGTCATCGGTGCTTTTTCAACATTTGGCTGCTTATGGTTAATGTGAAGTGATGTAAGCTGAAAGTTGCAAGCAACTCGAATAAAATTTAAAGATATAAATTTTGTCAAAATGTAAACAAAACGATATTTTGATGCTAAAAATAAATCATGCATCAGAAAATTTAAAACAATAATTAGTAATATATTTATTTTTCAAAATAGTTACTAAAATAAGTTAATGAGTTAAAATATTGAAAATAAAAATTTTAATGTTGTCTATCTTAATCATATAATTTAATAATTCTTTTTTTATCTCATCACAAATAAGAAAGATTAGATGGCACAATACCACCAATTAAAGTAAATACAAGGTAAAAGGGAAATAATAGTGAGTAACTTCTTTATGCCTAAATTTTGGTGATGGTTATCCCTTATTAACTATAAAAGGATAGTAGTTAGAAACCTTTGAAGTAGAGAGAAAATATCTTGAACTAGGACATTAAGCTTTAATTTTAGCTTGCATGAGTCCTCTAACATGCTTACCAAATATGACAAGGGAAGAAGGCACTTAAGATTAGGAGATGACAAAATGAGGCAAGGTTCAATAGGTTAAGAAGAGAGCAGATGTTCTATTGGTACTTCCTTGCAAGAAAATTTGCCCCTAAAAGTGTCCACCATCAAGATCCAAGATGTCAGTAGCACAAATTGCAAGCCTCCTTCCTTTCCACCTCTTCTTTTTAACAATTATGATTTGTGAAGCATTAATTTCTAGGGTTGTAGAATGCCAGTTTCTATTAGAAGTTGAGCTATGCTTGATCTACTTTTGAATCCCATTAAAAACCTTCCATCGGCTAATAAAATAGTTATAAGTGTTTAAAGCATTTGTTCTAGAGAAAATTTTGTTTTTCAAAAAATTTATATTCCTACACTATCAGACAATATAAAGCAAGAGAACCATAGGTATTGTAAGATCATTGTTGACATGATTATGTTGTTTTACTCAAATTAGACAAGATCTAATCCATTGAACAATATTTTGAGATTCTAAGAGTTGGGTCTTAATAGCTAAGCTACATCCAAACTAGAGAGCAAGAGCAAATATGCATTAAAGAAATAAATGATTAATGGTTCATTATTTTGCATGCAGAGAAGGCAAATGCTGCTAAATACATTTAGGTGCCTTTTGGTTAACACTTTTAATGTAGGAAGGATACTATTACATGACTTTCATGGAACTGTACTAAATCTTAGCGAAATGTTTATCTTCCAAATTTGATCCCACAAGAAATTTGAGTTAGAATTTGAATGAGCTTATGACTGGTTAGCTTGAAGTATCCTTTTTTAATTAAATAACATCCATCCGATGATTCAGTTCAAGCTAACCAGTTACTTATCTCCATAAGAGAACAAGGGATTTTTGAGAAATAGCATCAATTGATTGTAAGAAGTAACATTAATAAAGTTCTGTTGTATTCCATGTTTTAGAATCTCAAGGAATTAAATCCTTAACTATAGTATTAGGTAAAGGACTAGCAAAAGACCACAAAAACTTGCTTCTAAGGCTAATATGATTTCCTATTCTAACCTAGCATTGAAAATCATCTTCTACAAGGTTGTTACAACCCAATTTCTAATCCATCATAATTGGTGTAAAGACATTAACTAGATATTTTTACAAGATTTTTCACTAAATTATAAAGAACACTTACTTTGAACAACACAATTGTTGAAAATATAAAATTTCTTTCCGAGAAATCACATAGATAATTTTTTTCTTATTTCTGTATTAATCAAAAAGTAAGTATTTCCAAATCTTTATTATTTTAGCTATAAAAGATTTCTAACTAATCAAAATCCTTTTTTTTTTATCTTTTTGAAAAGAGACATGTTTACAAATATAGAATAACCTTATATATATATATATATATATATATATATATATATATATATATATATATATATATATATATATATATATATTATACTTTGAAATCTATATGAAATTTATTATATATACATATGTTGAAAAGACTTTGATTCTTCAAAAATATTTACTTTTTGAAACTTGTAAAGATACTAGAATCAGATAGCAATTTACTCCAAAAATAGAAATATAAAAATAAAGATGACTTTTTTTAAAGAAAAAAAGGTAATATCTTTGCTCTTCGCATAAAAATAATAAAATAAATATTTAAAACCTATATAAAATTTTTTAATTTAAAGTAGTTTAATTAAGTATGAAACTACCAAAACATATACACTTGTAAATCATTTTGCTTTGAAATTATTCAAAAAGATCTTTTGGATCTCCTAAGAAAATTATGTTTTTAACTTATTATATCATGAAATAAATATAATAGAATAATACCAAGTTAAGAAAACTTAAAAAAATTAAGAGATCCTATTTAGTTTATAAAATATTTTAGAAATAACATACTTTTTTTAGAAATTCAGAAATCTAATTTCTTTATTTGAAATCAAGTAAGTAAACTTTTACTTTTAAAAATCTTTAAGAAAACTTTAAAAAAATTAAGAGATTCTATTTAGTTTATAAAATATTTTAGAGATAACATACTTTCTTTAGAAATTCAAAATCTTAATTTCTTTATTTGAAATCAAGTAACTAAACTTTTACTTTTAAAAATCTTTGGTAAATTATTTAATAAAACCTTTCAAAGAGAAATACCTTTTCCTCATAAATTGAAAGTTTTCAAAACTTAAGGGCATGTAAGACTTGTTTATAAATTTCTTTATATAAAATATCTTAAATGTTGAAAACCATTTTCTTTTCTCTTTTTTCTTTTGAAAATATATTCTTAACCAAAAGCAGTAACATACCTTAATTCTTCAAAATTCATTTGAAAATCCTTCTATCAAGAAAACACCTTTCTTTTCTTTTTATGAAATCATAGGCCAAGTGTCTCCAATTCCATAATATTTAATGATCAAAACTGTTATATGCATGAGAAAATCATGAAACCGTAGCTTAAAAGAAATATTACTAAGCATATATCCATACTTTTTAATTTCCATAAACTAAAAATACTTGGGTTATATATATATATATATGTATATATATAGTCATACCTAGTGTTACTTATTTCTTTTTCTTTTTTAACTATCAATCATAAGTCATAATATTTGTATAGATGATAAAAAGTATCACAAGAGTTTCAAAATAATTATTTACCTGAGGGCCTATATCAATATGTACCTCACTTTCTCACTTACTTTGACCTTTAATTGATGTAACTAAAGCTTGAATTTGTCTTATGAATTCATTGTAGACTAGTCACCAACTAAGCTATAGTAGGAGTTAGTGTTACATTTCCCTTATGATCTTTATTCTTATCAATTCTATTACATCTTTAATGCCTACAGATTTACCATGGCCACTATGGCTACCATCTTTATAAGCTTAAGATTGAGACCTAGCAAATGCCTTATTAGATACATTATTTGCATTATTCCTTCTAGTTTAAGCATAGGTCCTAAATGGCATCTCCAACTTTATGAAAATAGTAAAGGAAATCAAAACATAATAAGAGTTCATGAATCACAAATAACTTAATTGACTCTACTTTAAGAATAAGAGGATGACAATAACGTATCATGTCTTTAGTAGTGACATAATTATGAAAATACTTGACAACATAATCACAACTATGACCCTATTAAAGAACACTTGCTTTAATAACCATTGGAAAGCCTAAAGATCTAATACCAATTTTGTCATAACTTAAAACTAAGGGTTGTGAGTAACACATAAACCTAAAGGACATATATATGTACTAAACCATGCAAACTTCTTGCTATATCTCTAGTGTCTAAAATTTTAATTATCTATTTATCTGTTACATTTTCTTAGAATTTTAAAATTTTATATTGTGAAAGAAGTGATTAATTAGTTAATTATTAGGGCAAAAATTTAAAATGGAGGTTTTATGTAGAATGAATGAAGTTTGGTAGGGAAAAATGAGGATGACATATTAAAGGAAGAGAATTATTAATTAAATAAGTTTTAAATAGAAGTTTAAGGTAAATAGAGATAAATTGTCAAAATTGGACATGAAAAGGGGAGCTAGAAGGAAGTTAGTTAAGGAAAAGAGTTTGAATAAAGGAATAAAGGTCATACATGATTTGAAGTGAAAATGTGAGTATAGAAGGGATTTAGAGTAAAATATGAAAAATATCCTTGCTTTTAAAAGCCTAAAACTAGCCTTAAATTCCTTATTTTCATTCCATTACAAACCCTAACTTTTACTTTCTACTCTTTTCATCTCTTTCTTCTTCTTTTCCATATTTTATCTTCAATCAAGCAACTAATGAGTAAATCTTTATCAAAATTTTCCCCCAAACAAGGAAAGGTTTCATACTCATTAGATTCTTCATAGTTTTCTTTAGATTTTAAAGGATTGAGCAATTAATCTAAAAAGGAAGAAAAGATAAACCCTAATTTGAAATCTTAGGATTATTGGATGATTACGGTTAAAACACATCAAATTTAGCTTTCAAAATCTTCTTCCATACTAGATAAGTAAACATTCTCACCTTATCTATAAGATTTAAATGGTTTTGATTGGTTTAAATTAAAAGATTGAGTTTTGTTTGATTGTATAAGGAAAAGTGATAATTTGTGTGTTTGATTTGGTTTTGATGTTACAAATGACATAAATATTACATTTTTTATATGTATTTATGATTTGGTATGGATCGGTAGCATGATATACATATTTAGATAATAAAATTGTTGGATGAGTAATGAAAAATTACATGCAATTTGCAAGAAACCAAACCATAATCAATTATATAATTAACTATACCCTAAAATGTGTATTGTGAGTAAGCATAGTTGACTATGAGCTAACGTAATATCCTATATTAATATTCAAATTTTCATCAATTTCAGTGCTCATGAGTATTTATTTAATTGGTTAATATTCATGTTCTATAAATTTCAATATTTGTGATTATCTATTTTATCTAATATTTATTTGGTTAAAATTTGATTTTAAATTTCTTTTCTTTTAAAGGATTTTAAGAAATTAAAATAATATTAATGATAATATTTGAAATATATTTATTTTATAGTGATTATTGATTCAAGAATGAATCAAAGTAATTTTATAAAAAAAATTCTTATAAGTTGAGAAATAATTCTTAGTGAGTAGGGGTGCATGATCTCTAAAATAATTTATATATATTATTTTGAGAATTGTGAAAGTTTGAAATAATTATTTTTATAATTTTAAAATTTATCAAATTACTAAAAATACATAAATATTGTTATGAGAAAAGAAGATTAAAAATAATTAAGTTGAGATTGTAAATAAAATGAATTTTTTTTTAAAAAAATGATGAATGAATTGTTGAAATAAACTGCACTTAACTTCAAAGTGAAGGGTAAAAGTTAAAATGGACTTAAATGGTGTGTGGAGCATGGAATAATCTTTCATAGCTCCATTTTAATTCTTTTTTTCTCTTTCTTTTATATATTTCAATTGCACCTTTCCTCTATTCTCTTTTTACTTTCTATTTTTAGGTACAGCACAGCCTAAAATTCTTTTTTTTTTTTATATATATTTCCCCATTTGTCATTTCAAGAAGTCGGTGCCCCTTTTATTTTTCTGGCCTTTCTTTGCTTAAGATTTCTGTCGCACTTTCTTTATTTTCCAGCTTTCTCCGTGCTCTTCACCACCTTCTTTCTTCACATTAAGCATTGCCTCATCGTTTCTTGCTCATTGGCTGGCCATGTGCGACCGTTAAGCTTCTTCCACTTACACCCCAAAGTAGCTGCCGTTGGTGGATGGAAGCTGTGCCTGTGCGATGTTTTAAGTCATCCACGCGCAGAGAGCTCAGTAACCCGAGAGAAATTGGTGATGCTACGAGCACATTCCGACCACTGCTTCGGCCACTATTTGATGACTGATCTTCTTCATCCAGCCTTTTTTAGTTAATTGTAGCTTATAGGGGATGGAGGGAGCTGTTGGGTTAGAATTAAAAAAATGCCATTTTTTTGCTTTGATATATCGGTGTTTCGGCCAGTTTCTACTGCATGTGAAGCTCTAACAAAGAAATCCAATGTTGGTAAACTAATTTACATCATAAAGTATTAATATTTTTGTTGCTAAGGGGCTAAACTAGAATACCTACTTGAGATTTATGAAAGCCTATTTATGGGTATTTTAACTTTTGAGTACTATTTTGGAAAAAAATTAGTTTTTATAACATGAAGTGCTAAAATAGTGTGAGTAGAACCTCTTTAGAACATTGTATAATGATATTTTTGTAAGAAAATCTATTCTTAAAGGCATTTGTGAGACATATAATGATACATGAGATAATTACGATTTCTAAGTTGTGAAATGCTAAAATGACATAAATATGGTACTTTTATAACTCATTTTTTATGTAGTTCTAAAACTTTTATTTATTCATCTTATATGGATAATTGACATAATATTAGCAAAAATAATAATTTGAAGTATTAGGATGTTAAGTTATTATATGTAAAGTGTATTTACTTAATGAAAGTTAATATCTTGGTGCTTGAAATTAATATAAGCAACTCCTTCAAATGTGACATTTGAATACTTGAGCCTATGTTAAATTTTGTAAGTTAATTTTAGAAACATGAAGAAAGCTAGAATCTAAGATGAGTAAGGCAAACTTGCATTACCATTTAATACTAGGAAATATAAGAAACAAGTGCTAAGGTATGATATTATATTATGATTTGAGTAAGGATTTGTAATATGTAAAAAGAAAATAAGTAATGTTTATAAAATTATAATTTATTTTCATAAATGGTGATATTAGGAGGAAATTATGAAAAGACAATTATGGATGCTTCAGAATTTCCAAAGGTGGATCAATGTTACTAGGTGAGTATATATCTCACCATAGTTTTATATTTCAATAAAAATTTAGTTTAAATGTTAAGAATTATATTCCTTTTAATGATATTGTAGATTTCATATTTATGTATATATTTACATATAAACACAATACTATAGTATAAGTATAACAAGCTGTTTGAGGGAACGTTAATTGATTAAAGTGCATAGTGGAAGTATGGTTATGATAGTTCTAACTATCGATGGATTATGATTGAATTCAATGAAATTTATTTGTTAAGGCCGTATAGAAAAATGTAATGATGTTGTTATATACTCTTGCGTGTACTGTTGTAAGCTTGGTATTGTCTAGAGATGGAATTGTGCTTTGCATTGGAATGTTATAAACAATTGTGATGTGAAAGTTGAGCTTTCATGTATGTCATTTACGAATTTTTCCATGTATGACATAGGAAATTATGAATTATACTAGAGTAATGACACTGGAAACTATCAATAAAGATGGAGCTATGATGTGAAAGCTAGATAAAAGTTTCCCAAGAAATAGTTATAAAAGATATAAAATCGATCTGAGAGTTGAATGGAAAATTCCTAACGAGCAATTGAGAAAAAAATATAGTATTGATATGAGAGTTAAGAAGTTTACATATGTATTTACTATAACTAGATGTGCATGTTTGTGATTGAATGTTATAGTTAATGTGTTTGAGATGATTTATTATTGTTAAAGTGTAAAGCTTATTTGTGATTGTGATGTTTACTCAGAATAGGTAGTGTATGACATAATCGTGATAGTGTGCGATATCGGATAATTATAATTATTATGATTATAATGAGTAATATAGAATTCGAGTTGTACATAAGTGAATATGTCATCTAAAGCTCAGTTTTGCAAATTTAGAAACTTAAAGAGTTGGATTGAAATTTATTTTCCTAATTAAACTCTAAACTAGCATGAAACCATCTAATATAAATGAATTGAGATTTAGTAATGGTAGATATATTCTTATTGAGTTCACATAACTCACTTTATTTTATTTCCAATGTTTTTTAGTTAAGATAAAAGCCTTTGAACCCTATTGCATCTATAGAGATCCAATATTACCTTACAAAAAAGTTTTAACAGTTGGATTAGGATCAGAAATAAAGATAAAATTTTCATTGATTTAGTTATTAATGTGTTGAATCATTTATTTGCTTGTATGATGTAATTGTATGGTATTGTGTGCATGTTTGATTGCTGTCATATTTAAGAAAAATATAGGTTTTGCATTTTAGGGCATGTAGCTTTTAGGAAGTGTCCAAAAATAGAAAAATAAGAGAGATTTTATTTGTTTTTCTATAAAATTTTAAAAGAAAATTTCAAGTCCCCTTGAAATTTAGAAACTCTCATTAAATAAAAAGAGTAAAAATCATTAAGACTTGTAAAACCAGTAATGGGATCTATGTTAGTCACAATCGGAATCAGGTTATGACAGCTAAATAGTTATTTTTTAGATGTAAATAATTGACTATATGCATTGGAGTTAATCTCTAGATCCTTATAGTCAATTATGAACCTTTAGAGTTGCTCTTGAGGCTTCTATAATTGAGTATATAGTTGATTATACTTTGTTTAACCCATATATCATGTATTCAAGGGGTTATGGTGTGTTTTAGTACTTTTAAATGTAAAGTTAAGTTATTATATGATATGAGGCCGTGCAAGAAGACATGATAATGTTGTGATAATATAGTACTGTATTGTATAGGTTTAATCATTTGGATAATAATAAATGAACAATATGATTATGGTTGGCATATGATATGCTTGACATGTATTTTTTAAATAAGTTTGATATATGATCATGCATAAAGGTATGGAATGACTATAAGTTAAACAATTTAATGTGGACATCAAAATATCTTGATCTAAATACTAGTTAAGGTACTTGTGTTATTGTTGCAAAGTTATATGTTGAATGAATTGATAATGTTAGGGAGATAATATACATATATATTGTGACTTTTTGTACAAGATTTATGTGCTAGATTATTATGGATAAAAATGATGTTAAGGGATAAGATTAGAAATTATGAAGGATAAGGATGATAGGAGTCATAAAGAGATTTACATGCTTTCTTTTTATTTTCTATTAACATTATGAATATAGAATAATTGAAATATATGACTATGTAAACATGGTTGTAGTCATCTTTTTAAAAAGGGCTTTGCTTTTATAGATTAGGTTATCACTAAATGAGAAAAAAAAAGATGAATATTTAAGTGTATGAATCTTGATTGTGATTGAATGTAATATATGTCTATTTCTATTTTTCTTGTTACATAGGTTATTCATTGAAGAAGCCACCTCCTTTATCCTATAGTAAAATTACAAAAGTGTAGATGTTAGTTAATGTGGAACTTGGTTATTTCTCATGAATACATATATTTATTCGTAAAATTAAATGTTACATTATAACTTTGTTAAGTTATTATTTAAAAATTATTAAATATTTATTCATTAAATTTCAAAGAAAATCATGTTTTCTTTTCTTTCTTTTCTTTAAGGAAATATTTTTCTCAGGTGTCTGATTATCTTTGAATAGGATAAAAGTAGGGCCATGTAAGAAGCTTTTGTGTCAAGATAAGCATTGGGAAAATTAGAATAATCTTCCATAAGGATGCATTCATACACTTTATACCTAAGTTTTAAAAACTGCATATTCTTTGAAAGCACAACACGCTTACACATGAAATACTATAATAGTTAGGCTTTAGGAAAGACTTGTAGATGTTCGCCTATAGTAACTTCCTACACCGATCACATGTCTCATTGCATTTAGATAAATTGTAACTTAGTACTTATTATTTATTTATTAATTATATGTTCACACAATCACACACACACACACATACACACATACATATATATATATATATATATATATATATATATATATATATATATATATATATATATATATATATATATATATTGGTGGTCTCGACATGGACACCACACTTTCCATCTATCACATAACATTTTCATCAATCCCTTCTTTAACTATTATGATTCGTCCATTATTTTAAACATTAAATAATAAATCTCATTCTATTTAACATAGTCCTTTACACATTTAAATAAGTCATGATACAACGAAGGCAAGATCTTACCTATAAATTTTAGAGCACATTTATGAGTTTAAAATATTTACTTAATACAAAAGTGACAAATTTTGAGTCTTTTACCCATCATGAACAATGTGTGTGGTTCAACAATATATGACAATCTTTTTATCATTGTGTTGAGGATGATAGATTTAGAACTTTACTCCTATCTAGAACACAATGATGAGTTATTAACAGATAACATGTACACCAACAAGCATAAGACAAGTTAAGGCACGAGCTTTTCTTTAAAAAAATTAAAATTTCAGGTTAAATAAAGAGTAATAAACATAAGTTGTAATAGGAAGATGATAAATATAAATTCATAATAAAACATAATTTAAAGAGTTTCTAAATAGACAATATGAAAGACAAATGCAAGTAATTAATCATAATGATGTAATTAAATATGAGATTTCAGCATAAAAGTGAGTTGAAAACATAGCACTTAAAAATTTATACTAAAAATATAATCAAGTAGGATGTTCCTAATCTATTAAGCATATAACTTATAAGGTAAATTAACTAACCCTCCACATCTCACAATATGACATATGGAGCTATCAGTTCAATAAAATCCATTCTCATTTCTTTGTAACCCATTAGGTTATCATGTTCCAATTCATATGTATTGGTTAACACATAAGGTTAGCAATGCCTTTACTAATTGAGGTTGAACTAAGGTGCATTAAAGTTGACATCATTACTATTGTTGGCTATAATTTTTAGCTAGTCTCTTTCTAAAAATAAATTTATAAAACAATAGCAGTAGTAATTATAGAAAATAATTATATAAAAAAATCTATTTAGTTAACAAATTCAAATAATATAGATATGATTAAAACATATATCAAATCCATATAAGTTCCATTCATTTACAATTCAAACAGGTTTAATTATCTATAAACAATCTATTAAGATTTCTAACCTTGCCATCATCATTTCATTTCAAGTTCATTTTCAAACATATCAAACATTCCATGTTCATAAAATCAAAACTAAATCACCATTGGCAAATTATAACCTTTTAATATTTTTTATTAATATATTCCATAAACATTTCATTCTCAATAAAGTAACTCATGTAAACTAGTTAAATTATCGTATGATTATTTTAGTATCATCTCTCATAACCATAGCTTAAGAGAAGGTTTTCAAGGTACTTGTGCCAATTACATAAAGCTCCAACATGTATAAAGAAATAAAACATGAATGAAATATAATAAATCAATAAATAATGAAAATAATGGTTTGAAAGCATAGAAGTAGTTAAAAAACATAAAAACAAGTTAAAATACATATTATCTACTCATTATAATGGTCACTTCTCTTGGGTTTGACCTCACAACATTTCATGAGCAATCAAAGCTTGCTAAGATATTATTTTAACCTTTATAAGTACTAAATGATAATTAGACCATCAATTAAATGCATATACACTAAACTATTAATATTTACCCTTGTATCGAAAATCCGTCAAAATTAAACCCCCAACTCTAACACAATAAAATTAATTTACTTTTACTACTTATTATCTAAACTAAGCTAACCTAACTCCTAATAAAGAGAATGAACCTTTGGATTATCTTTTTAAACTAAAGGATCGAGGATTCCAAAGTAATTGAAGTGTGAGTTACTACTAAGCCCTTTTTTAATGCTTAAATTAGCTAAAACTCAAAATTTCTAGGGTATTAAAAGTAGTGAATAAATGAAGAAAAATGTAATAAAATTTGAAGAAAATTAATAGGTTTAGGGCATTGAAGTGTGGTAGAGGAAGAAAAAAGAGAGAGCTCATGTTTGGGTAAGAGTTTCAATGCTTAAACTATTGTTAGCCAAGGTGTTAGTGAAATAAAGGAGAGAAAGGATCTATTTGGCTAATAGATTATCTTATTCTTAGCTTGGGCTAATCTTGTACTTTATTTCCATTTATATCATTCAAGTAAATGTCCATTCACTTAAGATATAAATGTAAGTAAGAAAATATCCTCATTTGAATTTAAATAAAATATCAAAGAGTCAAAATTTAGATTTTAGGTTCTTGTTTAAAATAATGAATTATAAAAATATTTTCATTTTCTAACTCATTAAAAAACTATTTAGAGATTGTAAAAAATTCAATAAAATTATATTTAGATTAAGGAATATCAAATTAACTAAAATTAATATTTTCCCTTTTCAAATAATGCATATTTTATATAACTTTCTATATAGATGCCCTAACTTAGAAAAATTTAGCAAATTTTAGATGACATAGATCATAAACAAAACAAGCTAACTCAAAAACAAAAACTATTGCTAAAACTTTTACTTAGGTTATGAAAGGTTAACCGAGATAATTCCAAGTTCATGATAAATTTATCTACTTGTTTACTATACTATGGTATATCTAAGCTACAAACTAGTGGCAGGGCCATTACATTAAAAGCCAACTTATTATTCAAAAAATTAAATGTGATAGGGCTTTATGTTTGCATCTAGTAACCCTTAATACCACATCACAACCCCTTAATAGTATCATTCTCATGTTGGCATAGAAAGATCACTTTTGCATTAGCTAATGGAAATTAGGGCATTTTTCATTACTAATCATTTTATTCCTATTAGCTACTATTACTTCTAGATGATATTTTTTCAGGGTTTTACAATTTAACTTTCTAACTCACTTTTAATCAATGAAATTGTGTGTGCTTTTATTGTCAAGTAACATTATAATTGGCTTTTTCTTTGCTTGACCTTAATTTTTATTATAGTATGGGATTTATTACTTGAAATAACATAGGCATAAAGTTTAATTAGCTTTTCTCCATACATTTCTTGTTCCTCTTCTACGTCTAAATCTTCATCTTGCATATAATGTACTTCTTTATTATTTTCTCCCATTATAAGGTTGTTCAGGGTCTTTTTTTAATGTGATAACTTGGAAAATACTTTTCACCATACTTATGGTATGGTTTGTTGAACTTTGATCCTTCCATTGTCTTGCTTTTCTTATTATTACTATCATTAGGTTGAGTTTTTATCATTGTATCATGGCTTTTTAGAAATCCATAGGACTAGCTTGCTTTAGAAGTCCTTTAATATAGATTATTTTTGGTGAATGTTGATTCTTGTAGCTTTGCTTGATCAAATGCTTCTATTAGAGTTCTTAGCTTAGGGACTTTCACCATTGGTTTTAATCCTTCTTTTACTCCTTATAAATTTTGAAATAAAGTATTTTTAGTGTAATAAGGATTCTTTGCTAATACTAATGCTTTCTTTGATTGTAGTTATATGCTTCAACAATTTAAACTCTTTAGCTATATTTGAACTAACTATGGTTTCCATATCTCTTGCATAAATCCTTTTTAACCTTATCCCATGTCAATTCCCCATTATGAACTAGAGCCCATCAAACCAAATTTTTGCCTTTTTCTCCTAGATGCATGGATGTTATTCCTAATTTTTATTCTTTTGGTACGTGATGGTGATAAAATACGCTTTCAATATCCCTAATCTGTTGTCTTGGATTGGTCCTATCAAACATCATTATTTCAATTCTTAGATAACTTTCCTTTAAATTACCTTTTGAAAATGAAAAATTGTGTGACAAACTAGTTTCATGGAATTTATTATTACATGGGGAGTTAAGCAAAATTCCTTTGCCATGGCCATTCCCCTTTTTATTCTATTGTTGTATGAATGCCATTAATTGGTCAAATTTTTTATCCCTTTTTCTCTAATCTTTCTCATTGTTGAGTTGATTCTTTTTGTCTTTGCTCTTAGATTTCTTCAAATCATTCTACATTATTTATTGCTCAATTATGTAGAATTATTTTTCATTCAATTGTGTAGTTGCTCCCATCATAGCAAACATAAAAATAATTGAGGCATAAGTCATAGCTTAATAATTAAATGTAAGAAATATAGAATATCAAGTTTGAAAAAAATACTTATCTTATTAGATATGACATGACTTGTATATAAGTTCTTTAATATGTAAAATAATGAGAAAAAACACAAGTATTTTAATATAAAATAAAAATATTTGCAATATAATTTCATTGCTAGGTTAAGGCACAAATATTTCATTTTCATTAAGATGTTTCATACCTTCCACATATGATTCCCTTAATTAGTAGTGCAATAGATCTTGATGCTTTACCTCCATAATACAATAGCCCAGTATGTTATTGATAGGATAAATGAAAGAAAGGACTCTTTACAAACAAAAACTTATTCTCCAAAGATAAAAGTCATAGGTTAAAAAATAACTTAATTTACATGCAAAAGTTTTATTTCATGTGTTCATTTTAATTATTGTAAATGTTATTTTAAATGCATATTAAGAAGACTTAACCTTGGTCAAACCATTAATCCTTATTCTCTTTTTTTAATTTTGAAAACATTAAAAATTAGAAAAATATAATTATGAAATTACTAAATATGAATAAAAATAATATTAAATATTATTATAGCATATCTATATCACTAATAATGTAAAAAAAATACAATTGTCAGTGATCAAACAAAATATTTTCATTAATTTTTAAAATTAGATAGTTAAAATTAAATTATAATTTAATTATTTAGTATTAAAAATTACAATTATTACACGATGTATATAAGTATATGACATTTTTAAAAATTAAATTTATGTATAAAAATATATATTATTTCTTACATAAAGATTATAGGAAATAATCATATTTTTTTTTAATAGATGAGATATACAAGAAGTTAATGAAAATTTATTTTTAAACCAAAATTTTATAAGATTAATAAAAGTGGTAAAGTATGAAATATACAAGTACTTGATTTTGATTTGTTTTTCTTAAAAATTAGTAACACATCACTTATATAAAGATAAAATAATAGTTTATTCAGATTCATTAATTCCAAAAATATTTATAAGTATTATAAAATTATAAAACAATACTTTTTTTTATATAGAATGAATATTTAATTTAATTTGTTATAATATAATTTATGTAATATATAAGATTATCCCAAATTTTAGATATACTCACATTAGTCAATAATCTATTATTATGATATTGTATTCCCTAAAAAAATTGTAAATTTCATGAGTTAAACTCTACTAATTAAAAAGTCAAATAATGTAAAAAAAGTTTTTAATAATAGAGTGATGAGAGTCTTTTTATATAGTAGTCTTATTAAAGAAATATGGATTGTTTTGTATATAAATATTAAAATTTTATAAGAATGACAATCCATTCAAGGATAGTTTGGATATTGAAAATAGTTGAAATAGATTGTAACATTGTATTTGGGGGCTTTGGTTATGAGAATTATATAATACTTTTTCTCTCTTTTAGTAATATATAGCTTTCAAAATTCCCATTAGATCTCCTTTTGAAGTCTTTAATATTTCCATGGTCTTGGAATGCTTAATAAATAATAGTTATATTTTTATTTTTTAATTACATGAAAATAATAGACAGGATTAAACACTTATTTATTTCACAATATTTTTCAATCAAATAGGTTGATATGGTTTGATTATTAATTTAATGTTAAATTTACTAAATAATAAAAAATTGAATGACAATGTAAATATGTAATATCACAAAAAATATGAGAAAATATTATATATTCAATTATGATGAGGAGGGAATACAAAGATAAAAATAACAATTATATACAATAATTAAGTGTTTATAAATATATTTATACAAATAATGTTAAAAATAATATGGATAATATTTTAAAGTGAAAAAATATAATCTAAAAAATTATACATTATATATTTATGTGTGTGTCAATCAATTAACTATTAAATTCCATATTTTGAATAATATATCTTTGGATTGTGGAAAATATGAACTATCTTGTTTTGTTAATTACTTTGATAATACTTTTATGTTTAAACAAACTTTATAAATTTTTGTCAAATATTATGTAATACTTCCAATAAGTTATTATGGAAAGCATAATTAACTAGTTAAAGATATAATAGTAGACTTATCATTTTGACCTCTTTTATCTTAAATTTTAAATAATATTTCATATATAACAAAAAAATTATTTATATTTTGAGAATAAACCAAGTCCTATTTGAGAATTGATTCAAATACTTGTTCCTAACAACCTATTGGAGGTGTGACATGTTTAAATGATGTGTATCTAAGTAACTATGAAATTTTAGTGAATTATTTATTTATTTTTAGTTGTGTTATTAAAGTTCAAACACTTCATTAGGTCGATCAATTAACTATTAAATTCTACACTTTGAATAACATATTTTTGGATTATGAAAGCATGAACTATCTCATTATTAATTAATTTGATAATACTTTTAAGTTTAAACAAACTTTATAAATTTTTTGTTAAATATTTTGCAACACTTCCAATAGGTTGTTATGGAAAGCATAGTTAACTAGTTAAAGATAAAACAATACAACTATCATTTTGATCCATTTTATCATAACTTTTGAATGGTGTTTTGTATATAACTAAAAAGTTAATTATGTTTTAAGCATGAAACAAGTTCCATTTGAGAGTTGATTCGAAAATCTTCCCATAACAACCTATCAGAGGTGTTACGTGCTTAAATAACTTGTACCTATATAACTATGAAACTTTAGGTGAATTATTTATTTACCTCTTATTTTGTTGTCAAAATTAATACACTTCATTAGGTGAATTATTGCTGCTTTTATTTAACTCTAAGTTATTAAATTTTATGTGTATTTAAGTAATTATGAAACTTTAGTTCATATATGTGTCTTTTTAGTATTATTATGTATAAACTTAACAAGTTTGTTGAAGAATACATAATTAAGGTAGATACCACTATATGTAAGTGTATATGTATATATGTATAAAAGATTATTTGATTTCACCACTAATTTGATTTGTTAAACCAAATTTTAATACACCGCTACAAACAAAATTTTAATATTTATTATTGTTAGGTTTTCAAAATATAATTACACTAGTTAAATGCATTAAATTTTTATAGGCATACACACACACATAATAATAATAATAATAATAATAAATATAATAATAATAATAATAATAATAATAATAAGTTAATTAATTTAACCATTTGATTTAACTACTTGAACCATTAATTTGAGCTTGACATAATTGCATTTCTAAGCTAATGGTTGAATTGGGTTTAAAGCATTAATCAAGCATTTTATGCAGATGTTCAGACCATTAATGAAACAGGATTATTGAATCTTTATTCCACATCCCACATTGTGATTAGTAAAAAAGGTCGTGTATGTACTTAGT